>JAJAGP010000011.1:342500-437500 GCA_025084515.1 Ancistrus triradiatus | reverse complement strand
GGGCTATTTGTTGTTAATAGAATAGCTTCTATTTTTGTAGTAGGGGGAGGACTGGAGCTAATTTGGTTGGGATGCTTTTCATTAAATCATAGATACAGAGATATCCTGTTATGGTTCTCTTCGTAGTGGACAGAGGTGGCTCAGTGGTTAAGGCTCCGGACTCCACCGACCTTCCGTGGTTAGGAATTGGGAAAGTCAGTCTGGATAAAGGTGTATCCTAATGCTGTAGTGTCAGGAAAGAGAGGGAAAATATGGTCTGTTGGTAGAGAGATTTGAGATGTTTTCTTCCATGGCTCTCTGTAGCAGTAAAGAAGTTGTTCACAGACCTACCACAACACACAAACTGTTTGTGCACTATGAAGCACGAAATGTGCTCTTCTTCACCAGCCCACTTCTGGTACTGCTGATGTAATGGAGAGGGCCCCAGTTCATCAGGACCAATCCTATGAATTCAACATTCAGTGTAATGGTACTAACCCCAGATCAGTGGTACTAAACCTTGGTCAAGGGTGGTTCAGGGGTTAAGGCTTTGGACTACTAATCAGGAGGATGTGAGCCTTGACTTGCTGGTACATTGTTTTTGATAATGCGGTCTGTGACAGGTTATGCATGTTGCAGTGATAAGGTGGGGCTTAATGGATAAGATGTGTAGCAAAATCATTTCTGCTTTCAGAATAAGACATTCATTGTGAAAGTTGTATAAAAATGAAGATTGAAAATTTTAAATTATTTGTCACGTGCATTTGTAGCTGGTAGAAAAGTGCAGTGGAATGTAACGTGGCACCTCTGAAGGCTGACTAGATGGCACCTCTGAAGGCTGACTAGATGTCTAGAATAAGATATGTACTGTTTAGAAGCAGCTTTGTTCTGAGATATTGTGTGAGCTTAAAATGAGTCGGTGTGCATCTGTTTTATCCGAGAGACAAAAAAAATCCTTTAACCTGAACCCACTAAACCGCATCGGGACAACTTTGGTAAGACATTATCTCATCGTAGTCCAAATTTATTTAATTGATATAGCTCGTTTAACAATAGACATTATCCTAAACAGGTGTGTACACATTCTAAACTATAAACGAGCAACCAGAGGTGACTTGGTGAAGGGCTAGATGATGGATGAGGCAAGAGCGGGTAGGTGTTAAGTACAAAATTGTTCTTGCGTCATGGAAGGTATGAAGTTAAACTAGATGCTTGGTGGATTTCTGTAAGTAGTACTTCTGCCAAACTTCAGTTATTTTTAGGGATCTGTCGATGCCACTTTTTTCCTTTCGATACCTGATGTTCAAATATCTGCTGATTCTGATACCAACTCTATCTTACTTAATTACTCGACAGGTGCCTATAAATCCTGAAATGTTTAGTGTTCCACTTTTTATCGATAAAATATAGGTAAAAACAGCGTTCTCTATCCCAAATAAGATATAATAAGCTTGAAATAATAGTATTTACTGTTGGAGTTTGAGCCATAATAATTAATTTCGTCAACTGTGGGTAGTCTAGTGGGTAAGGTACTAGTCCTATGGATCAGAAGGTCCAGGGTTCAAATCCCACCTCTGCCAAGCTGCCACTGTTGGGTCCTTGAGCAAGACCCTTAACCCACAATTGCTTGGAAAGTAAGACTGTATCAATTGTAAGTCACTCTGGATAAGGGTGTCTGCTAAATGCTGTAAATGTAAATGTTGTAATGAAGTAAAAAGCACAAGTAGAGAAGCATAATCTCACTAAGACATGCTGCTGGCCTTCATCTAGTGGTGTGCATGTGTGCCAGTAACCTCTACATGGCATCGGTGCTGGCTATTGCCGTTATCAATACTGTGTGTAAGTGTCAGTATTGGTACCAATACGGTATCGGTGCAACACTAGTTATTTTGTAAGTCCTAGGTTAGAGGTTCTTTTGGCTGGGTGCAGGACTGGCGCTTATTGCTTATTATATGTGTAAACTGGAGTTCTGTTTTTTTCTCAGTACAAAAAACTTCAAAATGATCACACTATATAGTAGATCCATACTGCTATATGAATTCATATGCTGCTGCTGCTTACTATAATATTCTTATTGGAACACCCCATTAAGTTGGCATGTATGCTTTAATAGACATGAGATTTTTTAATAGAAATCAAACCAATAGCTGAATTTGCCACTTTGATTCAGCCTGTCATGAGTAGTAAGTGGTAGCTGAGACAAAGGGATGAGACGGACATGTACATCAACACAAACCTAGTCTTGATGAAAGGACCTTTTACACAAGACAGAGCAAGCATGGGAGAAATCTCAGGTAATTTTGTGTGGCGAGCAGGGTGCTGTCCTCAAGGGGTCACCCAAGTGCACTCCAAACTCACAACAGCTGCCAGCTTTTATTGTCCAATTTGGATGGCCTCCTGTGCCCGTCGTGACTTTTTCTACCTGGAATCTTTCCATTCGGCCCTGTCGGTTGCTGAATCAAAGGCATCAAGGCTTTTGACGCTGCCGATGACGTCAAATCCTGGCATCAACTGCGATCCCCTGGATTTCAGCAATATAAAGAGTGATGCATGGGCAGGTCTCTGCTGCCTGTCAATGAATAACCTTCAGAAGAGAGAGAGAGAGGGGGAGAGAGATATAACAATGCATACTGAGTTATATCAGGAAAAAGTTAACAAAATGAACTTTAATGTAATAAAGTAATCTCATATTAAAAATCAGTTATGTCTACAGACAAAAGACACACCCCCACCCCCCCAAGATTCAAAGTAGCTTTATTGGCATGACTGTAGCAATGATAATACTGCCAAAGCATTACAACAATAAAAAAAGATAATAATAAAAATAATTACAGTAATTACAGTAAAAGCAAAGATAATTACAAACTAAGTCACAGATGGGTGAAGGTGTTAGTTTAGAATAAAGACTTTACAATTTACAAACATTTACACACACAAACATATGTATGTTAGGTGTGCATAAGTTTATAACAGTAAGTGTAGACAGAGCAAACTGTGAGCAGTGGGTTATTGTGAGGTAGATGTTACCCACTGTGTCTCAGGCGGTGACATGTTGATATATACTGTGCAGCGAGGGGCTCCAGCTGTTTGAATCTTTTTGTGAAATTTTCTCAAGTTTTTTTTGTATTTTGGGCATTGAAGGAGAAAGTGCATCTCTGTCTCCACTTCTCTGCTCGCAGTGACCACATACTCTCTGGGCAGCCAGGACTGTTTATACCTGCCCTTTTTTATAGCCAGGCTGTGGTCACTGAGCCGGTGTTTGGTCAGGATCCGTCTCCGTTGTGGGTCTCTGACAGTCAGGAGATACGGTTACAATTTGTATTCTCCTTTTATTTTTCTATATCTCACTCTTTGTGTTTCTCTCTCTCTCTCTCTCTCTCTCTCTCTCTCTCTCTCTCTCTCTCTCTCTCTCTCTCTCTCTCTCTCTCTCTTCTCTGTAGCCTGAATGGAAAAATAAACTTTGTGACAATACTCTGCATTAAAAAGGTTGTCAAATTGAATTCCAGTCAATGGGAGGTATGTCCTAAAGCTCGCTACAGGGCAAAACATTGCAGTCAAAAAGTGTGCAAAATACAAAGCTTATGCCTTTGAGCAAAAACACATCTTCAACATCAGCAAATTCATTGGCCCCTTTAAAGGATTATGCCTTTCATTGGCTATTGAGGATATAACATGTTCTGCAGAAAATGAGCCAGGAGAGGCATGAGATGTATGTGAAGTGAGTGCAGGATAAATTGTGTATAATCCTAATGGCAGCAGACGTTGCTGTTTTTGTGATATTTAGGTCACACACTACATGGATAGGATGTGAGTGAATCAGTGGCTAAGGCTGTGGACTGAGAATCAGAGCTTGTGATAGTGACGTCACATTATTTTTGTTTCTTTTGAGGGTCTATTTCATTTGAGGTTGATGTACTACCAAGCTGATTGACAGAACATTGACTTTCCGTCCTTCGCTGTTAACAAAGGGTTGCTTATGATGACCAATCTGGGGGACAGTGGTCTGATTGGTCATCGCTGCTTAACCTGCTTTTACCTCAACTCTGAGAATAGGGCTATTTGCATCACTCTCCTCCTTGTCACTCTTTGCAGGTGAGGATGGTTCTAATAATATATAAACGCACTAAAAGGTGTGTGTAATGCATTGCAGGTCTAAAGTTGTACAACTTATATAATGTTACAACACATATTTGAAATATATCATTTTTGTTCTTGTGGTTTTTTTTTGTCTCTCTCTATGTGGGTGAATCTCATGAGTCTGAGCAGGTCAGTGATGTTACATATACTTCTGTGTTTTGAACCTGCATGTGAGAGCAGTAGTGCTTCATGTTTCTTTGAAACTCGCTTCGATACTCGCTTTGATACTCATTTTGATACTCATTTTGGACACTGGCTCACTTTGATGCTTGCATTTCTCATCACGTAGATCAGCTGTTCATTTAGCTTGTGATTTATTCAAAGTTTTGTTTTGGTTTCATCTGACCACATGATATTCTCCCAATCCTCTTCTGGATCATCCATATGCACTCTGGAGTCTGACTGTTTGAGGCTGTGGACAGGTGTCTTTTATACAGGTAACGAGGTCCAACAGGTGCCATTAATACAGGTAATGAGTGGAGGACAGAAGAGCTTCTTAAAGAAGAAGTTACAGGTCTGTGAGAGCCAGAAATCTTGCTTATTTGTGGGTGACCAAATACTTATTTTCCACCATGATTTACAATTAAATTCTTTAAAAATCCTACAATGTGATTTCTTGGAATTTTTTTTTCTCATTTTGTTTCTCATAGTTGAAGTGTAGCTATGATGAAAATTACAGACCTCTCTCATCTTTATAAGTAGGAGAATTTGCACAATGACTGGCTGACTAAATACTTTTTTGCCCCACTGTACCTGTGATCTTAAACAGTTAAATAATTTTACTTTAAATTACATAGACATGGTTTTATATTCTGTATTTTTGTATTGTGAATAATATTGGAGTATAAATGGGAAGTGCTAATGGACCAAATGAGTTAAATAAGAATAAATACACACAAGTCAGAATGAGGACGACATGCCAAACTCCACACAATCGGTGACTGAAGATGAGGATTAAATGCAGGACCCAGGAGCTGTGTGCCACTGTGCTGGCCTTATTGTTATGTATTTATTTTTGGTTCAGCTTTGTTTTGTTTTTTGTGTGTGACTCACAGATTCCACAAATGTTTGTGTTACGGCACATTAAGAAAAAGTATTGGAATTCTTCAAATTCCCGAACACGAGCAAACCAACACTTCTGCTTTGTCTAATAAAACAGTGATCGTTATCTGGTTGGGGGATTTCTCAGAAGCTTGTCATTTTTAATCAGTTCTGACTCATGGCATAGCTTTCTGAATTATGAAGATCTTCATTTTCATGGCTGCCGGTTTTCCGTAGCCTTTGCTTATGACATATGGATGCTGTGTAATATCCTTAAATTCAAATTCCTGGTATATTCCCATCATAGAATTACCCGGAAATCCTTGAAAGCCCAGGCCAGCACTTTGGTGGGAATGTGAATACTGATGCATCTGACTCAGCCAGACAGTCTGGTGCTGGGAGAAAGCCACAGAGATGGGAAAGACCCTCTGTGCTGACTTGTGAGATGCACTCACACATTAGCACCGGGATTCTCAACATTAAACACAGATGTGTACAGTAGCTGATGGTGGCTGAGTGAAAGGTCCAATTAGTTTGAGTCCAAAGCCCAGCTCTTTAAATATGGAGCCACCCCATAAGCCATTTATCATGCTTTTTGACTTCACTCCAACAACACTCAAAACACACACAGACACTGCATCTCCTCCCTTTGACTTCAAGGCCCATTACCCAAAAGACTGCCAGATCAGGAAAAAGGTGATGAATGCTCTTTCAGGTTGATGGTAGTTGATGAGCAGGACACATGCAGCTGTGTCCACAGGGCAGCCAACCAGCTTGTTCACACTGCTTGGACAGGTGCAATGTGTACTCTCTCTTGTGAGCATGAGGTGGAACGACTTGCCTGGACAATTCTGTAAAGTAGAATATGAATCAGATTTCCTTTGAACATGATTAACACTGAATGTCACAAGGTGGTATGGAGGAGCAGCTGTGAACTCTTTTGATATTCTTGATCTCTCTTGTGCTCAATTTGGAAGCTTACAGCACAAAACATAGGGAGTCATGTGGCGGGTGTGATGAGCGCTTGGAAATGTAGTGAGGAAAAGTCATGATTGTGTACAGTATACGCTATGATACATACATTATACGTTAAACTCTTTGATTTATGATAAATTCAGCTCACGATGGATGCGTCATAACGTATACCCGTCATAAATCAGGAAGCACCTGTATAGGACTCAAGTGTTAGTTGAGACAGGATGTGGTCATTAAAATAAAAAATGAACACTATGTAAGTGTGATACTTTAAACAATTATTCTGTTTGAATAAAGGGCTGTGTAGTACCCAATACCAATAACATACACGCTCACTACAACCTGTATGTGTAACAAATGAGTGTGGTATCAGGGTATCACCACCAGGGGCAACCAAAAGTTCATGTACAGCGGTGCTTGAAAGTTTGTGAACACTTTAGAATTTTCTATATTTCTGCATAAACATGACCTAAAACAACATCAGATTTTCACACAAGTCCTAAAAGTACATAAAGAGAACCCATTTAAACAAATGAGACAAAAAAATTATACTTGGTCATTTATTTACTGAGGAAAATGATCCAATATTACATATTAGTGACTGACAAGAGTATGTGAGCCTCTAGGATTAGCAATTAATTTGAAGGTGCTTTCAATCAATGAGATGCCAATCAGGTGTGAGGGGGCACCCTGTTTTATTTGAAGATTAGGAATCTATCAAAGTCTGCTCTTCACAACACATGTGGAAGTGTATTATGGCACGAACAAAGATTTCTGAGGACCTCAGAAAAAGAGTTGTTGATGCTCATCAGGCTGGAGAAGGTTACAAAACCATCTCTAAAGAGTTTGGATTCCACCAATCCACAGTCAGAC
The DNA here is from genome assembly GCA_025084515.1 of Ancistrus triradiatus. Taxonomy (NCBI): domain Eukaryota; kingdom Metazoa; phylum Chordata; class Actinopteri; order Siluriformes; family Loricariidae; genus Ancistrus; species Ancistrus triradiatus. The sequence continues at coordinate 430,495 of JAJAGP010000011.1, read as the reverse complement.
AGATTGTGTACAAATGGAGGAAATTCAGGACCTTTGTTACCCTCCCCAGGAGTGGCCGACCAACAAATATCACTCCAAGAGCAAGGTGTGTAATAGTTGGCGAGGTCATAGTTGACCCCAGGGTAACTTCTAAGCAACTGAAGGCCTCTCTCACATTGGCTAATGTTAATGTCCATGAGTCCACCATCAGAAGAACACTGAACAACAATGGTATGCATGGCAGGTCTGCAAGGAGAAAGCCACTGCTCTCCAAAAAGAACATTGCTGCTCATCTGCAGTTTGCTAAAGATCACGCAGACAAGCCAGAAGGCTATTGGAAGAATGATTTGTGGATGGATGAGACCAAAATAGAACTTGGTTTAAAAAAAAAAAAGTGTTATGTTTGGAGAAGGGAAAACGCAGCATTCCAGCATAAGATACCCCATCAGTGAAACATGGTAGTGGTAGTATCATGGTTTGGGCCTGTTTTGCTGCATCTGGGCAGGACAGCTTGCCGTCATTGATGGAACAATGAATTCTGAATGATATCAGAGAATTCTAAAGGAAAATGTCAGGACATCTGTCCATGAACTGAATCTCAAGAGAAGGTGGGTCATGCAGCAAGACAATGCCCCTAAGCACACAAGCCATTCTACCAAAGAATGGTTACAGAAGAATAAAGTTCATGTTTTGGCATATATTTGGAATAAATTCAAAAGAAATGTTGTGGAAGGACCTGAAGCGAGCAGCTAATGTGAGGAAACCCACCAACATCCCAGAGCTGAAGCTGTTCTGTACGGAGGAATGGGCTAAAATTCCTCCAAGCCGGTGTGCAGGACTGATCAACAGCTACAGGAAACGTTTAGCTGCAGTTATTGCTGCACAGGGGGGTCACACCAGATACTGAAAGCAAAGGCGGCTCACATACTTTTGCCACTCACTAATATGTAATATCGGATAATTCTTCCCTAAATAAATGACCTAGTATAATATTTCTGTCTCATTTGTGTATCTGGGTTCTCTTTATCTACTTTTAGGACTTGTGTGAAAATATGATGATGTTTTAGGTCATATTTATGCAGAAATCTACAAAATTCTAAAGGGTTCACAAACTTTCAAGCACCACTGTACATAGTAGTGACCATGTTTAGTGTGGTTTATCACATCTAGAAGTTAATCAGTGAATTTAAGTCTCACGTCTTTGCATTGAGGAAAATGATGGAATGGTTTTTAAAAACAGTATCTGGAAAAGTGTCTCTCTTATTGACGTAATCTTGGTGAAGTTCAATATTTTTGTGATCCACGTCATCCAATATCTCAAGCATTATGGTGCTTGCAAAATCTGCTAAAAGTGACTCAGTGAAGCCTGTAAATAAAGCTTGACAGACTTCAATAAAGCAGCGCCAGTGTTATTTATTTACAGATGTGTTATGTAAAATGGCTCTGTATTAGGCAGTGCAGCTTTAAGGATCCTTATGGCTGTGATCCACTGTGAATGTTTGATTTCTCTATTGTAAAAACCACCAGCAGCCATTGCGATGCACCACTGATAAGGGCACTGTTCGGTGATTTATGCATTAACTCAACATTTCACCCAGTTTACATGTTTTAGAAGCTATTGTTTAGTTTCAAGTATTTACATTTAGTTTCGTAATTTTGGGTGCCACCACACACAAAGTGGCCTATTTCCATACGATATGACTAAGGACAGAAATGTGTGCATCAGTTTGACCTGTGCCATCTAGCTGAACATTTTTTGGGCCAGGCAGTCAAAGTTTTGCCTCATCGGTGTATACACTGCATAAATGAGTTCTGACTTGTTGCCGAATCGTCTGTCTTTCATCACGCTGTTCTTCTTGTCTTTCTGTTTGTGCAGATGATCTTCTCTCCTCATTATTTCCATGAAATGTACCATGACTTGTGAGCTTATTTGGGTACATTTGAATGCTCTGATTGAATACATGAAAGCCAATGTGCTAAACAGCATGGCTGAAGTGAGTTCTGCAGGGGTTTCAGGACGCAAAATGTTCTGATTAGGTTTCGGCTCCATATTAAACGTTTTAATATTTCAACATCTGTAAATTCACAGCAATAGCTATGTGTATGTGGAAAATGGCTGTAAATTACATTGATTTTAAAGTAAAACCTTTTTCTCACATTATGAAACCGATTTTCCTGATCAGGGGCGCTGATGGTTCCAGAACCTACCCCTTGAAGGCATAAACCTGCCTTGATGGAATGGTGTGAAAGGTTTGTAAGATTAAACTTTGATTGTGTGTAAGAATATTCTATAATGGTCCAGTGCAAAAATTTACAAGTGCTCCTAAACAATGTACATGCGAACAGAGCTGCAGACACAAAGATTCACGAGGAAATCATGAGGAAGAAGGGGATGTTGAGAAGCAGAGGAGTAAGTGACACCTTGAGGAGGAGATGGAGATACATTGTGATGAGACCTGACAGAGAAGGGGCATGGGAGTTTTGTGAAGTCTCTGCACTTAATTGAGTTGTTTAAAACACTACAGTTTGTTTCCTGCAGAGATTGAAGTAACTTCTTTACATTATGTTTTCTTTACGTTCCTGTTATCAGTTTTAGTATCCTATTTGAATTATTTTAATTCCCTGCGAGCTCTGTTTAAAGCTGATTACTCCTGATTGACCAAGTATTGGCGATTGTCCCTGTGTGCTCTCAGGTACTTAGTGCCCCCACCCCCCACCCCAAACAAACAGATGTCCGATTTGAGGAGATGTACTCGGATTAGGTCCTGCATCCTCTATCTGAGCAAAATCCCATATCGGATATTCAATGTCAGGCCTTGTCCTGCTGTAACTGCAACTCAGAGTAAATAGGAAACTTTGCTGACCAAGGGTATGGCTGTGGATGGTGCTATGTCCTCATGAAACAAAAACAATGCCAGCCAACCTCTGGCATATAGAGAAGGTGACGCCCCGTTCAGGCATGTTTAATTGTCCTATGGGGTTACAAGAGCAGCAGGTCAGCAGTTCATTCTTCTGCATGTTGGCCACGGTGTGTGATGAGTCTCGAGATGCATGGCACCGGTATTACCTACCGCACCCGTTTGTGTGATGTACCTTTTTTGTGTAGCTAATCAGTGAAAACTGTAACTGGTCCCTCAAAGCTTCTGGGTCCAGAGTTAATTTCTGGGCTCCAGTTCCACCTTGTGTGGGTCTGGCGTGTTCTTTTCTCTCCAAGTGGGATTCCTTTGGTACTCTGTTTTTCTTCTTCCTTGCAGAAATTTGCTGAAGGGTGAAATGGATACTTGGTGCCCCTGAGTGACACCTTGTGTAAAGGGATTCCTCGGGATCCACCCTGACCAGGATGAAATGGTTACTGAAGGTGAATGAGTGAATAATTGAAGAAATCTCAATAATCCATGCTGAATGTCATTGTGTCCCATCACATATCCTTATCACATATCCTATTTAAATTATAATGCCATGCTTTCTTTCTGATTAATCAGGTGAATATTGTGTCTGAAAATTGTCCAGATGGCATCAGTAAGACATTTCCAAATGTAATCCAAGTCTCCAGTTCTTGGTGGGCTGCTGGTGGTGTGCGTGGCTCAGTGCAGCACCAGATCTCATCATGGTCCATTTAGCTGGGCTTCGGCTTCTTCTTTCAACAGTGCTGTTACATCCACGGTAAATCCTGCTAATTGTCTTGTAAAGGCTCTGTTATCTCTAAGAACCACACTTATAGTACACTTCCTTTCTCCAGCTCTCTCTCTCTCTCTCTCTCTTTGCAACATAATTTTTTTTGTCAAGGCCAGGGACTGTCTTTTACTTCCAAATTGAGCAGATCAATATTTCTCCAAGTGACTCAATCTTATCTTAATGCAATAATGAGGCTAACAGAAGTGAAGTTTCTTGCACAATAAAGGGCTAATGTGTTGATTGTGTGGCCAGGAGGCGGGAGAAGCCAACATCCCACAATTTCACCCAATATCTATTGATCCTCTGGATGGCTGGATCCATTCAGTGATGTGGTTATCAAAGAGGTTTTCATGAAAAGACATTTCCCTTCCTAAAGTACTGAATGCAGGCAGGTACACACAGGCGACCTGTTTCATGCTGCTCACTGGTTGAACTGTTGGTCTTGACTGCCAACTAGTGGTGAACTTTGAAATTCTAGATTCTGTGAGAAGAAGCTGTGCTTCAAGCTCAGGACAAACGTGTTTCCGTTTAATAAATTAAGGTACACCTTAAGATTATACTTTTAATGACCACAGTCTTCCCACATCCTCATCCCTGATAGCAATTGTTCTAAGAAAATAATCACAGCCAACAATTTTGTCACCCTCTTGGAGAAGGCGTGTTTGGAGTTGGTGTGTACCGGCTTACTGTATCATTTTGTATGGTTTGTGTAGGGTAACGTGGGAACCAGCCCAGTAACTCATGTTCTCCCTGTCTTGTGGGTTTCCTCCAGGTACTACCATTTCATACCACATTCCAAAGATGTGCATCAGGTGTAACTGGTATCTCTATGTGAGTGTGAGGGAGCAAAAGCTGTAATTCTCAATAGCACATGAATCCTGAACTAATGCCATATAATCACCTATGAGGTGGAACTACACTGCTCAAAAAAATTAAAGCAACACTTTGAAAACGCATCAGATCTCAATGGGAAAAAAACCCTTGCAGAATATCGTTCCTGATATGGACTGGGTAATGGGTTAGGAACAAAAGGATGCCACATCGTTTAATGGAAATGAAAATGATCACCCTACAGAGGATAGAATTCAAAGACACCACGAAAATCAAGGTGAAAAAATTATGCAGCAGGCTAGTCCATTTACCTGAAATTCCATTGCAGCAACTCAAAATGGTAGTGAGTAGTTTGTATGGCCTCAAAGTGCTTGTATGCATGCCTGACATTTGGGAGGAGATTAGTAAATCCCCCGATACCTAATAGCAGTCAGGGTGCCGTTGTCTAGCCTGCAGAGGCCTGCGCGTCCTTCCAGGCATATGCCTCCCCAGACCATCACTGACCCACCACCAAACCGGTCATGCTGACTGATGTTGCAGGCGGCAATAATGTTCTCCACAGCGTCTCCAGACCCTGTCACGTCTGTCACATGTGCTCAGGTGAAACCTGCTCTCATCTGTGAAAAGCACAGGCTGCCAGTTCCGGATCTGCCAATTATGGTGTTATATGGCAAATGCCAATCGAGCTCTACAGTGCTGGGCAGTGAGCGCAGGGCTCACTACAGGATGTCGACCCTCAAGCCTCCCTCATGAAGCCTGTTTCTGATTGTTTCGTCAGACACACTCACTACTGTGGGCTGCTGGAGGTCATTTTGTAGGGCTCTGGCAATACTCATCCTGTTCCTCCTTGCACAAATGAGCAGATCTTAAGACAGTGCCAGGAGACACAGCAATCCTTCTGGCAATGGCACCTATTGATGTGCCATCCTATAGGAGTTGGACTTCCTGTGCAACTTCTGTAAGGTCCAGGTGATCCCCACCGTGGTACTAGTAGTGACGCTGCGCCTAGCCAACTGCAAAACTAGTGAAAAATCATTGGGGGGGTTGTGTATTAAGGCATCAATTACATATTATTGTAAGTCACCCAATTTATAGTTGAACCTGTATTTAAATCCAAAAAAATTAAATATAATTTTACACTGCATTGATCGTCAATAACCGATAAATCAGATTTATGATTTAGCATAACACTGATTACTTAAAGTATAATAGCACTGTGAAATTACATATTTAATACTTGTTAACATGAAATTAATTGGAATGGGACTTGAATTGTTCCAGCAAGCTCTACGAAGCCACCACCGTTATCGAAAGGAAGGTGACGACCTATCTCACAAGCCGATGGGACCAAGTGGTGTATACGCATTGGGCATACTAGACTTACCCACTCGCATTTAGTGGAGGGTGTAGCGGCCCCAACTTGCACCACCTGCCTAGTTCCCCTATCAGTAAAACATATATTATTAGAGTGTACTGCTTTTGATAATGAGAGTCGACAACTTTTTATAACCCCTACTATATGGGACGTTTTTAATACTACTAAAGCGAAAAGACTGCTTAGTTTCCTTTCAATTATTGACTTGAAGAAACGCATGTGATCTTATGCTTGATGGTTAGAATCTAGCTGTGTGATGCTTTGACTTTGCTTTATCACCAACAAATTGTTTCCCATGACCGTTCCTGCCATGAATACGGCCCATCGGGCAGTCACGGCGTTAAACACCTACTACCTTACCTTACCTTACATGAAATTAATTTTCTTTGTTCTACTCATTCCCCAGAGGCGAGTGAAGAGACCACTTCATTATTGCTAATTGGAGTAGGGAAAATTCAAAGTTTACCTGCTCTGTGCACAATAGTGGACAAACCACCTGGGTTCAGCAGTGGACTGCAGCAGTTAGTATAATAAGAAACCCAAACAATAATATCTGAAACTTGGTAACAGCATATAAAGAGTACAGAGAAACCCACAGATAATTACCCAAAATAGATAGATGTATAATCTATTTCATCATTATAGCTGGTTAGTGTAATGAATAGAGTCTAGATATTCATACTTTGAATTGGATAATTAATTTTTCTGGTGTAAAAATGTTTCATCCTAAAGAGTCTAATTAATCTTGTTTAATTGGATAAAGTGAAGCATACTTTGAATATACGTCACTCTAAATATGGGATAATATTTGAAGCCGTGTTAAGAATCAGTTGCTACTGAAGTATTTTGTCTGCGATCACGTATCGTGATAAATATTGTATCTCGTCAAAATGTCGTTAATTATCGTGATGATAGAATTTTTACCATATTGCCCACCCCTAGGAGAAGGGTTAATATATCTCTTAGGGGTTGGGTGTATTAATAAACAATTCTATTTTGCAAAAATTTTGTAGGTGTCTTCTGTGTTAATATAGTGAATTTCCACCATAAAATAAAACAGTGGATTTCAGTCCTCATATCTTATTTAAGGCCCAAATGAATCAAAGCGTAATCTAATCGAGTCTCCTGCTGTAACATGGCAGTGCAGGTTACCTACTGCCACGGTACAGGTAATTTGGTAATGGTGTTCCATGCGAAAGGCCGGCAGGTTAATTATTAATTGGCTTGATTGAATGGCAGAGCTGATAAATGGGCTGTCCAGTAGAACATTGCTCTGATGCACCGCAGGAGATGGCAAACAAGCAAACACAACAGATAAGGAACACACTCCTGTGGTTTGAATGAGCCAGATGTATTATGCAGAGGTGCCGCTTCCATATTGGGCGAGAATCATGTGGGAAGTTCCATGTAGGGACAGGAGGTGTCTGTGTGTCTGTGCGTACGTGTGCATGCGCGTGCGTCTGTCTGTCTGTCTTAATGATGCTGGGGGCATGTGATGGCGTCATCGAGTGGACTCCCAGAGCTACTGGGATCAGCACAGAGCTGGATGGTCTGTCGAGGACCATAGAGCCTGATACAAGACAAAATCAGGCTGTCAAAGGACATAATATCCTGCTTTTAAGTCTGTTTTTTGTACATTTTGTTCCCCTCTCCCTGAAACAGCGTCCTCTGCTCATTATGAAATGAATGTATTCTCAGTAAATTTAGGGTTAATTTAAAAAGCAGTGCCTATCATAGGTGTGAAGGTTGTTTCTTTAAATAAGTTTTTGCAGAATGTGTTTGATGCTCTTAGCCTGATGCAAATGCCTTTAGCATGGTGGGAATTTGAATGTAATCTAATTCATAAGGTGCTTGAACAAATGTTGTAGATCTGATGGAAGATAATAAATAAACAATATAATGAATCAACACTATCAGTAGCTGAGGATGTACTGCTGGAGAATTAAAAAATGATTAGCCTTTGATGCTTGTGTCCTTTATTGAAGGGTTACATACAATAGGATGGTTTTAACAAAAAGCAAAGCAATTACCTTCTGTATTAAGAACCTGAACACCAGAAGTATTATATATGGAGAATTCATTTGGACTGGGTGCCTTTCTCAAAAGCACCATGGCTTTTGTATTCACTTTAAGTTGTGTTTGTGTGCCCGTGTGTGCATCTAGACCTTTCACTTCTCACAAACCTTTACACGTTCGTCCGCTCACTGCTGTTTGGTTTTCCTGTTAGTTCTATGACATTTTGAGCTTCAGACATTAGCTTTCCTCTTCTTCCCTTCCTGCTTTTTTTTGTTTATGACACTTAACACTCAACAAGTCAGTGTGAGTATAACCAGTTCTGTTTTTCTGTCTGATGCTCGACACTGCTGCGAGCCGGTTCACTCTCCAGCTACCTGTTAATAGATGAGTCACCAACAAGAGAGAGAGGGAGAGAGACCAAGAGGGAGGTGGGGTAAGAAAAGAAAACCAAGACAAAGGTGAAGAAAAGGAAATACAGGAATAAATAAAGTCAAAACTCGTTATTTTTTCAAACTTATCTCCCGCTACCTGTGATGGCAGAACGAATTACCCTCCATACACTTTATCTCACCATTCTAGAAATGTGACAAATGTCTTGGCAGAAAAGAAATTCTACCTTGTTAAGCTACTAAGTTGACCAGTCGGTAGGTGTCACTTTAATCCTACTGATGGGGTCGTCTACAGAGATTGCACCGTACAGTAATACTGAGTTGTGCTACTGGCCACATCCCCATCAGGCCTCCCCAGTTTGTTAAAAGTATTTTTTTGGCAAGAGATACAATGACATGAATAGAAACAGTACATGTTCACGTTTGTGTACATTGTAAATGTGATTGTATGATCATGAGGGCTGCTCAGTAAAACACTGTCAGCATCAGGCTTGAATGTCACTGCCTTTGTCTAGTTTTTTGTAAGCTTGTTAAGTCGCCAAACTCACCTCTCGCCTAAAATATCCATGAAACAGAGGTAGGTGATATAATGAGGTAAAACTGTATAAAATGTGGATAGCATCGCCACCTCACAACAAGAAGATCCTGTTTTCAGTCCCAGGGTGGAGCGACCTGGGTCCTTTCTGTGTGGAGTCTGCATGTCCTCCCCGTGTCCGTGTTTACTGCGGGTACTCTTTTCCTACAGTCCAAGGACATGCATGTTAGGTTAATTGATTAATTGGCATAGACTTGTGTGTGTGTGTGTGTGTGTGTGTGTGTGTGTGTGTGTGTGTGTGTGTATACTGTGTGTGTGTATGTGTGTATACTGTGTGTGTATATGTATGTATACTGTGTGTGTGTGTATATATATCTATATATATATATATCTATATATATATATATATATATATAGATATATAGATATAGATATATATGTATATTTATATATAGATATAGATATAGATATATATATATATATAGATATATAGATATAGATATACACACACCCACAATTTATTGTGTGTGTGTATGTATGTATATGTGTGTACTTTGATATAAAAGATATGCTTGCTTGTTTTTGTCATGTTGCTATCAGAATCAGTGGCCATTTCAGCAACTCGGTTACATCAAGACTAGTCATATATATTTACATCCATCTATCTATCTATCTATCTATCTATCTATCTATCTATCTATCTATCTATCTATCTATATATATATATATATATATATATATATATACATACAGCGGGTGAAATAAGTATTGAACACGTCACCATTTTTCTCAGTAAACATATTTCTAGAGGTGCTATTGACATGAAATTTTCACCAGATGTCCATACATACAAAATAAAAAAAAAGAAATCAAGCCATAGATGTCCAGAAATTAAATTATGTTTAATTATGTGGAATGGCACAGGGAAAAAGTATTGAACATGCTTACTGAAATTTATTTAATACTTTGTACAAAAGCCTTTGTTGGCAATGACAGCTTCAAGACGCCTCCTGTATGGAGAAACTAGTCGCATGCATTGCTCAGGTATGATTTTGGCCCATTCTTCCACACAAACAGTCTTCAAATCTTGAAGGTTTCGTGGGCCTCTTCTATGAACTCTGATCTTTAGTTCTTTCCATAGATTTTCTATTGGATGCAAGTCAGGTGATGGGCTGGGCCATTTTAGCAGCTTTATTTTCTTTCTCTGAAACCAATTGAGAGTTTCGTTGGCTGTGTGTTTGGGGTCATTGTCTTGCTGAAATGTCCACTCATGTTTCATCTTCAATTATTTGAAGTTTGCCTGTACCATTTGCTGAAAAACAGCCCCACGCCATGATGTTCCCACCTCCAAACTTCACTGTTGGTATGGTGTTTTTGGGGGGGTGATGTGCAGTGCCATTTGACCTCCAAACATGATGTGTATTATGGTATCCAAAGAGTTCAATTTTGGTCTCATCTGACCAGACTATATTCTCCCAGTATTTCACAGGCTTGTCTAAATGTTGTGCAGCAAACTTTAAACGAGCTTCAACATGCTTTTTCTTCAGCAATGGAGTCTTGCGTGGTGAGCGTGCATACAGGCCATGGCGGTTGAGTGCATTACTTATTGTTTTCTTTGAAACAGTTGTACCTGCTAATTCCAGGTCTTTCTGAAGCTCTCCACAAGTGGTCCTTGGCTCCTGGACAACTCTTCTGATAATTAATTTTCACTCCTCTGTCAGAAATCTTGCGAGGAGCACCTGGTCGTGGTCGGTTTATGGTGAAATGATGTTCTTTCCACTTCCGGATTATGGCCCCAACAGTGCTCACTGGAAACATCCAGAAGTTTAGAAATCCTTCTGTAACCATTGCCATCATTATGGTTTGCAATAATAAGGTTGCGAAGGTCTTGAGAGAGCTCTTTACTTTTACCCATCATGAGATGTCTCTTGTGTGATACCAGGCCATCATTTGGGACTGAAACCAGCTGATATTAATTAGCACTGACAAGTGGCAGGATTGCTTTCTAATTACTGACAGAGTTCAGCTGGTGTCTTGGCTTTTCATGCCTTTTTGCACCTCCCTTTCTTCACGTGTTCAATACTTTTTCCCTGTGCCATTCCACATAATTACACATAATTTAATTTCTGGACATCTATGGTTTGATTTCTTTGTATGTATGGATTACTTGGGTTGTTACCGACATCTGGTGAAAATTTCATGTCAATAGCACCTCTAGAAATATGTTTACTGAGAAAAATGGTGACGTGTTCAATACTTATTTCACCCGCTGTGTGTGTGTGTATTTTTATTTTTTATATATATATATATATATTTATATATGTATATACTTATATACATATATACGTATGTATATATATATATATATATATATATATATATATATATATATAGATAGATGGATGGATGGATGGATGGATGGATGGAAATATATACGACTAGTCTTGATGTAACCGAGTTGCTGAAATGGCCACTGATTCTGATAGCAACATGACAAAAACAAGCAAGCATATCTTTTATATCAAAGTCTGCTCACTGTACAACACCACCATCCAACTGAAATCCTGTTGCAAGTTTGAATGGGTGAAAAAGTGAGAAGCAATACCGGTAAGAATCAAATGAGAAAATTAAGATTTATTTCTTGGGACGTTTAATTGCCTTTGAGGGCCCCTGACCGACACGCCCATTTGGACTGCAGGAGGAAGTTCAATCCAACACCTGGAGATGGTACAGAGGGTTATTAAGGAGTGGATCCATTCCAATAATGGTCAAGTCTCAAGGGGTGCAGGGGGAAGACCAGGATTTGATTAGTACCATCAGAGGTTTCAGTAGGGTAGATATGTTAGTTTAATGAATCAAAGTGAATAAGTGGTAAATCCTAAACTAGGGTGTGATTTGGAGTTGTGGTGTAAGCAGGTTTTCAATCATAAATCCTTGCAATGGTGGTTCTTGTTTTGACCATAGCCTGTGTTTGAATGTTCCATATATCATCACTTTTCTTCTCAAATCATCATTTATACATGACGTGCTTTGCCAAATTTAATGCAAACACTCCAGTGTTGATGCCATTTCATCAAAATACTATTGTAAAATGACATGGCAGTTCAGACCTGGTAAGATCTATTGCTATTCTTAAAAACAGTTGCATAAAAACAAGCATGCAGGCATGTAATTTCCAAAGACAAACACGGAGTGAGGTCACTGACGTATTCAGCATGACTAGTCTACTGAGATTCATAGGATCTTTCTTTTCAACAAGTCAATTTATCGAATTTCTGCCTTGCTAGAGCTGGAAGTGCTGGAATTGAGAAGTAGGAACATCTGGGGCAAAAACTGCTTAGCTACAAATTGCCTAAAAAGGGGGACTTGAAATCCAGCTGTTTGATGCAACAAATCATTTCTCATTTGCAGCCAAATATTAGAAAATTGTTATGCACCTAGACTGTAGTACTTGAAGCAAGATGAAATTAAATGTTGCAGTGCTGAGCACATAAATGTCTCTCTGAACTTTCAAAGAGGCCTCTAAGGATTTAAAAAAGAACCTAAAGAATGCCTTGGTTGATCGAGTCACAGTTTTGTAAAAGAGGAACATTACCTCGTTACCTGAAGAGATCTTAACACACAAATTACAAGTGAACTTTAAATGTGTTTGTGTGGTGTCTGAACTTTACAACAGAGGAAGAGTGAAAACCAGAGCAGTAGTCACACTAGGGAATTCTCCAGCTTTAAAATTACGAGAATCTTGATTAGTTTCAAGACTCCCACAGTCAATATTCAGACTGACGTCATTCGGTGCCTACTCACAGGCCAATACTCATAACTCGTTTAGAATATTCCATAAATCTTCGCCCCTTCACTTGCGCTCTGTGAGTAAATGAACACAAGATTTCAGTCGAGTGGTAGCTCAGCTGTCACGGAGCCAGAGCTGAGAAAATCAACAAGTCACATACCATATACCTACACACTAACAATCGGAGAACACATGTGCACAGGATTTCAACCCCGAGCTTCAAGGCCAGACCTTAGCAAAATATTACAGCAGTCTGACTTAATCATTTCAGATGACTTGAATGTAAACTCTTTTCATATTATTTTCATCAGTGAAGTTGTTTGTTAAGGTCACTACAGCTCAGTTCAGTCCAAAGTTTTAGAGAATATGAATATGTATACATAAAACTATGCATATTACCATATAAGCTGCAAGGGCTGCACTATGTATTAGTGGTGTAACAAAAAAAATCTTTCAGCTTGTCTTTATTGATAAAGTTAGAACACGTAGTGACCATAGTATACAGGTTCACAACTGTAGCTTCGTAAAAACACAACAGATAATGTGCTCAAGTCTTTCTCTTTGGACATATTTTAGCCTAACCATGGAATGCTTGACAGTATGTGGGTGCAACTCAACCCACACGCAATTAATCCTGCTGCTGTTGTTCGGGCTTCATAACATGCACTGCCGTACCACAAAACATACTGATTTTGTGGTTATATTAAGAAATAAAGCTTTTATGTTTCTCCATTCTTTCTACAGTCAGCTTGTTTTTACCTCTGAGCAAATTGGTGAACAGGGATGAAGGAATTTCTTCTGTCCTAAAATGTAGCACCCTAGTTGGTAGCAGGTGATAAAACTGAAACATCTAGAAACACTCACATCTGTAACTTGTACCTAGTGTACTCTGGTACACATCTGGCTAGGAATACAAACCAGGCTTCCTGGCACTACAGTAAAAGACAAGGTGTTGTTCTGCTGGCACCCTCGAAGATCAGGTTGTGCTTTGTTATGCTTCCCCAGAGCATCAGCACATAATTTTTTTCTAATGTGAGTAAACCCATGGATGGTGTCACATGATGCGACTGGCCCAGTGCCCACCCTGAAAAGAGTTGTGACTCTGGAGCAGGAGACATCAGGAATCGTATTTGAAGAGCAACTGGAATTCTGAAACCAAAAGATCTCCACCACTGCAAACCAGCTCTCTGAAAATGAGCCACTCTCGTCGGAATTGGTGAGATCAGCCAGTGACGAAACGGTATTTCGGCAATCACACATCCACCTCCCTAGTGACAATTTGGTTTCTGTGCTCAACACAAAATCAAGTTCATTAAGCTTGATACAACTTGCCAGAATAAACAATACAGACTCCTCAATTGAAAACTATAAATCCACCATATGAGACATAATATCCTTTAAATATAAATGAAATCACTCACCTGTGGGTGCACTAATAATGCAAACAGTAAAGAAAATGCTGTTTATCTTTTTATTTTAAATCCAGTGTAAGGTTTTTGTGAGGAGGATCTTGTACATTCAGTGATTTCTGTGACCTTTTTGGCATTTGTTTGTATTTCTCTTTTCCTCTTTCCAGCTTTTTCATTATACATCCCTGGTCTGAATGGAAAGGAGGGAGAAGAAAATGGAGAGGAAGAGAGGTGAGTCATACTCAAACTCAGTGGCCTTATAGAAGCTGCACAGAGGGGAGGAGGATGACGTGTTTTTGCTCTGTTCCAACATCAGCCATGGCCATGAAAATAATGTTACAGGACCCTGACTCAGTTGATCTGTGACTCTTAAAGGCTTCTCACCTCCAAGTGATAAATGGTCAGTCTCAGATTAAGACGTTGCTTTCCCATCACTGATCCTGAAGTTTGTTCTCTTCCTTCCTAAACACACACTCCACTCAGACTCTGCTGCATGTGTCTATAATGCCTCAGAGAACTGGATTTGACACTTAGAAATTCATCAAGTGAAATTAACGGTTGCAGCATGCCATGGTTGACAAGAAAGCAGCAAAGCAAAGTAAAACCATGTTGCAGCTCGTTCAAGATCTAGCATTTATCTCACTGCTCTGTCTGAGCGAAGTGGCGACTTGTTGCTGAATACTAGTACTATAGAGGGACTAACATATTCAAGCTTTCTATGGTCGGTGAGGACTAGGAAAGGATGCAATGCCCCCTCCAACCAGTGCATCCATTCCTCTAACGCTAATTTCATAGCCAACAGTTCCCTGTTAGTCATGTCATAACTGCGGTCTGTGGAGTTCAGTTTCCTAGAAAAATAGGCGGGATACTCAAATCGTTGAGACAGGATGGTGCCTATGCCTGAACCTCTACAACGAATGGAAGAGAGGGATCAGGATCTCTGAGAATGGGGACTGAGGTTTTTAAAAGACTCAAAGGCTTGCAAGGCTACATCGGTCCAAGTGAGTTTCTTGCAATTACCGTGAAGCAGTGAGGTGAGAGGGGCAGCTATCTGACTAAACTCCCTGATAAAACCTCGATAGCAATTGGTGAAGCCTTATAAACCTTTGCACTTCTTTGACCGATCAAGGTTGTGGCAACTCTACTATAGCTTTAACTTTATACAGATCCGTATGGGTCCCCTGAGAGTCTATCACATACCCCAGGAATGAGACCTTGGACTGGGGAAAGTCACACTTCTCCCCCTTAACTTAGAGATAGTTGCCCCATAGTCGCTGGAGAACCAGACGAACATGACATCTTTGAAGAAAAGATGAACAAGATTTGCCAGTCATTTGCACCTGCCACTATCCCCAGTGCAAATGTGCAGCCATGCAACACCCTGACCAGTTTTTCTCCTCTCTCCACTGATGATGTACTTCAACTTCTCTCATCCAGCAACCCTACCACATGTCAACTAGACCCCATCCCATCACCAGTGCTACAAAACATTGCACAAGACCTTCTTCCCTTCATTTCCTCCATCATCAACAACTCCCTGACATCTGGTCATGTTCCTTCTGCCTTCAAGAGTGCCAGAGTCATTCCTATCTTGAAGAAACCTACACTCGATGTCTCAGACATCAACAACTACAGACCAGTGTCACTTCTTTCTTTCCTCTCAGAAATACTTGAACGGGGTGTGTATAACCAGTTGTCAACCTTTCTAACACAGAATGACGTACAGGATCACAACCAGTCTGGCTTCAAAGCAGCTCACTCCACAGAAACTGCACTGATGGCTGTTTCTGAGAAACTTCATGCTGTTAGAGCATCCAGACTTTCATCGGTTCTGATCCTTCTTGATCTTTCGGCTGCCTTTGACACAGTTGACCATAAGATTCTCCTTTCTGTCCTCTCCGGTCTTGGAATCACAGGCTCTGCTTGGCAGTGGCTTACATCTTACCTGGTGGGACAATCTTATCAGGTATCATGGAGAGGCTCTATATCTGCACCACGTGCTCTTACAACTGGAGTTCCACAAGGCTCAGTTCTGGGACCTCTTCTTTTCTCTCTCTACACTTGTTCTCTTGGTGAAGTCATAACCTCTCATGGCTTGTCCTATCACTGTTATGCTGATGATACTCAGCTCATTTTCTCTTTTGATCCATCAGATGTGCAGGTCTACACACATATCTCAGCATGTCTGGAGAGCATCTCATCATGGATGTTAGCTCATCATTTGAAGCAAAACCACAGCAAAACAGGACTGCTTTTCATTCCTGCAGAGGGGTCCCCTTATCAGGATCTTGCCATCTCCCAGGTGAACTTCTCCATCACACCTTCTGAGAACGCAAGAAACCTTGGAGTGATCTATGATAACAGCTGAGCTTCTCTGCTCATATTTCCAAACTGACCCAGTCATGCAGGTACCTTCTCTACAATATCAGGAGAATCCGACCCTTCCTCTCCAGGGAAGCCACCCAAGTGCTTGTCCAGTCTCTTGTTACAACAAAACTAGATTACTGCAATGCTCTTCTGGCTGGTCTTCCAATGCGTGCAATCAGACCCCTGCAACTGATTCAGAATGCAGCGGCTTGTCTGGTTTTCAATCTTCCCAAGTTTTCTCATGTCACCCCACTGCTGCGCTCACTTCACTGGCTCCCTGTAACTGCCCTCATCAGATACAAAACCTTGACGCTCACCTACAAAGCCAAGAATGGAACATCGCCATCTTACCTAAAAGCTCTGATCAAACCACTTTCTGTACCTTGCACCCTCCGAGATATGAGCTTGGCCCGACTGGAGCCTCCACGTAAGATTAAAGGAAGACAAGCTTTTCTGTCCTGGCATCCAGGTGGTGGAATGAACTTTCACTGGATGTCCGTATGGCTGAGTCTCTTGCCTTCTTCAAGAGGCGACTAAAGACTCACCTCTTCACCCAGCACTTGAGTGAATAAAACTGCATATCCTCCAGTTTAAAAAAAATAAAAAAATAAAAAATTCTCTACACCAGATATGAGCAGGTTGTAGTTGGATTGTGTACTTGAGCTATCGTTTACTTGTACTAATATGAGGTTCTATCTCCTAGGAAGGTTACAAGGCACTTTTGTTAGTCGCTCTGGAAAAGGGCGTCTGCTAAATGCTGTAAATGTAAATGTACATCAGTGTCCCTACAGAGACCTAGGGTAAATCAAAACGTCATCAATTTAAACTATCACACACCCATCGAGATGATCCTGAAAAATTTAATTAATAAAAGCCTGGGAAACAGAAGGATCATTAGCCAGGCCAAAGGGCATTATTACACAGTATTCATAATGAACCACAAATGGTCACAAATGCCGTTTTCCATTCATACCCCTCCCTTATTCTGACCAAATTATAAGCACTCCTAAGGTCCAGCTTGGTGAAAATGGTGGCTTCTCTTAGCTGCTCGAGAGCCAGTGGAATCAAAGGGAGTGGGTAGTGGTAATTTAACAGTAATTGCGTTAAGACCTCTGTAGTCTATGCAAGGGCACAGACTCCACTCCCCTTTTTTTCTCCACGAAGAAGAACCCGGCTGCCGCAGGTGATGTGGAAGGATGAATAAAACCGCTTTTCAGGGCTTCATAGATATATTCATCCATGGCCTGGCTTTCCGGGACGGAGAAGGGGTAAACGCGGCTACACGGGGGGCGAGGTTCTTGGCAGCAAGTCAGTGGCGCAGTTCCAGGGCCTATGTGGCAGTAGTAGGGCAGCCTTACTCTTGGAAAATACTGACTGCAGGTCGGCATACTCAGGGGACAGGTTAAAATTCACAAGACGTCTTTTATGTTATATTATATTGTACATCAGGAAGACGTCCATGCTGGTGCCGCCTGAATTCAGTCACAAAAGCAGTTTGGACTCCACTGGACCAGCTCCCTCTCTTGCCGATATCCGGCTGGTGCTTGCTCAGCCACGGGGAGCCAGGAATGATGGGGTCCCTGGGACAGTCAATAAAAACAAAGGTTATCCATTTGACATGAAACAATCCAATACGCATGGCGAGAGCAACTGTAGATTCCGTGACATCCCCATTTCTCAACGGTCGGTTGTCAACAGCTTGCACCCTCAGTGGCGATGACGGCTCCCTCAACTCGATGGGGTACCTCACAGCAAGCCCTCGATCCATGAAGTTGCCAGCAGCTCCCGAATCTATAAGTGCTGAAACAGAGACGACATCTGACAACAAGGAAATGATAACTTCTACGCAAAAACAGGGCTCGTGGATAGGTTGAAGTACAGGACTCACCTTCGACATCCTAGCAGAGCTAGGACGTCTAGGGCAGATATCACGCGCATGACCCGCCAGGCCACAGTAGAAGCAAAGCCATTCCCTGATTCAGCGCTGACACTCCTTGGGGCTCAATGGAGATTGGCCAACATCCATGGGTTCCGTGGCCGACCCTCCACTTTGAGAAGAAGACTCTAGGGTTTTGTTTCAGCGGAGGCCTGCAGGTGGTGGAGAAGCTTCTCTCCGAGAACCTAATCCAGGTTAATAGCCGTTTGAATAAACTGATTGAGAGTAGAAGCGTTGTCACGACACACTATCTCAGCCTGTAAATCCCTCCTCAGTCCTCTCAGAAACATGGTGCGAAGTGCGGGATCGGACCATCTGCTGCCAGCGGCTAACTTGCAAAACTCTAGGGCGTACGTTGCAGCAGAATGGGTACCCTGATGAATCTCGCACAACAAATGCCCGACATCATGGCCAGCACAGGGATGATCAAAAACATTAGAATGAGGCGTAAAACAGGGTAGCGTCCTTTAGAATAGTGGTGTTTTGCTCAGCGTCGTAGGACATGGTTTCAGGTTCTATGGTTATGAAACCATAAAGATTATCCAGAAACCAGAGAACCATAGAACAGGCAACTAGGGTAAAACCATGAGAACCAGAGAATACAAAGACCATTCAGAAATGTACAGCATGGCAAATACAAGGCTTCGCAAACATTGAACCAAACAGCACTGCTTAAATAGGTGGAGAATAACCGGAGATCAGAATTTGGGCGACAGTGACCCCTGTCCGTGAGAAGGGGTAACAGCAAACAGATGTGACACTGGATGATCAGCCACATTTTATTGTAGAAAATGTGGGACTTGGGCTTTATCTGACATCTACACCAAGTGTGCATTTATATTTGTTATATTTAAATTGCCTTGTAGCAAAAAAGTTAAACAAAGCTCTTTTTCATCAACTGTATTTACCTGTTTTCCCTTCTCTTCTAGTGTTTACAAGTAATGTGTATTTAAAACCATGTGGTATCATTATAGTGCCGTACACAATCTGGTCTGTATTATAAGATTGGTACTTGAGATCGGCCAGTACCTTGAGTTCAGCTATCGGTATCAGAAGAGAGAAATTGGGATTGGTGCAAGTCTAATGGCATTAACGACAGGACATGCAAGACACGTTCTCCATCAAAGTTGGTAATCCAGTTCTTTACAAACTTAGTTTAGGGGACAAGACAAAGAGTTGACAATCTCACTTGTTGGAAAACCTGTGCTTAGTACAACACATTGTACTGACATTGTGTATGGACTGTCCATGCTTCATGTTTCACACTGTTCATGTTTCAAGAGTCACACTGTGAGTAGATCACTAATTAATAGATGCGTTAAAATAACTTTGCTGATGGAGTGCAGAACTGCAGACTGTACTGACTCCACCTGTCCACCAGATAGCAACCTTGCACTACAGTTAAATTTTCTTCTACACACCTGTTTCTTTTAACCTGTCTGCTTATGAACAGTGCAGTTATATCAGCCGAAGGCTTTTTCCGTAATCTGAGCCTTGTTCTCATTGTGTGTCTTTTCCTTTATATGACACTGACTTGTGTTGGCACTGCTATTGTGGAAACAGGTTTGATCTGATGGATTAATATTTTAATGCATACTTTTACTGTATACAGAATACTGTTACCTAGGCCATAATATGGTGTATTTGGAGAATTTGATGAGTTTACAGACGCAGGTGTAAGAATGTTTCACTGGTCTGTTCTTCCTTTTTTCATAACCGGTGTGTGTCATTTGCACCTCAGCAGAGCGTAACGGGGTTGGGAGGGGGGAGTAACAACGCCCTGTGAGGCACCTAATTGGTAGATCTTGTCGTGTAGTTGCCTGCTGTAGGAGACAACCTTCTCTGTCGTCTTGGTGTTCAGAGACTTTAACAAGTTGTATGTGTAAGTGAGGTGCGTGCTGGCCGAGCTAGCTTCCATGTCATTTTGTGGGGGGAAAACAGTCCTGCTGCTAACTATTAGACATTTCTGTTGGTTCCTGGTGGTTTTGTTGTGGTTAGGATTGGAACGACAAAATGGCAAACACAAAGAAAACAAGCAGGATCAGTTTATTCTTAAGAAATTGACCGGCTATTTTTATACAATGTTTTTGACCAATTTGTCACCTATTCTGCTTATTCCCAAATCAGGGTTTCATACCTCTTTCAGACTCTACATTTAGTTGCTCACTGAATATAACAAATTATTTTATGATTATCAAACATGTTATATTTTTACTCATACAATAAACTTGGCAACCATGCTAAGAACCACCTGTCAACTTCAAAACTATCATGCGGTGACACCCCCTTTTTGTGGTTGTAGTACCACAGATACAGCCCTCTTCACTCAAACTCTTGACGCTCAGAGGTGGAAGCCACTGCCAAGGTGAAACATAATCCTGAACTTACGTGAGTGTAAGAAGACTGGGGTGTCCCGTCATAGCAACAAACATAAAAGTGATCAGTTATTGTTGTTTCCTCCTTTAAGTGAACAGCGGGGATAAGAAAGTTTAAACAAATGTCTGAATATTACACATTTGAATCTTTTCAGCTACCATTTTACAGAAATTGTGATGTCAGCGTAATATCAAAATGAATAAAAAGCAGTCTTTGTGACAGGTCTGTACGCAGTGACATCGTGACTTGCATTGGCAAAATTTGCTTGAAAGAAAACTAGATCTACGAATTTAACATTCCTTTATTTATTAACAAATCATATTTGTTCCATTCCATTGTATCATATTGTACTGAGTAATAAAATTTTTGTGTGTTACTGTGAGGTGAAAGCAATCTGTGCTGGCTAATATATGCCTAACCAGTGGAAGAGCGAACTCTTGAGGGGCTCATGCCTAGAACTTCTAATTAATGCAGCCAAGCAGACAGAGGCCCCTGAGATGCAGCCACAGTCATAAATGGAGTAATTTATTTCCTGACCTGCAGCCTGATTTGAGGTCAGGACATGGTCGTACGTGGCCACAGAGATGGGATGGAGCCTGATGGATGGGGTTATATCATCACATATGAACAGAAAGTATGTTGTTAGTACCTGTGAGAAGCAGCCATGTGCCCGATGACGTAATAGGAAGTACAGGTGACAGTCTATGTTTGTTTATTTATTTATTTATTTTTCCTTTTCAAACAAATCAATTTCAAGATGTTAAGTTCTCAGCTCTTATGCTGGCCTTTTACAGCCAGTTCTGGTCCATGGGCTATATATTAGTAAGATTTTGTGCATTTTCTCATGTAAAGCAGTGTTCATCTATGGCATACAAGACAGTACATACAGAATATTCATGCACTTATCATAAGTCACTTAGGAAACGAGGGTTTGCCAGATGACTAGATGCAAAACCAGTATCTTGCTTAATTCAGAATAACCACCAGATGCAGATATGCCCACGCAAGGCGCTTAAAATATCCATTTGTGTGGATCATGTGATGTTTTCACACTTGTCCATGACAGTGATCCTTCTTTCAAGGGGATTTATGGAATACTTCTCAATCTGTGATTTTTACATCACTATCATTTATAAAAAAACACTTGCAGATGCTGTTGAACTTCACTTCAAGACTGTACGGTTTGAAGGCTGGTCATTGCCTAAGTAACTGAGACATAGCTGACAGGACCACACCGGGTTCCTTTTTCATGCCTGTTTGTAAAAAGATCTCATTGTATTGCCATTAGTGTGTCATCACAGTTGATGCCTGGAGCTAACTGACCTTTCGACAACATTATCTGACAGCTACCATATTTCAGTCAGCCTGCCTCTTCTCACTGACAACTGAATCTACAGCAAAAAAGTGCACTTATGAGGGCAAAATAGTATAATTGCTGAATGAGACATGCAACATGTGAACAACAAAGATTCATCATTCATGAATAAGAGCATAGCTATCAATGCTTCCATTCAGCTTGCTGTCGGTGTAGAGAGGAGGATGTCAGAAGAGAACTTGACTTCAAGGATATTTACGTAATGTTGACCGAGTAATGCGACAAGCGTTCTGTGGTTTTGTCGTTTCACGGTCATTTCCCTATCCTTTGATACTATTAATTGAGCATTTTGAAAGATGCACTTGTCTTTTTCTTGGTTCTCCATCTCTGCCTCTGTCTTCATCCTACCCACCCCTTCTCTCGCACTCTTCTGATGATCAGTTGACAGTACAATAACAGCATTGTGAGGATTTATGTCATAAACTGACTGACTGTTTTGCTTCGTATCTGTTCCGTACTTGGTCACGTCAGAGAGGGTGAACAGTGCCACCTAATGATCAATATTCTGTACCCTTAAAGAACCCTGAGGTGGTATTCACTGTGCCAGCAAAAGCCACCATTGATTATGTTTGACTGACATTTTAAAGCCCATCATAAATCTTCCCTAAAGCATTCTTAAACTGTTTAATAAGGTCAGGTCACTTATCCATGAAAGTCACATTGTAGTGAGCAAAGATAATGAAAATGGACATGACAGTTGTGCAATCTCCTTCAGTGAAATTACACTCTTTACACCTTAGCATAGACTCTATGTATAGGACTGTCACTGAGCTAACCTCTTCCCATTACAGATTAAAACTCTTAAATGTCCATTACAAAGCCCCTGAACAGCATAAATGCACCTTAAAATATTCTACAGGTCTTTGGCAATGCACTGGAGGGATGCACCACAGTTATTTCAAATATCTTGCATTAAATGGTGTTTTCAACGCTTCAATTGTAAGTATTCATTTGGGTTGAGATCTAATGGAAATCACACAGCTTATGATGTACAGAATTTTTGGCTCAAGGTCTCATCAATTTCTGGTTCAAGGAGGCTGCGCTCAGGATAGATAACAGTATAACATCACAGTCATTATGTGACCAGACAGGATATTTACAGTGAAGAAGGGAACAAGGAAACTAAATAATGCTGGCAAAATGCCCCCAACAGTATAAGAGAGCCACCGAAAGGTCTCACTTACTCAGGCTTATCCTTCTGTTACTGTGATTAGAGAAACTCTTCATACCCAATTGAAATGGCCTGTTTTTTTGGCCTGAATAAGCATGAATTAATAAAACAAAATGTCAATTTAAATCATTTTGCCTTACAGGTTGAAGAAGAGGGGCTAGACCGGGCCCCGCCTATTTTTTGGAACTTTGTTCCGAATTAGGATTGGGGCTTGGACCAGAGTTGAGGTTCTGGTAGGGTGGGGTGGAGTGGGGTGTAGTTTTAGTGGGTTAGGGTTAGTGTTAGGGGTTAGGGTTGGGTTAGAGTTTGGGTTGGGGTTAGGCTAGGGCTAAGGTTTAGGGCTAGGGTTTGGGTTTTCTGGTTAGGGCTGGGTTAGTGTTAGGGTTTGGGTTGGGGTTAGGCTAGGGCTGTTCCTGTTCCAAGGTCCTGTTCAAAGTCCTGATTAGGTCTAGTTTAAGGTCCTGGTTGGATGATGGTTGGTTCCTTTTGAAAGTCCTGGTTGGGTCCTGTTCAAAGTCTTATGTAAAGAATTGGTTGGGTCCTGTTCAGGGTCTTGGTTGGGTCCTTTTGAAAGTCCTGATTGGGTCATGTTCAAAGTCCTATTTAAAGTCCTTGTTGGGTACTTTTCAAGGTCCTGTTAAAGGTCCTAGTTAAGTCCTGTTCAATGTCCTGGTTGGGTCCTTTTTAGTGTCCTAGTTGGGTCCTGTTCAAGGTCCTGTTCAATGTCCTAGTTGGGTCCTGTTCAAGGTCCTGGATGGGTCCTGTTCAAGGTCTTGTTCAAGGTGCTGGTTGTGTCCTGATGAAGGTTCTGGTTTGGTCCTGTTCAGGGTCCTGTTCAAGGCCCTGGTTGGATCCTGTTGAAGGTCCTGTTCAAGGTCTTATTCAAGGGCCTGATTGGGTTCTGTTCAAAGTTCCTGTTTAAGGTTCTGGTTTAGTCTTGTGTAAGGTCCTGGGTGAGTCCTGTTCAAGGTCTTATTCTTGGTCCTGGTTGAATCTTGTTCAAAGTCCTGGATGGATCTTGCTTAAGGTCCTGGTCGGGTGCTAGTTGGGTCCTGTTCAAGTTCCTGTTTGGGTACTATTCAAGGTCTTGGTTTGGTGCTGTTCAAGGGCCTGGTTGGGTCCTGTTTAACGTCCTGTTCAAGGTTCTGGTTGGGTCTTGTTCAAGGTCCTGGTTGTGTCCTGTTCAATGTCCTGGTTGGGTCCTGTTAAAGGTCATGGTTGGGTTCTGATTGGGTTATTTTTAAAGTCTAGGTTGGATCTTGTTCAAGGTCCTAATTGAGTCCCGTTCAAAGTCCTGTTCAAGGTCTTTTATTTGGGTCCTGTTCAAGGTCCTGTTCAAGGTTCTGGTTTGGTCATATTCAAGGTCCAGGTTGGGTCCTGTTCAAGGTCTTGGTTAAGGTACTGGTTGGGTCCTGTTCAAATTCATGTTCAAAGTCTAATCCTGGTTGGGTCTTTTTCCTGGTTTCGTCATATTTATAGTCCAGCTTGAGACCTGTTAAATTTCTTCTTCAAGGTCCTGTTTAGGTCCTGGTGAAGCTCGTTTTCAAGGTCCAGTTTGGGTCATGTACAAAGTCCAGTTCAAGGTCCTAGTTGGGTTTTGTTCAATGTCCTGTTCAAGGTCCTGGTTGACTCCTGTCCGAGGTCCTGGTTGGGTCCTGTTCAGGGTCCCGTTTAAGGTCCTAGTTGGGTTTTGTTCAATATTCTGTTCAAGGTCCTGGTTGGGTCCTGTTTAAGGTCCAGTTTGGGTCATGTACAAAGTAAGGTTCAAGGTCCTAGTTGGGTTTTGTTCAATGTTCTGTTCAAGGTCCTGGTTGGGTCTTGTTCAAGGTCCTGGTTGGGTAATGTTTATGGTCCTGTTCAAGGTTCTGGTTGTGTCCTGATGAAGGTACTGGTTGGGTCCTGTTCAAGGTCCTGGTTGGGTAATGTTTATGGTCCTGTTCAAGGTGCTGGTTGTGTCCTGATGAAGGTCCTGGTTGTGTCCTGTTCAAGGCCCTGGTGGGGTTCTGTTCAAGGTGCTGTTCAATGTCCTGGTTGGGTCCTGTTAAAGGTCATGGTTGGGTTCTGATTGGGTTATTTTTAAGGTCTAGGTTGGATCTTGTTCAAGGTCCTAATTGAGTCCCGTTCAAAGTCCTGTTCAAGGTCTTTTATTTGGGTCCTGTTCAAGGTCTTGGTTAAGGTACTGGTTGGGTCCTGTTCAAATTCATGTTCAAAGTCTAATCCTGGTTGGGTCTTTTTCCTGGTTTCATCATATTTATAGTCCAGCTTGAGACCTGTTAAATTTCTTCATCAAGGTCCTGTTTAGGTCCTGGTGAAGCTCGTTTTCAAGGTCCTGTTTGAGTCCTATTCAATGTCTTGTTTGGATCCTGTTCAACATTTACAGCATTTAGCAGACGCCCTTATCCCAACCTAGTCATGGTTAGGTTCAGGTTAAGGTCTTGTTCAAGGTCTTGTTGATGGCTCTGGTTGGGTCCAGTTCAATGTCATGGTTGCGTGCTGGTTGGGTCCGTTTTAAGGTCTTGGTTGGGTACAGTTTAAGGTCCTGTTCAATGTCCTGGTTGGGTCCTTTTCAAGGACCTGGTTGGGTCCTGTTTAGGGTCCTGTTCAAGGTCCTGGTGGGGTCCTGTTCAAGGTCCTGGTGGGGTCCTGTTTGGGTCCTGGTAAAGGACCTGGTTGGGTCCTGTTCCACGTCCTGTTCAAGGTTGTGGTTGGGTCTTGTTCAAGGTCCTGGTTGGGTCCTGGTCAAGGTCCTTTTCAAGGTCCTGGTTGGGACCTGTTCAATGTCCTGGTTAAGTCCTGTTCAAGGTGCTGTTCAATGTCCTGGTTGGGTCCTGTTCAAGTTCCTGGTTAGGTCCAGTTCAAAGTCATGGTTGGGTGCTGTTTGGGTTCTTTGTAAGGTCTTGGTTGGGTCCTGTTCAAGGTCCTAATTGAGTCCTGTTCACAGTCTTTTTTGGGTCCTTTTCAAGGTCCTGGTTTGGTCACATTTAAGGTCCTGGTTGGGTCCTGTTGAAGTTCCTTTTCACGGTCCTGGTTGGGTCATGTTCAAGGTCCTGGTTGGGTCCTGTTCACGGTCCTGGTTGTGTCCTGTTCAGGGTCTTGTTAAAGATCCTGGTGGGGTCCTGTTTAAGGTCCGGTTCAAGGTCCTGGTTGGGTTCTGGTTAAGGTTCTGTTCAAGGTCCTCTTTAAGGTCCTGGTTGGGTCATATTTAAGGTCTAGGTTGGGTCCTGTTCGAGTTCCTTTTCAAGGTCCTGGTTGGGTCCTTTTCAACGTCCTGTTCAAGGTTCTGGTTTCGTCATATTTATAGTCTAGCTTGAGACCTGTAAAATTTACTCTTCAAGGTCCTGGTTGGTTCCTGTTCAAGGTCCTGTTCAATGTCCTGGATGGGTCCTGTTCAATGTTGAGGTTGGGTCTTGTTTAAGGTCCTGGTTGGGTAATGTTTATGGTCCTGTTCAAGGTCGTGGTGTAAGAAAAATGCATCTTATACCTGTACTATTATGTGGCAGATGCTATTTTGTATCAGAATGTATGTGTATGTATGTTATGTTTGGTATCTATGAGATCCATTTTTCAAGGAGACCAAGGTGGTGAGACATACAATGGTTGCACGATAATGCACAGAACGAACATTCATTTTTGACCATATATGAGGCACCATTTGCCTGGACCGAGAAGAGTGTAATTTCCTCAAACCAAAGGTTCGATCATTCTCAACAGCAAGGGGTCTTCCTTTCTACAGAAAAGAATGACTGTTTCAGCCAACCAACACCCATATGGTAACTAACTGAATTACCATCTCAAACAGGACTGTGCACCCCAAGACACACACACCAACCTGTATGCAAACTACATATTACCACAGTCAGCTGACACCCATGTGATAACTTTGTCCTCTTGTTAGATCAAAGGTTTTTAACTGAATATGAAGATATGTAGCCACAGAACCAAAAGAGAGAAAGAATAGAGAGAGTTTTTTAGGTGAGATCCCAGAGAACTTCGAGAGGCCGACACTCGTTACCACCGCGATCCATCATTTCTTGTAAGTTTGTTTTATTTGTCATGTTTTACTCTCTGTATTCTGTATTATTATTATCTGTCTTTTGTAATAAATTCACTGTTACTCCTTTCTTTATACTAGTCTTGTAGTAGTCCTTTCTAGACAGATAATGTATGTGTAATAATAGATCTCTTGAAAGCTGCATGGTTAGACATATTAATGGTCAACCTCTGCCATATGTAAAAGACTAGATCTTGATACGATTCTAGCTAGCACGTTGATAAACAACTTCTGAACTAACTTAATGCATTAATGCACTAGACATGTTGTAACCGACCTCTGACAGATGTAAATAAGGTGTACTATTGTGTTATATAATATACACTGAGTTTGCACGTCGGTATGGACCTCTGAACTAGAGTAACATATTAATAGGAGATAACTATTAAAGTTGGATGCTGGGGCTCTTTACCCCACACATCTAAAAACTATATAGAATTTGGAGTCAGATACTAAACTAACTTGGAGTCAGATATTAAACTAAATTGGAGTCAGATCATAACAATAATAACAAGCATCTATCCTTCAACTACGTCCTATTTCTGTCTTTGCTCATAGAGCCGCAGAGGGTTAATAAGAGCTCTGATCATCTCAGACATAAAAACCCTACAGTTTTTGACGACCCCGGCGTGATATTATTTTTATATAATTGTAAAATTTAAATAAACTAAGATTGAACCCGTCAGACAAAATCCGATGTGCTATTCTATTGTATCTGTTCAAAATAAAGCCCGTCAGACCAAGGCTGATGTGAAGTAACTACCGCGATTAACACCTCACTGGTAACTGAGTGTCAGTCCTAGCTCTTAAACATTGTTATAGTTCTCACTTTTTCAGATTTCACAAGCCTACTTTCCAACCAGTTACTTCTAAACTCCTTAACTTTAAATCAGAAGCATTTAAGTGTGTTAACAGGATTTAACCAACAAATTACGGCTGAAGTGAACTCCGCTCGTCAAGGAATGCTGTTATGTCTCTGTGCCTATAGTCTCTTCTGAGGTAAGTAAAGGTTTTATCTCCTTTTAGTGATAGGGAAAGAGAGGCGCACTTCTTACACATTTATAGCACGGGTCGGAATACCCAACAGGTTAACGAACTCTCATACGCGTATCTGAGAGATAGCTCTTACATATACAATGGCACAGGGAAGAATAAGGCAGTCACAGTGACTTCCATTCAGCCTGGAAGGACGAAGTACAGGATACTTTGGTTCAATTACATGCTGAGGGCTTAAACTTAAAAGCCAACGTAGAAGAAATTTATCAGTGGTACACATCAATTGGATATAGGTTAGCCACAACCAACAAATTTGCAAAATTAAGCAGCATCAACTTTTGTCCGCCATCGGTTTCTTACTCTGCCGAAATTTCAAAGCCAAGGAATATGACACCGAATTAGAAGATATGCGTGACACTGAGCATCATAGGTTAGAATTAATACAGAGTCAACAAACCAAAATTAATGGCTTTGAATTTGATAAACAAAATTGGACACGGCAATCACAAATATTCGACCAGCAATTGGCAGTCATGCAGGTTGCACTCAGTAAAAACAAAAAATATGCCGCCACTCTAGAACAGTGTTGCAATAGTGTCGGAATCCCCATTTCGGCACTCAAACAACACTTAGGATCTGACACATCCTCACAAAGTCCTTTTATAACCCAGGTAACATTGATGATGTGTTAGCATTTGCTGCTAGTGCCAACCTGAGTAAGAACCGCTGTCATAGTGGAGATGGTGCCGCTCGGCTGTATCCAGCTGTGGATTTAAGGTTGGCTGGAACAGACGGACAGGCCCAGGCCTCCACATCAGCATTTGCTCAGGAGGAAAATAAATTTTGTCATAAAAACAGCAACATGTTGGCTTCAAATTTTCCAAGGCCCGAGTGTGTTCCTAACTCCAACAGCCCCATCATGACAAAGGACACCACTCAGTCACGAATTGCTGTGATAAAAACTATGACTGGCCACAATGGCAAAAAATTTGACATTGGTAGGCAGTTAAACTTCTCAGAGTGCATGGCATATGCTGAAAAAATTGGCCCATTTCCCCGAACTGGCCCTTTTGAACCGTATTGGAACAATCTAATGTGGCAAGCTGGCACTTTCTCATTAGAACTACGGGATATTTGGCAGATCGCGCTCACTACCATACCAGGTGAATTAATGACAAAAGCTCCGGAAACCCTTCATAGCGGGTCGATCATGGATCATGCAGAGGGTGAAAGTAATACCCAAATACTGACCAATTAGCTGAAGTTACCAGGCGATTGGAAACAATTGAAACCCTGATACAGGCAGTGCACTTACTCAACAGTGTCATGGTCCAAAATAACCACAGCAGCCCCATGGATTCCCGACATCAGGAGGATCATGGAGAGTACCTGCCTTGGACTAGGACAGCACACAGAACTGAATCATTAGCTGAAATGTGGGAAATTGGTGTGGAAATATTTCAAGGGGCCACTCTCACATAATTCACTAACCAGTTTACAAAAGGTGGCCCCCTGGTGTAGCTCCAGAACCAATCTAATCAATCCAGATCTGTTATGATTCAGGTTCCATCCATCCCCCAACTTTCATCATCATTGACAAAGTTCCAAGCCAAAATAACCACACAACATGACTAGCCATGTAGAAATGCATACACATAGAACACAACTGCACATATAACATGTATACATCTACATGGCTGTGATTTTGGTCTCAATCACACACACGCGCACACACACCATGCACACTCACACACTGACATATACACACTCACAAGCTCTCTCTCTCTCTCACACACACACACACACACACACACTTTTTAAAATGGCAAATTGCATGTAGACATTATGCACAAGATCTGTTAACCGCTGCCAGACAAGAGATCCTTGATCTCCGTTTTTTTGGCACACCACGGTATGCCTTAACAGATCTTGTTGAATTACTTAATCTAGACAACTGGTTTCATTATTTAAATATAAACAAACAAACATTATTTTGAATTATTAAACTCTGTGATGCTTTACGAAGGTAACGAGTGTACCGGCTGTATAGGGTTCTATGTAACATATCCCTTCATTCACCCAAAGCATGTATTTCCAAACTCAACCACTACACATTCTCTGGGCAGTGTTATAAAAACAAGATATCAGATGGGTTCAGATGACTGACTATATTATCATGAATTATGGCTGTATAGGGTTCTATGTAACATATCCCTTCATTCACCCAAAGCATGTATTTCCAAACTCAACCACTACACATTCTCTGGGCAGTGTTATAAAAACAAGATATCAGATGGGTTCAGATGACTGACTATATTATCATGAATTATGTGACTTGCAACTCTAACCAGTGGTGTGTGATCAGTGAGACCCGGAGGTCTGATGTGCCCAGCAAACGACATGTTCTGCCTGGAAGTACAGGAGGACTTCACCATGGGACAACTGGACACTCTGGGCCAAGTGCCTATGGACTCTGACATCTCTCCATGGTAGCAAGACACTTTTTATGAGGAGGACACAAACACCCTGAAAGACACAGTTCAACTAGTGCAGCAGCTCATCAAGAGGACCAAGTACCGCCTAAGTCTGGCACAGGTGGAAGTGAACCAAGCTGAGCGGACAACCAGCATCCTAACCAGTTCGTCCATCCTGTTTGCACAGTACACTTACACATGGTGGGACTGGACCTTCAGAGGGTGCATCCTGTTCAGCGTATTACTGTGCATACTCAACGTCACAGTGCTGTCATTTCCAGAGAGGCATCGCCACACTCCATTCATCCTTGACTGCCACAGAGGTTTTAGGGCTGCTAAAGGACTCTGTTTTTAGATGTCCCTGAGGGGGGATTTGTAGGAAAAATGCAATTATCCTATACCTGTACTATTATGTGGCAGATGCTATTTTGTTTCAGAATGTATGTGTATGTATGTTATGTTTGGTATCTATGAGATCCATATTTCAAGGAGACCAAGGTGGTGAGACATACAGCGCTGTACAATGGTTGCACGATAATACACAGACACTCATTTTCGACCATATATGAGGCGCCATTTGCCTGGACTGAGAAGAGTGTAATTTCCTCAAACCAAAGGTACGATCATTCTCAACAGCAAGGGGTCTTCCTTTCTACAGAAAAGAATGACTGTTTCAGCCAACCAACACCCATATGGTAACTAACTGAATTACCATCTCAAACAGGACTGTGCACCCCAAGACACACACACCAACCTGTATGCAAACTACATATTGCCACAGTCAGCTGACACCCATGTGATAACTTTGTCCTCTTGTTAGATCAAAGGTTTTTAACTGAATATAAAGATATGTAGCCACAGAACCAAGAGGGAGAAAGAAAAAAGAGCTTTTAGATGAGATCCCAGAGAACTTCGAGAGGCCGACATTCGATACCATCGCGATCCATCATTTCTTGGAAGTTTGTATTATTTGTCATGTTTTTACTCTCTGTATTTTGTATTATTATTATCTGTCTTTTATAATAAATTTACTGTTACTCCTTTCTTTATACTAGTCTTCTAGTAGTCCTTTCTTAGACAGATATTGTATGTGTACTAATAGATCTCTTGAAAGCTGCATAGTTAGACATGTTAATGGTCATCCTCTGCCATATGTAAAAGGCTAGATCTTGATACGATTTTAGCTAGCACGTTGATAAAAAACCTCTGAACTAACTTAATGCATTAATACACTAGATATGTTGTAACCGACCTCTGACAGACTTAAATAAGGTGTAATATTGCTTTATATAATATACACTGAGTTTGCACATCGGTATGGACCTCTGAACTAGAGTAACATATTAATAGGAGATAATTATTAAAGTTGGATGCTGGGGCTCTTTACCCCACACATCTAAAAACTATATAGAATTTGGAGTCAGATGCTAAATTAAACTTGGAGTTAGATATTAAACTAAATTGGAGTCAGATCATAACAATAATAACACGCATCTATCCTTCGACTGCGTCCTATTTCCGTCTTTTGTCATAGAGCCGCAGAGGGTTAATAAGAGCTCTGATAATCTCAGACATAAAAACCCTACAACGGTGCATGTCTACCAGCAGACAGTTGGTTAAGCCGGTCTGTCTGCTGCCTGACCCCTGCTCTGGATAGTCAGCCCCTAACCAATCGGGCCATAAGACTATGGGCAATGTTGCAGGAGATGAGAGCAGCACCCTCCCGAGTGGGATGGACACCGTCCCATCCTAAAAGGCCAGGCTTACCCTCAAAGGCTGTCCAGTTGTCTATATAGCCCACGTTGTTTTCAGAGCACCACTTGGACAGCCAGCAGTTCAGCGACCATAACCTGCTGTAGGCTTGGTCATCTCGCTGCATTGGAATGGGGCCAGAGCACACTACTGCATTGGACATCGCCTTTGCCACTCTAACCACCTCTACAAAATTAGCCTTAGTAACTTCTGACTGACGAAGGCGTATATCATTAGCTCCTACATGAATAACTATCCTAGAGAATGTGCGGCTCTCGAGTTCACTAAGACTCGTTACAATGTTCAGCACTCTGGCTCCAGGGATACATGTAACTCTAACTGCTGGTGTCCCTAAAGGGGTAGCTAGTTTCACGTGTCGTAAAATAGTCACCTATGACCAGCAGCAGGAAGGTAGTGTGTGGTCGGCTTTTGCTTTCAGGGCAGCAGGAATGTACTGTTTGGTCCGCTGTTGCCCTCAGGGCAGCAGGAATGAAATGTGTGTTCTGCTGTTGCCCTCAGCGCAGGAATGTACTGTTTGGTCCGCTGTTGCCCTCAGGGCAGCAGGAATGTATTGTGTAGATGGCTGTAGCTCTCAGGGCAGCAGGAATGTACTCTGTGGCACGATGCTGCCCTCAGGGCAGCAGGAATGAAATGTGTGTTCTGCTGTTGCCCTCAGCGCAGGAATGTACTGTGTGGTCCGCTGTTGCACTCAGGAAAGCAGGAATGTACTATGTGGTCCGCTGTTGCTTTCAGGGCAGCAGGAATGTACTGTGTGGTCCGCAGTTGCTCTAAGAGCAGGAGGAATGTATTGTGTGGTCGGCAGCAAGGATGTACTGCTTGATCCGCTGATCCCTTTAGGGTAGCAGGATTGCACTGCGTGGTCTGCTTTTGCCCTCAGGGCAGCAGGAATGTACTGCCTGTTTTGCTGTTGCCCTCAGAGCAGCAGGAATGTACTGTGTCGTCCGCTGTTGACGTCAGGGCAGTAGGAATGTACTGCATTGTCCGCTGTTGCTCTCAGGGCAGCAGGAATGTACTCTTTGGTCCGATGTTGCTTTCAGGGCAGCAGGAATGCAATGTTTGGTCTGCTGTTGCTCTCATGGCAGCAGGAATGTATGGTGTGGTCTGCTGTTACCCTCAGGGCAGCAAGAATGTACAGTGTAGCAGCAATGTACTGTCTGGTCTGCTGTTGCCCTCAGGGTAGCAGCAATGTACTATCTGCTCTGCTGTTGCCCCGGAATGTACTGTGTCGTCGGCTGTTGCCTTCAGGGCAACAGAAATGTACAGTGTAGCTCTGCTCTGAGGGCAACAGCAGACCAGACAGTACATTCCTGCTACACTGTACATTCCTGCTGCCCTGAGGGCAAGAGCAGACCAATGTACTGTCTGGTCTGCTGTTACCCTTAGGGCAGCAGGAATGTACAGTGTAGCAGGAATGTACTGTCTGGTCTGCTGTTGCCCTCAAGCAGCAGCATGTACTGTCTGGTCTGCCGTTACCCTCAGGGCAGCAGCAATGTACTGTCTGGTCCTGCTGTTACTCTCAGGGCAGCAGGAATGTACTGTGTAGCAGGAATGTACTGTCTGGTCTGCTGTTGCCCTCAGAGCAGCAGCAATGTACTGTCTGGTCTGCCGTTACCCTCAGGGCAGCAGCAATGTACTGTCTGGTCTGCCGTTACCCTCAGGGCAGCAGCAATGTACTGTCTGGTCTGCCGTTACCCTCAGGGCAGCAGCAATGTACTGTCTGGTCTGCTGTTACTCTCAGGGCAGCAGGAATGTACTGTGTGGTCTGCTGTTACCTTCAGAACAGTAGCAATGTACTGTCTGGTCTGCTGTTGCCCTCGGGGCAGCAGGAATGTACTGTGTGGTTGGCTGTTGCCTTCAGGGCAGCAGGAATGTACTGTGTGGTCCGCTGTTGCCCAGAGGGCAGCAGAGATTTACTGTGTGGTCCGATGTTGCCCACAGAGCAGCAGGAATGTACTGCCTGGTCCGCTGTTGCCCTCAGGGCAGCAGGAATGTACTGCCTGGTCCGCTGTTGCCCTTAGGGCAGCAGGAATGTACTGTGTGGTCCGCTGTTGCCCTCAGGGCAGCAGGAATGTACTGTGTGGTCCGCTGTTGCCTTCAGGGCAGCAGGAATGTACTGTGTGGTCCGCTGTTGCCCACAGGGCAGCAGGAAAGTACTGTGTGGTCCTCTGTTGTTTTAGAGGGAGCAGGAATGTACTGTCTGTTCTACTTTTGCTCTCAGAGCAGCAGGAATGTTTTGCGTTGTCTGCTGTTGACCCCAGGGCAACAGGAATGTACTGCGTTGTCTGCTTTTGCCCTCAGGGCAGCAGGAATGTATTGTGTGAATGATTGTTGCCATCAGGGCAGCAGGAATGTACTGTTTGTTCTGCTGTTGCCATCAGGGCAGCAAGAATGTACTGCGTGGTCCGCTGTTGCCCTCAGGGCAGCAGGAATGTATTGTGTAGTCGGCTGTAGCTCTACGGGCAGCAGGAATGTACTCTGTTGTCCAATGTTGCCCTTATTGTTTGTTCTACTGTTGCTCTCAGTGCAGGAATGTACTGTTTGGTCCGCTGTTACCATCAGCGAAGCAGGAATGTACTGTTTGGTCCGCTGTTACCATCAGCGAAGCAAGAATGTACTGTTTGGTCTGCTGTTGCCCTCAGGGCAGCAGGAATGTACTGTTTTGTCTGCTGTATCCCTCAAGGCAGCAGGAGTATAGTGTGTGGTCCGCTGTTCACTTTAGGGTAGCAGGATTGCACTGCGTGGTCCGTTTTTGGCCTCAGAGCAGCAGAAATGTACTGTGTGGTCCACTGTTGCCCTGGGGGAAGCAGGAATGCACTGTGTGGTCGATTTCTGCCCTCAGGGCAGCAGGAATGTACTGTGTGTTTGGTTGTTGCCCACAGGGCAGCAGGAATGCAATGTTTGGTCTGGTCCTGGTTGGGACCTGTTCAAGGTCCTGTTTATGGTCCAGGTTGGGTCCTGTTCAAGGTTCTGTTTGGGTTCTGTTCAAGGTGCCGGTTGGGTCTTGTAGAAGATCCTGGTTGGGTCTTGGTCCAGCTCGTGTTCAAGGCCCTGGTTGGGTCTTGATTAAGGTCCTGTTCAAGGTCCTGGTTCGGTCCTGTTCAGGGTCCTCGTTGGGTCCTCTTTAAGGTCCTGGTTGGGACCTGTTTGTGTCCGGTTTGGGTCTTGTTCAAAGGTTGTGGTTGGGACGTGTTCAAGGTCCTGGTTGGGTCCTGTTGAAGTTCCTGGTTTGGTTCTGGTCAAGCAGCTGTTCAAAGTTCTGGTTGTGTCCTGTTTAAAGTCCTGCTTGGGTTCTAATAAAGGTCCTGGTTATGTCCTGTTCAATTTCCTGGATGGGTCCTGTATGAGGATCTTATTGGGTCTTGTTCAAAGTCCGGTCCTGTTTGGGTAATGTTCAGGGTCCTGTTTTTGTAATGTTCAAGGTTCTGGCTGGGTTCTGTTCAAGGTCCTGGTTGTGTCTTGTTCAGGGCCCTGGTTGGGTCCTATTTAAGGTGATGTTTAGGTCCTGTTCATTATGTTGTTCAAGCTCCTGGTCAGTTCCTCTTAATGGTCCTATTTGGGTCCTGTTTAAGGTCCTGGTTGGGTCTTGTACAAGGTCCTGGTTGGGTGTTGTTCAAGCTCCTGTTCAAGGTCCTGGTTGGGTCCTGTTGAACGTCCTGTTTGGGTCCTGTTCAAGGTGCGGTTTGGGTTTTGTTCAAGGTCCTGGTTGGGTCCTGTTTAATGTCATGTTCATGGTCTTGCTTCGCTCCTTTTCAAGATCCTGTTCATGGTCCTTGTTGTGTCCTTTTCATGGTCTTGTTTGGGTCCTTTTCAGGGTTCTGTTTGGGTTTTGTTCATTGTCCTGGTTGGACCCTGTTCAAGGTCCTGGTTAGGTCTTCTTCAAGGTCCTGGTTGGGTCCTGTTCAAAGTCCTTGTTGGGTTCTGTTAAACGCCCTGGTTGGGTCCTGTTTAAGGTCCTGCTTGGGACATGTTAAAGGTCCTGGTTGGGTCCTGTTCATCACGCTGTTCAAGTTCCTGGTCATGTCCTCTTCATGGTGCTCTTTGGGTCCTGTTTAAGGTCCTGGTTGGGTCCTGTTCAAGGTCCTGATTGGGTCATGTTCAAGGTTCTGGTCGAGTCTTGTAGAAGGTCCTGGTTGGGTCTTGTTCAAGGTCCTGTTTGGATCCTGTCCTCATTGGGTCCTGTTTACTGCCCTGGTTGGGACCTGTTTAAGGTCCTGTTTTGGACATGTTAAACGTCCTGGATGGGTCCTGTTCATCATGCTGTTCAAGGTCCTGGTTGTGTCCTCTTCATGGTCTTCTTTGGCTCCTGTTTAACATCCTGGTTGGGTCCTGTTCAAGGTCCTGATTGGGTCTTGTTCAAGGTCCTGGTCGGTTCCTGTAGAAGGTCCTGCTTTTCTCATGTTCAAGGTCTTGGTTGGGACCTGTACAAGGTCCTGGTTGGGTCCTGTTTAAGGTCCTGTTTGGGTCCTGTACAAGGTCCTGGTATGATCCTGTACAAGGTCCTGTTTCGGTCCTGTTCAAAGTATTGGTTGGTTCTTTTTCAAGGTCCTGGTTGGGTCATGTTCAAGGTTCTGCTTGGGTCCTGTTCAAGGTCTTGGTGGTGTTGTGTTCCAGGTCCTGTTTTGGTCCTGTTCAAGGTATTGGTTGGTTCTTTTTCAAGGTCCTGGTTGGGTTCTGTACAAGGTCCTGTTTGGGTTCTCTTCTTGGTCCTTTTTTTGGTCTTGTTTAAGGTCCTGTTTGTGTCATGTTAAAGGTCCTGATTGGGTCCTCTTCATGGTCCTTTTTTGGTCCTGTTTAAGGTCCTGGTTGGGTTCTGTTCAACGTCCTGTTTGAGTCTTGTTCAAGGTCCTGTTCAAGGTCTCGTTTGGGTTCTGTTCAAGGTCCTGGTTGGGTTCTGTACAACATCTTGGTTGGGTCTTGATCAAGTTCCTGTTCAAAATCCTGGTTGGGTCCTTTTCAAGGTCCTCTTTGGGACCTCTTCATGGTCCTATTTTTGGTCTTGTTTAAGGTCCTGGTAGGGTCCTGTTCAATGTCTTGTTTGTGTCCTGTTTACGGTCCTGTTTGTGTCATGTTAAAGGTCCTGATTGGGTCCTGTTCATCATGCTGTTTAAGGTCCTGGTTGGGTCCAGTACAATGTCCTGGTTGAGTTCTGTTCACGATCCTGTTTAGGTATTGTTCAAGGCCCTGGTTGGGTTATGTTCAAGGTCCTATTTGGATCTTGTTCAAGGTCCTGTTCAAGAATGTGGATGGGTCCTGTTCATGGTCCTGTTTAGGTCCTCTTTATGGTCCTTTTTTGGTCCTGTTTAAGGTCCTGGTTGGGTTCTGTTCAATGTCCTGTTTGGGTCTAGTTCAATGTCCTGTTCAAGGTCTCATTTGGGTCCTGTTCAAGGTCCTGGTTGGGTTCTGTACAACGTCCTGGTTGGGTCTTGATCAAGGTCATGTTCAAGATCCTGGTTGGGTCAAGTCAAGTCAAGTCAGATCTATTTATATAGTGCTTTTTACAATGGAGCATTGTCTCAAAGCAACTTTACAAGTTTAGATTATCTCCTAATAACTACGTCCAATCCCAAATTGAGCAAGCCTAGGGCGACAGTGGCAAGGAAAAATCTCCCTGAGTGTTATAGGAAAAAAACCTTGGGAGGACCAAGACTCAAAAAGGGACCCAACCTCCTTGGGCGGCGTAGATGATAAATATAAGAACGAAACTAAAGTCATGGAGTCAAAGTTCGAATAAAATGTAAAGTATGCACATCGGCATTAAGTGGCCCGGGTATGATGGGGCTGAAGCTGATGAGGAAAGCAGCTTGAGTGAAGCTGCAGTGGATGAACATCATGTGTGGGGCTGGAAACTGGTACCGGAACACAACTCGGAGAGAAAACAGAAAATGTAATTAGTTATTAATTGCCGCAGATTTTGCAGAAGCGCGCCCCTAGCGGGCCCGTATACGGGCCCAGTAGATCGACATGTTTTGCATTCTTAATAACTTAAAAACATTCTTAATACACAGTCCAAAACACCAAACTCAAAAATATTTAATACTATTATAACTACCCTGCATACCGATTTTTCAACCGTCTACATGCAGCCATTCGCCAGAATTTACATACCAAAACACAGCTGTCCGCCATGTTGTTTGCAAAACACCAATTCCCTACTCAAACTATTTTGCCTTTTAAAATATACTTAGGATGTAAAATAACTTTTTATTTTATCATAGAAAATTCACTTACCGTCTAAACAAGTCCATGATACCGTTACATTGCCGATAAAACGTCAGTAAAGCGCTTTTTTTGCATGGTTATGTGGGTGCGTAAAATCCATTCGCTCAAACGCACGCTCTTCTTTGGACGTTTCCCATTACACAAAACACATTTTCCCTTGAACGAGGCTGCTTTATGTTCCCTGTATCCCTTTTCTCAGTCATTTCCTGGTTGGTTAGTTATTCAAGAGCCTGTAGCGGTATTGGCGCAGCTGTTTACCGCACGACCCACCTTCCTCAGCAGCTGGCTAGATATATGTGCAAATCTCTGGGTCCGTGTGAGCGCTGAGTGACAGAGCTGTGCTCCAATGGACAGCTAAGAGCCTAGGCTCACACAGAGACCGGCCCCAGCACGCTCAGGCACACAGAGCGGAGGGAGGAGGGGCTGGAATCTCTATTATCTGCTTTGGTGACGCGCACAGAGGCCCTGTTCAGCTTTATTTCTTTAGTTACAAACCAAATAACACTGAATTGTGACTAATATTTGTTTGTTCTATTACAGAAGACATAAAAAAACTTGCAACCACTTGATTTATAGTGACAGGCTTCTTTTTATTTGTATTTTTAGAGGTTGTGGCAAATTTTGAGACGAATGATGACCCTTGATAAAAACCTGTGTTACTCTTGAACACTTTGTTGTATCTGTTCCAAATTTTGGATTTAGCTTCACAAGTCCCTGCTGAAACAGAAAATGTGCAGCATGGAAAATGTTCAATCACCAGCATCCACACACAAATTATAATCTCAAAAAATTAAAGGCGTTTTTTGATTTTCGCCATTTTTTTTTGCATTTAATCTTCCCAAATGTAACCTAAATGATGAAAATAGAAGACTGGAGGTGAATAAATATGTTGGCCCAAGTGTTTACTTCAATTTGATCCCTGAATGATCATTGTGCTATATGTAAAACCTAAAATAACCAGTGTTTAAATTTGATAGTGGTCGTTCAATTTCTGCAGCATAGGGTTAAGAGGACAGTGTCTATTAACAATCACTGATGCCATGTCAATCACTGACGCCATGTGTAGCATGAGACCCTGGCAGAATTAGCTATAGCAGCATAGCTAGAAAGACGAGAACTG
This sequence comes from Ancistrus triradiatus, assembly GCA_025084515.1. Lineage (NCBI taxonomy): Eukaryota > Metazoa > Chordata > Actinopteri > Siluriformes > Loricariidae > Ancistrus > Ancistrus triradiatus. The sequence continues at coordinate 390,638 of JAJAGP010000011.1, read as the reverse complement.
GTAGGAAACACAGCCAAGAGGGATCACATGAGATATTGGCAACCCCACGGGAGGCAGAAGACAGCAACCCAACGTCTCTGATGACCATAAGACTCTTTGACTATGAACCCCCAGCTCTGCCCTTAGTCTAAGGCAAGGATGCACGAGTCAAGATCACGAGGACCGAACGAGTTCAGCCAGACCCGACACTCCTGGCTAACAGACAAGTCAGGCAGGCTACACATTACTCCAGACTCCGGCCCCAGTGCCCAAGCAATGCATCCTGGTCTAAATCTAATCAAAAGACTGCGTAATTCGTTATGTCTTTAGCCTAGACTTAGAACTTTGGAGAGTGTCTGAGTCTTGAACGAAGGAATTAAAAGGAATTCTAGGAATTAAAAGAAGTCCTGCACCCTGCGAACGAAGTAGACGAGTTGGATTGTAAAAACTCCAAGAGTTCCCTCAGGTAATGTGGGGCCAGGCCATGTAGAGCTTTATAAGTTATATGCAGTATTTTGTAATCAATGCGGAATTTGACTGGTAACCAGTGTAGTGATGATAGAACAGGAGTGATATGATCAAATTTTCTAGTTCGAGTTAGCACTCGGGCAGCTGCATTCTGAACTAACTGAAGTTTATTTATATGTTTACTAGAGCATCCAGTAAGTAAAGCGTTACAGTAATCCAACCTTGAGGTTATAAACATTAAAAAGAGATCATCATTAAAAGAGAGGACATTTCTAAGTTTAGCAATATTACGTAATTCAAAGAAAGCAGTTCGAGTGATGCTGCTAATGTGTGCATCAAAGGAGAGATCTGAATCAAATGTGACCCCTAAGTTTTTTACAGACGGACTGGGCAATACTGGACAGCCATCTAGATTTAGGATAGATGTAGACAACCTGTCTCTCACAGCCTTGGGTCCCACTAATAGAACCTCAGTTTTATCTGAGTTAAGTAAGAGAAAATTAAATAACATCCAATCTTTTATTTCCTTTACACAGTCCTCAATTTTGTTGATTGTAAGGCTGTCATTAGGTTTGGCTGATATGTACAGCTGTGTATCATCTGCATAGCAGTGGAAACTAATGCCATGTTTACGAATAACTGAGCCTAGTGGCAGCATGTACAGAGAGAATAAAAGCGGGCCAAGCACTGAACCCTGAGGCACGCCATACTTTATCTTTGAGAGCTTAGACCTTAGATTATTTATATCAACAAACTGGTACCGGTCGGTTAAGTAGGATTTAAACCAAGAAAGTGCTAATCCCTTGATACCTACAGTATTTTGTAGTCTGTTTAGTAAAACATCATGATCTATAATGTCAAATGCTGCACTTAAATCTAATAGAACAAGAAAAGAAACACATCCCTTATCTGAGGACATTAACAAGTCATTTAGTACCCTAATTAATGCTGTCTCAGTACTATGATGGGGCCTGAAGCCAGACTGAAATGTTTCATAAATTTCATTCCTTTGGAGGTAACTGCAGAGTTGCTGATAGACGGCTTTTTCTAAGATTTTGGACAGAAACGTTAGATTTGAAATTGGTCTATAAATAGATATCACACAAGGGTCAAGATGGGCTTTTTTAATCAGTGGTTTGATAACGGCACACTTAAAGGATTTGGGCAAATAACCAAAGGTAAGGGATGAATTTAAAATAACTAACACTGGCTCTATAATACTAGGTAATACTTGTTTGAGTAAACGTGTAGGAATTGGATCTAATAAACATGTTGATGACTTAGACGAGCTGATCAGTGTGGATAGTTCAGTATTAGTAATTGGGGTAAAAGATTCTAATCTTGATTTATAGCTCATTAAACAAATGTCTTCACTAGTGCTGCATCTGGAAGGTTGCTGAATAGTTTGGTGATGTTATGAGCATTGAGTTTTATGCCTAATGTTTTCTATCTTATCATTAAAAAAAGTCATGAAATCATTACTGTTAAAATTACACAGAATGGGAGAGTCACTTTCTGTGGTGTTTTTTTTGTTAATTTGGAGGACTGTAATTAAAGAGAAAAAATCTTGGATTATTCTTATTTTTCTCTATGATTGAGGAGAAGTATGCAGCCTTAGCTTTAGTAAGGGCATGCTTATACTCTGCCATGCTGTCCCTCCAAGCAATCTTAAATACCTCCAATTTACTATGTCTCCACTTGCACTCTAGATGCCGTGTTCTTTGCTTTAAGGTATGGTTGTGGTCATTATACCATGGTGCTAGCCTTTTTTCCCTAATGCGTTTGACCCCTAGCAGGGAAGCAATTGTGGTCCAGGGTTGAGCGAAGCACACATTCTAATTGGTCATTTACACACTCAAGATGATTGCTCTCCTTAGGTGTATTAAATTTTAAGTCTGGTAGGTTTTTAATAAACGCAGCTGGTAGTAGTAGCATATGTGATAGTGCGCTTGGGTGATAACGAGGCAGAAGGATTTTATTTATTAGAGATAGCTCAAATACTAAAAAATAGTGATCTGAAATCGAATCACTTTGCGGGAAAACATCAAGGTTATCTATACTGATACCAAACTGTTAATATTAGATCTAAAGTATGATTACAGCGGTGGGTTGGTCCCATCACATTCTGAGTGATACCCATGGATTCTAAGATGGACTCGAAAGCAATTCTAAGTGGATCCTGCTCATTGTCAAAGTGAATATTGAAATCACCTACAATTAAAGCCTTATCTGTTGACAGTATTAAGCAAGAAAGAAAGTTAGCAAAATTCATGAAGAAATTCTGAATAGGGACCAGGAGGACAGTAAGTAGTGATAAGGTGAAAAAAGTGTGGTTTTGACTTCCATTATGATGGATCAGTCAGATTAAGAATCAGTATTTCAAAAGAATTAGCCTTGTAATGGGATTTAGTTGTAACACCTAGCACTTTGTCAAAAAAATTGTGGCTATGCCTCCCCCCCCAACCATTAGGACGAGGGCCTTTAGCATGACTGTATCATGGAGGTGAGGCTTCATTTAAGGCTCTATTCATCAGGTTATTTCATTTAAAACAATCACTGCTTTGTTTGTAAGTGATCTAATGTTAAGTAATCCTAGCTTTAGTCTAAGGTTGTTATTTTTTTGGGAGCTATCTGTGTTTATACTACTGAGGTTATTAAAAAACAGACTTTTTGAGAGCGTTTACGTTTAGGACATATGTGGGTAACAGACACAGTTTTCAATAATGTGGGTTCTGGGTGACGGTGCATGGCTACCAGCAGACAGTTGGTTAAGCCGGTCTGTCTGCTGCCTGACCCCTGCTCTGGATAGTCAGCCCCTAACCAATTGGGCCTAAGACTAGGGCAATGTTGCAGGAGATGAGAGCAGCAACCTTTCCCGAGTGGGATGGACACTGTCCCATCCTAAAAGGCCAGGCTTACCCTCAAAGGCTGTCCAGTTGGTCTATATAGCCCACATTGTTTTCAGAGCACCACTTGGACAGCCAGCAGTTCAGCGACCATAACCTGCTGTAGGCTTGGTCACCTCGCTGCATTGAGATGGGGCCAGAGCACACTACTGCATCGGACATCGCCTTCGCCACTCTAACCACCTCTACAAAATTAGCCTTAGTAACATCTGACTGACGAAGGCATATATCATTAGCCCCTACATGAATAACTATCCTAGAGAATCTACGGCTCTTGAGTTCACTAAGACTCACAATGTCCGGCACTCTGGCTCCAGGGATACATGTAACTCTAGCTGCTGGTGTCCCTAAAGGGGTAGCTAGTTTCACGTGTCGTAAAATAGAGTCACCTATGACCAGAGCTCTTTTAACAGGCTGCTCAGTGGGTGCATCACTGAGGAGGGTAAACCTGTTGAACACGAGAACAGGTAAAGAGTGGTGCTCTCGTGGACTAGCCTTATGACTACGTCGCCGATCCGTCACCCACTTGCCCTGCTGCGAGGGCTCTGCTGAGGTGGGGGCTCTAACTTTACCTTTGGCATCCAGATCTGCTAAGCTAGTAGCTGAGCTAGCCTTCTCTAATGTCTGGATGCACGCCTCTAAAACTACAATCTTCTCCGTCAGACTGGCTACAATCCTACACCTATCACAAGTAAAATTTAAACTAATGACGGAGGAAGAATAGCTAAACATGCCACACTAGGCACAGGGAACAAGCACAGCAGAAGCCATGTTGGTACAATTAATTAATTAAAGGTACTTAGCTTCGGGTGGTGTTGTGGGATGCCAAGTGAAGATATGGTTCAGCTGCAGCCGATGGTCCAATGCAATGCTTGATTAAAGCGTTAATACAAGTTAAGTTAATACAAATCTTCACAAAAAAGTAAGTCTCAGAAAGAAGGTGGGAAAACACACACTACTGCAAAAGAAGACGCAACTCTGGTAATTAGCTAATGACTAATTACTGCAAACACAAGCCGGTATACCTGTAAAGTTACTAAATAACGATTAGCGGCAAAAAATATAATCTGCCGATACGAGAAGAAAATGTTGTAAAAACCTATTATATATACGATTATAAACAATACAGATGCGATCGGGAATTAAAATATTTCAGAGGTAATAAACTGCTAACAGCTTCAAAACAGCGTGCGTCCTGTGTGCAACCGGGGCAAATGGGTCTGGGGTGCCAGATCCTCGCAATCCTCACGTCAGTGGTCAGCGTTCTCTCAGCGTTCTCTCAGCCTCAGGGTCCTGTTCAAGGTCCTGGTTGGGTCCTGTTTATGGTCCTGTTTGGGTCCTGTTCAAGGCCCTGTTTGTGTCCTGTTTAAGGTCCTGGTTGCTTCCTGTTCAAGGTCTCGTTTGGGTCCTGATGAAGGTACTGGTTGGGATCTGTACAAGGTCCTAGTTGGGTCTTGTTTAAGGTCCTGTTCAAGTTCTTGGTTGGGTCTTGTTCAAGGTCCTTTTTGGGTCCTCTTCATGGTCCAATTGTTGGTCCTGTTTAAGGTCCTGTTTGGGTCCTGTTTAAGGTCCTGTTTGTGCCATCTTACAGGTCAGGGCTGGGTCCTGTTCATCATGCTGTTCAAGGTCCTGGATGGGTCATGTTCATGGTCCTGTTTGGGTCCTGTTTAAGGCACTGGTTGGGTCCTGTTTAAGATTCTGTTCAAGGTCCTGGTTGGGTCCTGTTCCGGGTCTGGGTTGGGTTCTGTACAAGGTCCTAGTTGGGTCTTGTTCAAGGTCCTGTTCAAGTTCCTGGTTGGGTCTTGTTCAAGGTCTTTTTGGGTCCTCTTCATGGTCAAATTGTTGGTCCTGTTTAAGGTCCTGTTTGGGTCCTGTTTAAGGTCCTGTTTGTGCCATCTTAAAGGTCAGGGTTGGGTCCTGTTCATCATGCTGTTCAAGGTCCTGGATGGGTCCTGTTCATGGTCCTGTTTGGGTCCTGTTTAAGGCGCTGGTTGGGTCCTGTTTAAGATTCTGTTCAAGGTCCTGGTTGGGTCCTGTTCCGGGTCCGGGTTGGGTTCTGTACAAGGTCCTAGTTGGGTCTTCTTCAAGGTCCTGTTCAAGGTCCTGTTTGTGTCATGTAAAAGGTCCGGGTTGGGTCCTCTTCACAGTCCTGTTTGGGTCCTGTTCAAGGTCCTGTTTGGCTCATGATTGAGCTCCTATTTGGGTTCTGATCAAGGTCCTCTTTGAGACTTTTTCAAGGTCCTGTTTGGGTCCTGTTCAAGGTCCTGGTTGGGTCCTGTTCAAGGTCCTATTTAGGTCCTGTTCAAGGTCCTGTTCAAGGTCCTGTTTGGATCCTTTTCAAGGTGTTGTTTGGGTCCTGTTAAAAGTCCTATTTGGGTCCTGTTCAAGGTCCTGTTTGGGTCCTGTTTACGTTCCTATTTGGGACCTGTTAAAGGTTCTGTTTTGGTCCTTTTAAAGGTACTGTTTGGGACCTGTTTAAGGTCCTATTTGTGTCGTGTACAACGTCCTGTTTGCGTTCTGTTCAAGGTCCTGTTTGGGTCCTGATTGAGCTCCTATTTGGGTCCTGTTCAAGGTCCGCTTTGGGAATTTTTCAAGGTCCTACTTGGGTCCTGTTCAAGCTGCTGTTTGGGTCCCGATCAAGGTCCTTTTTGGGTCTTGTTCAAGGCCCTGTTTGTCTCCTGTTCAAGGTCCTTTTTGGGACCTGTTCAAGGTCCTGTTTTTGTCAATTTCAAGGTCCTGTTTGGGTCCTGTTCAAGGTCATTTTTGGGTACTCTTCGAGGTTCTTATTTGGTCCCGTTCAAGGTCCACTTTGGCACTTGTTTAAGGTCCTATTTGGGTCCTGTTCAAGGTCCTGTTTGGGTCCTGTTCAAGGTCATTTTTGGGTACTCTTCGAGGTTCTTATTCGGTCCCGTTCAAGTTCCTCTTTGGCACCTGTTTAAGGTCCTATTTCGGTTCTTTTCAAGGTCCTGTTTGGGTTGTGTTCAAGGTCCTATTTGCGTCCTGTTCAAGGTCCTGTTTCGGTCCTGTTCAAGGGGCAGTTTGGCTCCTCTTTATTGTCCTGGATGGGTCCTGTTCAATGTCCAATTTGGGTCCTGTTCAAGGTCCTGTTTGGGTCCTGATGAAGGTACTATTTGCGTTCTGTTCAAGGTCCTGTTTGGGTCCTTTTCAAGGTCCTGTTTGTGTCCTGTTCAAGGTCCTATTTGGCACTTGTTTAAGGTCCTATTTGGGTCCTGTTCAAGGTCCTGTTTGGGTTCTGTTCAAGGTCATTTTTGGGTACTCTTTGAGGTTCTTATTTGGTCTCGTTCAAGTTCCCCTTTGGCACCTGTTTAAGGTCCTATTTCGGTTCTTTTCAAGGTCCTGTTTGGGTTGTGTTCAAGGTCCTATTTGCGTCCTGTTCAAGGTCCTGTTACGGTCCTGTTTAAACTCGTATTTGGGACCTGTTCAAGGTCCTGTTTGGGTCCTGTTCAAGGGGCAGTTTGGCTCTTGTTTATTGTCCTGGATGGGTCCTGTTCAACGTCCAATTTGGGTCCTGTTCAAGGTCCTGTTTGGGTCCTGATGAAGGTACTATTTGCGTTCTGTTCAAGGTCCTGTTTGGGTCCTTTTCAAGGTCCTGTTTGTGTTCTGTTCAAGTTCCTATTCGGGTCCTGTTCAAGGTCCTGTTAGGGTTCTGTTTAAGGTGTTGGTTGTGTCCTGTCCAAGGTCCAGGTTGGGTGTTGTTTAAGGTCCTGTTTGTGTCCTGTTCAGGGTCCTGTTTGGGTCCTGTTCAAGGTCCTGTTTGGCATCAGTTCAAGGTCCTGTTTGGGTCCTGTTCAAGGTCCTATTTGGGTCCTATTCAAGGTGCTGTTTGGGTCCTGTTTAAACAGGACATAACCAGGACCTTGATCAAAACAGGAACTTGAACAGGAACTTGAAGAGGACCCAAACAGGACCGTAAAGAGGACCAAACCATGACCAGGTACAGGACCTTGAACAAGACCTAACCAAAACCTTGTAAATGATCCAACCAAGACGTTGAACAGGACCCAAACCGGACCTTGAACAGGACAAAACCAGGATCTTAAATAAGAGCTTGAACAAGACCCAACCAGGATGTTGTACTTCACCCATCCAGGACCTTGAACAGGACCCAACAAGGACCTTGATCAGGACCATGAACAGGACCCAAACAGGACCTTTAACAGGAGCCAACAGAAGCTTGAACAGGTCCCAAACAGGACCTTGAACAACACCCAACCAGGACCTTGAACAAGACCCATACAGGACCATGAAGAGGACCCGACCAGGTCCTTGAATAGCATAATGAACAGGACCTGAACAGGACATTAAACAGCACCCAACCAGGGCCCTGAACAGGACCCAACCCGGACAATGAACAGGACCCAACCAAGACCTTGAACAGGTCCCAAAAAAGTACCTTGAAGGGGACCCACCCAGGACCTTGAACTAGACCCAAACAGGACCATTATTAGAATCCAAACAAGACCTTCAACAGGACCCAACCAGCAACTTGAATAGGACACAAACCACCCCCTGAACAGGACCCAACCAGGACCTTGAACAGGACCTTGAACAAGACGCAACCTGGACCCTTGTACAGGACCCAACTAGGGCCTTGAACAGGACCTAACGAGGACGTTGAACAGGACCCAAATAGGACCATGAACAGGATTCAACCAGGATCTTGAACAGGAACGAAACAGGACATTGAACAGGATCCAAACACGACCTTGAAAAGGACCTAAACAGGACCATGAACACCACCTTGAAAAAAACCCAACCAGGACCTTAAACAGGACCCAAACCGGACCTTGAACAGGACCCAAACAGGACCTTAAAAAGGACTTTGAACAGGACCCATCCAGCACCTTAAAGAAGTCCCAAGCAAAACCATGAACAAGACCACTCAAAGACCTTCAAAAGGACCCAAACAGGACCTTAAACAGGACCCAATGACAGGAACCACCAGGACCTGGGACAGGACACAACCAATACATTAATCAGGACCCATACAGGACCTTGAACAACAGCCAACCAGGAGCTTGAACAGGACCCATCCAGGACCTTAATCAGGACCCAACCTGGACCTTAAAAAAGACCCAACAACAGGACCCATGAAGGACCTTGAACAGGATCCAAACATGACCTTGAACAGGACCCAAATATGACCTTCAACAGAATCAAAGCAGGACTTTGAACAGGACCCAAACAGGACCTTGAACAGGAGCTTGAACAGGACCCATCCAGGACCTTAAACAGGACCCAATCTGGACCTTAAACAGGACCCAACAACAGGACCCATGAAGAACCTTGAACAGGAACCAAACATGACCTTGAACAGGACTCAAATATGACCTTGAACAGGATCAAAACAGGACCTTGAACAGGACCCAACAAGACCTTGAACCGGACCTAAATAGGACCTTGAACAGAACCTAAACAGGACCTTAAACAGGACCCAAACAGGACCTTGAACAGGACCCAAACAGGACCCATGAACAGTACCCAAATAGGTCCTTGATCAGGAACCAAACAGGACCTTGAACAGGACCCATCCAGGACCTTGAACAGGAGCTTAAGCTAGAACCAACCAGAATCTTGTCCAAGACCCTACAAGGACCTTGAACAGGATCCAAACAGGATCTGACCATGACCTTGAACAGCATGATGAACAGAACCCAAACAGGACATTGAACAGGAGCTTGAAATAGACCCAACCAGGACCTTGTACAGGACCCTACCTGGACCTTGAACAGGACCCAAACAGGACCTTAAACAGGAACCAAACAGGACCTTAAACAGGACCCAACGACAGGAACCTCCAGGACCTTGGGCAGGACACAACAAATATGTTAAACAGGACACATACAGGACCTTAAACAGGACCCAAACAGGACCTTAAACAGGACCCAACCAGGACCTTAAACAGGACCCAATGACAGGACCCATGAAGGACCTTGAACAGGACCCAAACATGACCTAGAACAGGACCTAAATACGACCTTGAACAGGACCTAAATAGGTCCTTGAACAGAACCCAAACAGGACCTTGAACAGGACCCAACCAGGACCTTGAACAGGACCCAACCAGGACCTTGAACAGGACCCAAACAGGACCTTGAACAGGAACCAAACAGGACTTGAACAACACCCAAACAAGACCTTGAACAGGACTCAAATAGGACCTTGATCAGGAACCAAACAGTACCATGAACAACACCCACACAGGACCTTGAACAGGACCAATATAGGACCTTGAAGAGGACCCAATCAGGACCTTGAACAGGACCCAAATCGGACCTTGATTAGGATCCAAACAGGACCTTGATCAGGATGCATTCAGAACCATAACAGGACCCAACCAGGACTGTAAACAGCACCCACCAGGACATGGAACAGGACCCAAACAGGACCTTGAACAGGACCCAAACAGGACCTTAAACAGGACCCAACGACAGGACCCATGAAGGACCTTGAACAGGACCCAAACATGACCTTGAACAGGACCCAAATACAACCTTGAACAGGATCTTGAAGAAGACCCAACCAGGATCTTTACAGGAACCAACCAGGACATTAAACACGACCCAAACAAGACCATGAAGAATTACCGACCAAGACCTTGATTATCATAATGAACAGGGACCAACAAGGACCATTATTAAAAGCCAAGCAGGGCCTTAAACCAGATTTCACCAGGACCTTGAACAAGACGCAACCCGCCCCTTGAACAGGACCCAACCAGGACCTTGAACAGGACATTTAACATTACACTACCAGGACCTTGTACAGGACCCAAGCACAACCTTAAAAAAAAAACCAAACAGGACCTTGAACATGACCTAAACAGTACCTTGAACAGGACCCAAAGAGGACCTTGAAAAGGACCCAACTAGGACCATGAACCGGAACTAGAAAAGGACCCCACCAGGACCTTGAACATCACCTTGAACAGGACCCAACTAGAACTTTGAACAAGACCATACCAGAAGCTTGAACATTACCCAAACTGGACCTTGAACAGGACCTTGAACAGGACCCAAACAGGATCTTGAATAAGACCCGAACAGGACCTTGAACAGTATGATGAACAGGACCCAAACAGGACCTTGAACAGGACCCAACCCGGACCATGAACAGGACACAACCAGGACCTTGAACAGGAGCTTAAGCTAGACCCAGCCAGAACCTTGTCCAGGACCCTACAAGGACCTTGAACATGACCCAAACAATACCTTGAACTCGACCCAACCAGGACATTGAACAGGAGCTTGAAATAGACCCAACCAGGACCTTGAACAGTACCCAAACTGGACCTTAAACAGGACCCATCCAGTATCTTAAAGAAGTCTCACCCAAAACCATGAACAAGACCCATCAAAGACCTTTAACAGGACCCAACCAGGACCTTAAGCAGGAACCAAGCAGGACCTTAAACAGGACCCAACAACAGGAACCTCCAGGACCTTGGGCAGGACACAACCAATACATCAAACAGGGTTTTGGTTGGGACTGGATGGGTAGAGTTCAAGATCCTGTTTGGGTCATGTTCAAGGTCTTTGTAGGGTCCTGGACAAGGTTCTGGTTGTGTCTAGCTTAAGCTCCTGTTCAAGGTCCTGGTTGGGTCCTGTTCAAGGTCCTATTTGGGTCCTGTTCAAGGTCATGTTTGGGTCCTGTTCAAGGTCCTTCATGGGTCCTGTCATTGGGTCCTGTTTAAGGTCCTGCTTGGTTCCTGTTTAAGGTCCTGTTAAGGAACCTCCAGGACCTTGGGCAGGACACAACCAATACGTCAAACAGGACCCATACAGGACCTTGATCAACAGCCAACCACAACCTTGAACAGGACCCATCCAGGAATTTAAACAGGACCCAACGACAGGACCCATGAAGGACCTTGAACAGGACCCAAACATGACCTTGAACAGGACCTAAATAGGACCTTGAACAGGAGCTTAAGCTAGACCCAACCAGAACCTTGTCCAGGACCCTACAAGGACCTTGAACATGACCCAAACAGGACCTTGAACTCTACCAATCCAGTCCCAACCAAAACCATGAACAAGACGGTGGTAGCCTAGCGGGTAAGGTACTGGACTATGGACCACAAGGTCCAGGGTTCAAATCCCACCTCTGCCAAGCTGCCACTGTTGGGTCCTTGAGCAAGACCCTTAACCTTAACCCTTAATTGCTCAGATTGTAAGACTGTACCAATTGTAAGTTGCTCTGGATAAGGGCGTCTGTAAATGCTGTAAATGTAAATGTAAAGACCCATCAAAGACCTTGAAGAGGACCCAACCAGGACCTTAAACAGGAACCAGCAGGACCTTAAACAGGACCCAATGACAGGACCCATGAAGGACCTTGAACAGGACCCAAATAGGACCTTGAACAGGACCCAACCAGGACCTTGAACAGGAGCTTAAGCTAGACACAACCAGAACCTTGTCCAGGACCCTACAAAGACCTTGAACATGACCCAAACAGGATCTTGAACTCTACCCATCCAGTCCCAACCAAAACAAGTCCCATCAAAGACCTTGAACATGACCCAACCAGAAACTTAAACAGGAACCAAACAGGACCTTAAACAGGACCCAAAGACAGGAACCTCCAGGACCTTTGGCAGGACACAACCAATACATTAAACAGGACCCATACAGGACCTTGATAAACAGCCAAACAGAACCTTAAACAGGACCCAACGACAGGAACCTCCAGGACCTTGGGCAGGACACAACCAATACGTTAAACAGGACCCATACAGGACCTTGAAAAGGACCCATCCAGGACCGTAAACAGGATCCAACGACAGGACCCATGAAGGACCTTGAACAGGACGCAAACATGACCTTGAACAGGACCTATAACATTACACAACCAGGAACTTGTACAGGACCCAAGCACAACCTTGAAAAAGACCCAAGCAGGACCTTGAACATGACCCCAACAGTACCTTGAACAGAACCCAAAGAGGACCTTGAAAAGGACCCAACTAAGACCATGAACTGGACCTGGAAAAGGACCACACCAGGACCTTGAACATCACCTTGAACAGGACCCAACTAGAACTTTGAACAAGACCCAACCAGAACCTTGAACAAGATCCAAACCGGAAATTGAACAGGACCCAAAAAAGACCTTGAACAGGATGCAACCAGGACCGTGAACAAGACCCAACGACAGGACCTTGAACAGGACCCAAACATGACCAAGTACATTACTGCTGCCCTGCTGGCAACATTGGACCTCAGAGTACATTCCTGCTGCTCAATGAGCAACAGCGGACCACACAGTACATTCAGGGCAACAGCGGACCACACCATACATTCCTGCTGCCCTGAGGGCAACAGCGGACCATACAGCACATTCCTGCTGCCCTGAGGGAAACAGCAGACCATACAGTACATTCCTGCTGCCCTGAAGGCAACAACCGACCACACAGTACATTCCTGCTGCCCTGAGGGCAACAACCGACCACACAGTACATTCCTGCTGCTCTGAGGGCAACAACGGATGACACAATACATTCCTGTTTCCTTGAGGGCAACATCGGACCATACAGTACATTCCTGCACTAAGGTCAACAGCAGACCAAACATTTCATTCCTGCTGTGCTAAGGGCAACATAAGACCACAGAGTACCATCGGACCAAACATTTCATTTCTGCTGCCCTGAGAGCTACAACCAACTACACAATACATTCTCATTGCCCTGATGGCAACAGTGGACCAGACAGTACATTCCTGCTGCCCTGAAAGCAAAAGCCGATCACAGACTACATTCCTGCTGCTCTGAGGGCAAGAGCAAACCATGCAGTACATTCCTGTTGCTATGCAGGCACAACAGACAATGAAGTACATTCCTGCTGCCCTGAGGAAAAATTTGGACCACACAGTACATTCCTGCTGCCCCGAGGGCAACAACGGACAACACAGTACATTTCTGCTGCCCTGAGGGCAACAACCGACCACACAGTACATTCCTGCTGCCCTGAGGGCAACAGTGGACCACACAGTACATTCCTGCTGCCCTGAGGGCAACAGAGGACCATACAGTACATTCCTGCTGCCCTGAGGGCAACAGCAGACCATACAGTACATTCCTGCTGCCCTGAGGGCAACAACCGACTACACGGTACATTCCTGCTGCTCTGAGAGCAACATCGGATGAGACCGTACATTCCTGCTGCCCTGAGGGCAACAGCGGATGACACAATACATTCCTGTTTCCTTGAGGTCAACAGCGGACCACACAGTACATTCCTGCACTGAGGTAAACAGCAGACCAAACATTTCATTCCTGCTGCCCTAAGGGCAACATCGGACCACAGAGTACATTTCTACTGCCCTGAGAGCTACAACCAACTACACAATACATTCCCACTGCCCTGATGGCAACAGCAGACCAGACAGTACATTCCTGCTGCCCTGAATGCAAAAGCCGACCACACACTACATTCCTGCTGCCCTGAGGGCAAGAGCAAACCACGCAGTACATTCCTGCTGCCCTGGAGGCACAAAAGACAATGAAGTACATTTCTGCTGCCCTGAGGAAAAATTTTGGCCACACAGTACATTCCTGCTGCCCCGAGGGCAACAACGGACAACTCAGTACATTCCTGCTGCCCTGAGGGCAACAACCGACCATACAGTACATTCCTGCTGCTTTGAGCGCAACAGTGGACCACACAGTACATTCCTGCTGCCCTGAGGGCAACAGCGGACCACACAGTACATTCCTGCTACCCTGAGGGCAACAACCGACCACACAGTACATTACTGCTGCTCTGAGCGCAACAGCGGACCAAACAGTACATTCCTGCTACCCTGAGGGCAACAGCGACCACACAGTACATTCCTGCTGCTCTGAGCGCAACAGCGGAACACACAGTACATTCCTGCTGCCCTAAGGGCAACAGTGGATGACACAATACATTCCTATTTCCCTGAAGGAACCAGCGGACCACAAAGTACCTTTGGGCTGCCCTGAGAGCAATAGCTGACCACACAGTACTTTCCTGCTTCCCCCAGGGCAACAGCGGACCACACAGAACATTCCTGCTGCCTTGAAGGCAACAGCAAAGCACACCAAACATTCCTGTTGCCTGGAGGGCATCAGTAGACAACGTAGTAAATTCCTGCTTCCCTGATGGCAAAAGCAGACAACGCAGTGCAATCCTGCTACCCAAAAGCAAACATCGGACCACACAGTACATTCCTGCTGCCATGAAAGCAACAGCTGACCCCACAGTACACTCCTGCTGCCCCAAGGGCTACAGCAAACCAGACAATACATTCCTGCTGCCCTGAGGGCAACAGTCGACCACACAGTACATTTTTGATGCCCTGAGAACAACAGAGGACCACACAGTACATTCCTGCTGGCCTAAGGGCAACAGCGGACCATGCAATACATTGGTGCTTCCCTGAGGGCAACAGCAGACAACAACATACATTCCTGCTGCCATGAGGGCAACAGCAGAAAATGCATTACATGTTTGCTGCCTTGAGGGTAACAACGGACCATGCAGTACATTCCTGCTGCTGTGGGGGCATCAGCCGACCACACAGTACATTCCTGCTACCCTGAAGGCAGCGCCGGCCACACAGTACATTCCTGTTGCCCTGAGGGCAACTGCGGACAAAATCGTACATTCTTGCTTCCCTGAGGGCAGCGGCGGACCACACAGTACATTCCTGCTGCGCTGATGATAACAGCAGACCACACAATACATACCTGCTGCCCTGAGGGCAACAGCGGAGCAGGCAGTACATTCCTGCTGCCCTGAGTGCAAAAGCAGATTACATCATACATTACTGCTGCCCTGAGGGCAATAGCAGACCGCGCGGAACATTCCTGCTGCCCTAAGGCCAAAAGCAGACCACGCAGTGAAATCCTGCTACACTAAAGGGAACAGCAGACTCCACAGTACATTACTGCTGCCCTGAAGGCAACAGCCAACCACACAGTACATTCCTGTTGCCCTGAGGGCAACAGCAGTCAAGACAGTACATTCCTGCTGCCCTGAGAGCAACAGTGGACGACACTGTACATTCCTGCTACCCTGAGGGCAGCGTCGGACCACACAGTACATTCCTACTGCGCTGAGGATAACAGCAGACCACACAATACATTCCTTCTGCCCTGAGGGCAACAGCGAAACCACACCGTATATTCCTGCTGCACTGTGAGCAACAGCATACCAAAAATTGCATTCTTGCTGCCCTGAGGGCACCATCAGACCACAGAGTACATTCCTGCTGCTCTGAAAGCTACATCCGACTACACAGTACATTCCTGCTGCTTTGAGCGCAACAGTGGACCACACAGTACATTCCTGCTGCCCTGAGGGCAACAGTGGACCACACAGTACATTCCTGCTGCCCTGAGGGCAACAGCGGACCACAGAGTACATTCCTGGTACCCTGAGGGCAACAACCGACCACACAGTACATTCCTGCTACCCTGAAGGCAGCGCCAGTCACACAGTACATTCCTGTTGCCCTGAGGGCAACTGCGGACAAAATCGTACATTCTTGCTTCCCTGAGGGCAGCCCTGAGGGCAACAGCGGACCACAGAGTACATTCCTGCTGCCCTGACAGCTACATCCGACTACACAGATCATTCCTGCTGCCCTGAGGGCAACAGCAGACCACACCATACATTCCTGCTCCCCTGAGGGCAACAGCAGACAATGCATTACATTCTTGCTGCCCTGAGGGTAACAGCGGACCACGCAGTACATTTCTGCTGCCCTGGGCACATCAGTCGACCACACAGTACATTCCTGCTACCCTGAGGGCAACAGCGGACCACACCATACATTGCTGCTGCCCTGATGGCAACAGCGGAGCAGGCAGTACATTCCTGCTGCCCTGAGGGCAACAGCAGTCAAGACAGTACATTCCTGCTGCCCTGAAAGCAACAGCGGACCACACAATACATTCTTGGTGCCCTGAGAGGAACAGCAGACAAAACATTGCATTCCTGCTGCCTTGAGTGAACCAGCGGACCACGCAGTACATTCCTGCTGCTCTGAGGGAAACAGCAGATGAAACATTGCATTCCTGTTGCCCTGAGGGCAACATTTTACCACAGAGTGCATTCCTGCTGCCCTGAGATCTACAGCCATCTACACAGTACATTCCTGCTGCCCTGAAGGCAACAGCGGACCAGACATTACATTCCTCCTGCCCTGAAAGCAAAACCGACCACACAGTACATTCCTGCTGCCCTGCGGGCAACAGCGGACCACACCGTACATTCCTGCTGCCCTGAGGGCAACCAGCGGAACCAACAGTACATTCTGATGCCCTGAGGGAAACAGCAGGACCACCACAGTACATTCCTGCTGCTCTGAGCGCAACAGCGGACGACCACAGTTTAATTCCTTGCTACCCTGAGGGCAGCGTCGGACACACAGTACATTCCTTCTTGCGCTGAGGATGATAACAGCAGACCACAACAATACATTCCTTTTCTGCCTGGGGCAACAGCGGAACCACACAGTATATTCCTGCTCACTGTGAGCAACAGCATACCAAACATTGCATTCATGCCTGCCATGAGGGCCACCATCAGACCACCCAGAGTACATTCCTGATGCCTGAAGCTACATCCCGAATACCACCAGTACATTCCGCTGCCCTGAGGAACAGCAGGACCACACCATACATTCCTGCTCCCTGAGGGCAACAGGCAGACAATGCATTACATTCTTGCTGCCCTTGAGGGTAACAGGGACCACGCAGTACATTTCTGCTGCTGGGCAACATCAGTCCGACCCACACAGTACATTCTGCTAACTGAGGGCAACAGCGGACCCACACACTACATTCTTGCTGCCCTGAGAGCAACAGAAGCGAAACATTCATTCCTGCTGGCATTGAGTGAACCAGCGGGAACACGCAGTACATACTGCTGCTTGAGGGAAAACAGCAGATGAAACATTGCATTCCTGTTGCACTGAGGGCAACATCGGGACCACAGAGTACCTTCCTGCTGCCCTGAGGGGCACAGCAGACCACCTGTACATTCGGCTGCCTTGAGGAAAACGCAGAAAGGAAAACATTGCATTCACTGCTGCCCTGATGGCAACATCGGACCACAGAGTACATTCCTGCTGCCTTGGACCTACAAGCCACTACACAGTACATTCTGATGCCCTGAGGGCAACAGCGGACCAGACATTAACATTCCTCCTGCACTGAAAGCAAAAAGTGACCAACAGTACATTCTGCTGCCTGCGGGGCAAACAGCGGACCAACAGTACATTCATGCTTGCACTGAGGGAAAAGCAGACACGCAGTACATTCCTGCTTGCTCTGAGAGCAACAGCGGACGACCACAGTAATCTGCTACCTGAAGGCAGCGTCGGACACACAGTACATTCATGCTGCCGAGGACCTACAGCCATTACCACATACATTCCTGCTGCCCTGAGGGAAAACAGCGGAAACAGACATTACATTCATTCCTGCCCTGAAAGAAAAGCCGACCACACAGTTACCATTCCTGCTGCCCTGCGGACAACAGCGGACCACCCCGTACATTCCTGCAGCCCTGAGGGCAACAGGGGACCCATACAGTACATTACTGGATGCCCTGCGGGAAACAGCCAGAAATACAGTACAGCCTTGCTGCCTGAGTGGCAACAACCGACCACACAGACATTCCTGATGCCCTGAGGGCAACAACGGTTGACACAATACCTTCCGTTTCATTGAGGGCAAACAGTGGACCAACAGTTACATTCCTGCACTGAGGTCAACGCAGGACCAAACCATTTCATTCCTGCTGCCCTAAGGGCAACATTGGACCACGAGTACATTCTGCTGCCCTGAACTGGAAAGACTACATTCCGACTAAACAGACATTCTGCAGCCCTGAGGGCAACAGCGGCCATACAGTACAATTCCTTGGCTGCCCTGAGGGCAACAGCAGACCCATACTACAGTACCCTGCCTTGCTGCCCTGAGGACAACAACCGACCCACACAGGACATTCCGCTGCCCATGAAAGCTTAACATCCGACTACCACAGTAAATTCCTGCTGCCCGAGGGCAACAGAGAACCACACCATACATTCCTGCTTCCCCTGGGGCAACAGCGGACAATGCATACATCTTGCGGCCCTGAGGGTAAAACAGCGGACCGGCAGTACATTCTTGACTGCCCTGGACGCACAAGTCGGGACCACACAGTACATTCCTGCTACCATGAGGGGCAAACAGCGGAACAACAATTACATTCTTGTGCCCTGAGAGCAACAGCAGACACGAAAACATGCATTCCTGCTGGCCTTGAGTGAACCAGCGGGACCACCAGTACATTCCTGCTGCTCGGAGGGAACAGCAGATGAAAAACATGCATTCCTGTTGCCGAGGGGCAAACATCGGACGACAGGAGTTACATCCTGCTGCCCTGAGGGAACAGCAGACAACACGTACATTATGCTTGCCTTGAGGGAAACAGCCAGATGCAACATGATTCCTGCTGCCTGATGGCAACATCGGACCACAGAGTACATTCCTGCTGCTGAGACCTACAGCCATCTACACAGTCCATTCTTGTGCACTTAGGGCAAAAACAGTGGACCAGACATTACATTCCTCCTGCCCTGAAAGCAAAAAAGAGCCGGAGCCACACAGTACATTCATGCTGCCCTGGAGACCTACCGCCATCTACCACAGTACATCATGATGCCCTGAGGCAACAGCAGACCAGACATTACATTCATTCCGGCCCTGAAAGCAAAAGCGACCACACAGTACATTCTGCTGCACTGTGGGCACAGCGGACCACACCGTACATTCCTGCAGACATGGGGCAACAGGCGGACCATACAGTACATTCCTGCTGCCCTGAGGGAACAGGACAGACCATACAGTACATGACGGCTGCCTGAGGAAACACCGACCCACACAGTACATTCCTGATGCCCTGAGGGCAACAACGGATGACACATACATTCCGGTCCTTGAGGGCAACAGGGGACCCACACAGTACATTCCTGCATGAGGGGTCAACAGCAGTGCTGCTCACTCTACCCCACCTAGTTTTCTATCTCCTCTCTGACTTATTGTTTCCCCTCTTTCACCCTCCCTACTCCGAGTTCCCCCTTTGACACATTCTCATCTAGGCCCTTCCAGTTTACTTTCAATTTCCCCCTCATCTCCTCCTCTCACCCCTCCTCCCCCTAACTCAATATCTTTCCCCCCTCGTTTCCATCACTTTTCGCCCGCTCTCCCCCATTTCTCCCGTAGCTCGCTCTTTTGCTCCGTCCCTTTTTTTTCCCGTTTCTTTTCTAACTACCCCCGTACAACCCCTATCTCTACTGCCACCCATTACCACTCCCATTTATTCCTAGTGGAGTCTATCCCCCCCCATCCCCCCCCTCTTCTTTCCACTACACCTCTTCCCTCCAACCCCGTACGACAATCTCCCCCCCCTTTGTCTACCCCTTTCTCCCCCCCCCATCTCTTCTCCCCCGTCCCTCTCTCTCTCTCCCCTCCTCTCCACTTATACCCACTTAACCCCTTACACTCCCCTCTCCTTTCAACACACCTTTCCCTCCTTCTACACTTTATCCCCCTGAAATGTCCTCTCCATCCGCCCCCCCACCAACATTCATTCCTGCTGCCCTGAAGGGGCACATAGACCACAGAGTAGTCATCGGACCAAACATTATTTCTGACTGCCCTGAGAGCTACAAACCAAACTACACAATACATCCCACTGCACCTGATGGCAACAGGGAACCAGACAAGTACATTCCTGCTGCCCTGAAAGCAAAGACGGACCACACACTTAATTCTTGTGGCTCTGGACGGCAAGAGCAAACCACGCAGTAATTCCTGCGCTATGGAGGCACAACAGACAATGAAAATACATCTGCTGCCCTGAGGAAAAACTTTGGACCACACAGTACATCTGCTGCCTCTCGGAGGGGAAACAACGGACCAACACAGCACATCTTGCTGCCCCTGAGGGCAAACAAAACCGGACCACACAGTACATTCTGATGCCCTGAGGGGCAAACAGTTGGACCAAACCAGTACATTTCTGCTGTTCCTGAGGGCAAATCGGACCTCAGAGTTACATTCCTGCTGCCTCAATGAGGCAAAACAGCGGACCATACCAGTTACATTCCTGCTGCCTGAGGGGCAACAAGTGGACACACAGTACATTTCTGCTGTCCGGAGGGCAACATCGGACCTCAGAGTACCATTCCGCTGCTCAATGAGCAACAGCGACCATACAGCTACAGTACTGCTGCC
This sequence comes from Ancistrus triradiatus, assembly GCA_025084515.1. Classification (NCBI taxonomy): domain Eukaryota; kingdom Metazoa; phylum Chordata; class Actinopteri; order Siluriformes; family Loricariidae; genus Ancistrus; species Ancistrus triradiatus. Next base: position 370,007 of record JAJAGP010000011.1, on the reverse strand, counting down.
CTGAGGGGAAAACAACCGACTACACAGTAACATTCTTGCGCCATGAGGGGGTAAACAGAGGACCACGCAGTACATTTCTGCTGGCCCTGGGCACACAGTCGACCACACAGTACATTCCTGCTACACCTGAGGGCAAACAACGGGAACAACGCATTACATTCTTGCTGCCCTGAGGGTAACAGCGGACACGCAGTTACATTTCTTGCTGCCCTGGGCACATCAGTCGACCACACAGTACATTCCTTGCTACCCTGAGGGCAACAGCGGACGATACAGAGTAATTCCTGTTGCCCTGAGGGGAAAACAGCAGCCCAGCAAGTAATCTGATGCTCTGAGGAGCAACAGCGGACGACACAGTACACACTGCACCCTGAGGGCAACAGCGGACCATACAGTACATTCTGCTGCCCTGAGGGAAACAGCCGGACACGCAGTACATTCCTGCTGCTCTGGAGCAACCGCGGACGAAACCAGTACATATGTACCATGAGGGAACCAGAGGATGAGGAATAAATTCCTGTTCCTTGAGGGCAACAGCGGACACACCAGGACATTCCTGCACTGAGGTCAACAGCAGACCAAAAACATTTCATTCTGCTGCCCTAGGGCAAACATCGGCCAACCAGAGTACATTTTACTGCCTGAGAGTACAACCAACTACCACAATACATCCCACGCCCTGATGGCCACAGCGGCCAGACAGTACATTCTGCTGCCTGAAAGCAAAAGGCCCGAAACCACACCACTTACATTGCTCTGCCCTGAGAGGAAAAGAGCAAACCACGGCAGTTACATTCATGCTGCCCTGGAGCACAACAGACCATGAAGTAACATTCTGGCTGCCCTGGGAAAAAAATTCTAACCACACAGTAACATTCCTGCTGCCTGAGGGCAACAACAGACAACACAGTACATTCCTGCTTGCCTGAGGGCAACAACGACCCACCCAGTACATTCCTGTGCTTTGGTGGCAAGAGTGGATCCACACAGTACCTGTCCTGCTGACCTGAGGGCAAACAGCGGACCACACAGTACATTCCTGTGCCATGAAGGCAACAGCGGACCATTACAGTACATTTCCTGCTACCCTGAGGGCAACAACCCGACAAGTCACAGTAACAATTCCTGCTGGCTCTGAGCGCCAACAGCGGACCACACAGGTAACCATTCATGCTGCCCTGAGGGCAAAAGCGGATGGGATGATGGACACACACAGTTCCTTTTTCCCTGAAGGCACCAGCAAAACACACAGTACCTTTGGGCTGCCCTGAGAGCAATAGCCGACCACACAGTACATTCCTGCTGCCCTGAGGGCAACAGCAGACCACACTGTACATTCCTGCTGCCTTGAGGGAAACAGCAGTTGAAACATTGCATTCCTGCTGCCCTGATGGCAACATCGGACCACAGAGTACATTTCTGCTGCCCTGAGACGTACAGCCATCTACACAGTACATTCCTGCTGCCCTGAGGGCAACAGCGGACCACACAATAAATTCTTGCTGCTCTGAGAGCAACATCAGACGAAACATTGCATTCCTGCTGCCTTGAGTGAACCAGCGGACCACGCAGTACATTCCTGCTGCTCTGAGGGAAACAACAGATGAAACATTGCATTCCTGCTGCCTTGAGTGAACCAGCCGACCACACAGTACATTCCTGCTGCCCTGCGGGCAACAGTGGACCACACCGTACATTCCTGCTGCCCTGAGGGCAACAGCGGACCATACAGTAATTCCTGCTGCCCTGAGGGAAAACAGCAGACAGCAGTACATTCCGCATGCTCTGAGCGCAAACAGCGGACGGACCACAGCTACATTCCTGCTACCCTGAGGGCAGCGTCGGACCACACCAGAGTGACATCCTTATGCGCTGAGGATAACAGCAGACAACACAATACATTCCTTCTGCCCTGAGGGCAAACAGCGGAACCACACCATATATTCCTGCTGCACTGTGAGACAACAGCATACCAAAATTGTGCATTCCTGCTTCCCCTAAGGGAACGCAGACAATGCATTACATTCTTGCTGCCCTGAGGGTAACAGCGGACCACGCAGTTACATTTTTGCTGCCATGAGGGCAAACCAGTGGACCACACAATTATATTCTTGCTGCCCTGAGAGCAACAGCAGACGAAACATTGGCATTCCTTGCTGGGCCTTGAGTGAACCACGGACCAACGCAGTACATTCCTTCTGCTCTGGGGAAAACAACCGATGAAACATTGCATTCCTGTTGGCCCTGGAGGGCAAACATTGGAGACAACAGAATACATTTCCTGCTGCCATGAGGGCACAGCCAGACCACACTGTAATTCCTGCTGCCTTGAGGAAACAGCAGATGAAATTGAAACATTGCCTTCCTGCTGCCCTGGATGGCCAACATCGGACCACAGAGTACATTCCTGCGCCTGAGACACGCCATCTACACAGTACATCCTGCTGACCGAGGGAGCAACAGCGGAACCAGAACATTACCTTCCTCCGGCCCTGAAAGCAAAAGCCGACCCCACACAGGTACATTCCTGCTGCCCTGCGGGAACAGAAGACCACACCGTACATTCCGCTGCATGAGGGCAACAGCGGACCATTACAGTACATTTCTGACTGCCCGAGGGAAACGGGAAACAGCAGACCACAGAAAGTACATTCCTGCTGCCCTGAGACCTACAGCCACTACACAGTACATTCCTGCTGCCCTGAGGGCAACAGCGGACCAGACATTAACATTCCTCCTGCCCTGAAAGCAAAAAGCCGACAACACAGTTACATTCTGCCTCTTTCTCTTCTTTCCCTACCCTGCGGGGGGGGGGCAACAGAAGACCACCACCGTACATTCCTGTTGCCAGGAGGGGCAACAGCGGACACACCGTACATCCTGCTGCCTGAGGGCAAAGCGGACCATGCAGTACATTCCTGCTGCCCTGAGAGCAACAGCGGACGACACAGTACATTCCTGCTACCCTGAGGGCAGCGTCGGACCACACAGTACATTACTTCTGTGCTGAGGATAACAGCAGACCACACAATACATTCCTTCTGCCCTGAGTGCAACAGCGGAACCACACCGTATATTCCTGCTGCACTGTGAGCAACAGCATACCAAACATTGCATTCCTGCTGCCCTGAGGGCACCATCAGACCACAGAGTACATTCCTGCTGCCCTGAAAGCTACATCCGACTACACAGTACATTCCTGCTGCCCTGAGGGCAACAGCGGACCAGACATTACATTCCTCCTGCCCTGAAAGCAAAAGCCGACCACACAGTACATTCCTGCTGCCCTGAGGGCAAAAGCAGACCATGCAGTGCAATCCTGCTACCCTAAAAGGAACAGCGGACCACGCAGTACATACCTGTTGCCCTGAAGGCAACAGTGGATCACACCATACATTACTGCTGCCCTGAGGGCAATAACAGACCGCGCGATACATTCCTGCTGCCCTGAGGGTAACAGCGGACCACACCGTCCATTGCTGCTGCCCTGATGGCAACAGCGGACCAACCCGTACATTCCTGCTGCCCTGATGGCAACAGCAGACCACACAGTACATTCCTCCTGCCCTGAGGGCAACAGCGGACCACGCAGTACATTCCTGCTGCCGTGAGGGCAAAAGCAGACCATGCAGTGCAATCCTGCTACCCTAAAATGAACAGTGGACCACGCAGTACATACCTGCTGCCCTGAGGGCAACAATGGATCACACCATATTTCAATTACATAATACGTACCTAACTTAGAAATATCCTCTCTCTTTAAATTGGCTGCGGAAAAACTTGTCATGCGTTTATAACCTCAATGTGGATTACTGTTAAGCCTTTACTTAATGGATGCTCTAAGCCAAGTTACTGAAGTAATGCAGAGCGGCCCGTATACGGCGCCCGCTAGGGGCGCTATGCAAAATTTGCAGTAAATAGGTTCTATTATTTAAACACAAATTCTTTAAAAAACACAATCTCAAAAGATTAATTACTATCATGAATACTGCATACCCGATTTTAAACCTCTACATGCAGCCCATTTCGCCGAAATCACGTACCAAAAACAAGTTACCAAACACGTCCGCCATCTGGTTGCGCAAAACATTACAACTATTTTGCCTTATAAACATACTTAGGAGTAAAATTAAACTTTTATATTTTATCATAGAAAATCACTTACCGTCTAAACAAGTCCATGATACCGTTACATTGCCGATAAAACGTCAGTAAACGTCAGTAAACGTCAGTTTTTTGCATGGTTATGTGGGTGCGTAAAAATCCATTCGCTCAAACGCACGCTCTTCTCTGGACGTTTTCCATTCCTCAAAACACATTTTCCCTTGAACGAGGCTGCTTTATGTTCCCTCGTTCCCTCTTTTCAGTCTTTTCCTGGTTCATTAGTTATTCAAGAGCCTGTAGCGGTATTGGCGCAGCTGTTTACGGCACGACCCACCTTCCTCACCAGCTGGCCTATGGCTAGACATATATGCAAAACCCTGGGTCTGTGTGCGCGCTGAGTGACAGAGCTGTGCTCCAATGGACAGCTAAGAGCCTACGGCTCCTATAGAGACCAGCCCCAGCATGCTCACACACACACGGAGCGCGAAGGGGAGGGGTGAAAATCCCCTCTCTCTCTGCGTCCTGCACAATGGAGAGGCCTTTCCTGCTGGATTTCTTTAGTTAAAAACCAAATAACACTGAATTGTGACTAATATTTGTTTGTTCTATTACAGAAGACATAAAAAAAACTTGCAACCACTTGATTTATAGTGACAGGCTTCTTTTTATTTGTATTTTTAGAGGTTGTGGCAAATTTTGAGACGAATGATGACCCTTGATCAAAACCTGTGTAACTCTTGAACACTTTGTTGTATCTGCTCCAAATTTCCCAAAGTCCCTGCTGAAACAGAAAATGTGCAGCATGGAAAATGTTCAATCACCAGCATCCACACACACATTATAATCTCAAAAAATTAAAGGCGTTTTTTGATTTTCGACATTTTTTTTGCATTTAATCTTCCCAAATGTAACCTAAATGATGAAAATAGAAGACTGGAGGTGAATAAATATGTTGGCCCAAGTGTTTATTCTTTTCCTCCCCTCTCCCTCCTTCCGTCCTTTCCCTTCTCCCTCACCCCCTATTCTCTCTAACATCCCCACTTCCCCCTTCCTCTTTTACCCCCTCCCTCCATCTCTTTTTCCTCTGCTTAATTCCTTCTCTTCCTTTACCCCTTTCACTCCCCAGCTCATCCCCCCCCTCTTCTCTAGCCCTCCCCTCCCCACGATCCCTTTTTATTTCCCGTCGTGTGCGCCCCCCCCAAGTGGTTTACTTCAATTTGAGCCCTGAATGATCATTGTGCTATCTGTTAAAAACCAACTATTAAATTGATATGTGGTCGTTTCATACTGCAGCAAAAGGCTAGAATCATACATAAAACTTCAGTTAGTTCAGAATGCAGCTGCCCGAGTGCTAACTCGAACTAGAAAAATTTGATCAGATCCCTCTGTTCTATCCTCACTGCACTGGTTTTACCATTCAAATTCCGCATTGATTACAAAATACTGGCATATAACTTATAAAGCTCTAACATGGCCTGGCCACCACATATCTGAGTGACCTCTTAGAGTTTTACAATCAACTCGTCTACTTTGTTTTGGCAAGGGTGGGCAGGATTCTTTTAGGTCTAGAATAAAAAAAGTCACAGCAGGGGGAAAGCTTTTCCAAACATGGCCCCCCAAACTAGGAAAAAATTCCCCCACTTTCGTTCGAGATTCAGACACCCTCCAAAGTTTTAAGCTAGGCTAAAGACATACTATTTACGCAGGCTTGACTAGATTAGACCAGTTGCATGGCTTGGTTGCTGAGGCCGGAGTCTGGAGTCATGTCTGACCTGCCTGCCTTGTCCGCTAGCCCGGGAGAAGAAAGTGTCGGGGGGCAGTCTGGCTGAAACTAGGCTTGGGTCCCGTTGATCTGGATAATGCAGCCCTTGCCTTAGAATAAGGGCAGGCTGGGGGTTCATAGTCAAAGAGTCTTATGGTGATCAGAGCGTTGGGTGTTGCTGTCTTCTGCCGCTTCGTGGGGTGCCAATGTCTCATGTGATCCCTCTGGATGTGTTTTCCTTTCAGTTTTCCTCTTTCTAGCTTTCTAGCTATGCGCTATAGCTAATGCTGCCGGCGGTCTTCATGCTACACTGGCATCCGTGCTTGACATGGCATCAGTGATTGTTTAATAAAAACACGTTTGCCTCTAATCAATAATAATTACCATTTGCTGTTTTCTCGCCGAGCTGTGTTCCAGCAGTCGGCCCACCACATGATGTTCATTCTGGCTGGAGCTACACTGTGCATAATTAAATTTATTCGAAACCATGGACTCCAGACGTAGTTTCGCTCTTAGATTTACCATCCTACCCCGGCCATAATGTCGATGTGCATACTCCTTATATTCGAACTTTGAATCCATGACTTTAGTTCGCTATTAGATTTACATCATTACCCGGCCCTTAATGTCGATGTGCCATACTTCACATTCTATTCGAACTTTGACTCCTGAATTTTAGTTCGCTCTTAGATTTATCATCTACGCCGCCCAAGGAGGTTGGGTCCCTTTTTGAGTCCTGGTCCTCCCAAGGTTTCTTCCTAGAACTAGGGAGTTTTTCCTTGCCACTGTCGCCCTAGGCTTGCTCAATTTGGGATTGGACGTAGTTATTAGGAGATAATCTAAACTTGTAAAGTTGCTTTGAGACAATGCTCCTTTGTAAAAAGCGCTATATAAATAAATCTGACTTGACTTGACTTGACCATACATTACTGCTGCCTTGAGGGCAATAGCAGACCGTGCGGTACATTCCTGCTGCCCTGAGGCCAAAAGTGGACCACGCAGTGAAATCCTGCTACTTTAAGATGAACAGCGGACCACACAGTACATTACTGCTGCCCTGAAGGCAACAGCCAACCACACAGTACATTCCTTTTGCCCCGAGGGCAACAGCAGTCCAGACAGTACATTCCTGCTGCCCTGAGGGCAACAGCAGACCACACCGTACATTGCTGCTGCCCTGAGGGCAACATCGGACCCCCTATCCATAACCCCTAACCCTGACACCTATCCCTAACCCCTAAACCTAACCCTAACCCCTATCCCTAACCCTAATCTCAAACCAAACCCTATGTCCTTGCCCTAAACCCCAACTTGGTCCTGAAACGTAACCCCAACCTTTTTTCCCACTATTTTACATTCTCCAGATGCACCCCCTTTGGCAACTCGGGCGGTCATAAAAGTTAAATTGTTTTTAATAACTTCAAATACTCTTAATACATAGTCCAAAGCACAAACTCTAAATATTTATGAGTTTATATTTTATGAGTTCAATATATTTTATGACTACCTGCATACCGATTTTCAACCATCTACATGCAGCCATTCGCCAGAAATCACATACCAAACACAGCTGTCTGCCATAAAAAACAATACCTTCCCAACTATTTTGCCTTTTAAAATATACTTAGGATGTAAAATAACTTTTGATTTTGTCATAGAAAATTCACTTACCATCTAAACAACTCCATGATATCGTTAAATTGCCGCTAAAACGTCAGTAAAGTCCTTTTTTGCTCACTTATGTCGTCCCATAAAATCCATTCATTCCAATGTAACACGTTTTATGGCTGTGTTCTCAGTCTACAAAAGGAGTTCCACTCAAAAGGCTACATAAGATATCCCCTATGGGAGGGCTCTGTACATACTCAGTTCATTAGTTATTCAAGAGCTTGTAAAGTTTTTGGTTTAGCGGTTTTCAGAGCTGTGTTCCAATGGAAGGCTAAGAGTCTAAGGTTTCCAAAGAGATGAAACATGACATGATTGTGCACACAGAGCGTGTAGGGGAGGGGTTTAAATGGCCATGCAGCCTGGCTCAGCAATGCAATTGGCCTGAATTTCTTATATGAGGTACATTTGAAAGGTTATGGGATTTTAAACCACAACTTATCGACCAAAACTGATGTCAATCTAAGGAGCGGTGTACAACTCAACATTCCATAAATCAGCGTCAACCAAAATAATAAAAGTGCTTCACCCAAAAACAGGAAATGTCATTCCGTTGCATGAAGCATCAGGCCTAAAACATGAGAGAACCCATTCCGCTAGAAGCACCAGCGCTAAATTATCCTAAAATCCAACCAACTAAACCAATAGAAATTTTAAATGGGACACAAAGTCGAGGATTGATCAACCTACGGCTGGCCGCCTCAGAGGAGGGTGTACATTGTTCAATGCCGAAACGTCCAATGATCCTGAGGTACACTGCTGATGATTGTTGCCCACCATTGCAAACAAAACAATCTGATCTCACAATAAACCTCAGTTGCTGTTGCCACATCTTAACACAGAAGGAGGAACATTTATTTCATCTCGTAAACCAACAACCCTACAAAAAGTCACAGCTGAATGGAAAAATAGGAAAAGACTATTCCAGTACGACAAGCATCAGTGCTAAACTATGACATTACTACATCTACATCTCTAATACTACTACTGCATCTTGTCTCAAAAGGAGGAAACGTATCCCATTAGCAGAACACTTAACCTGATTTCCCAATATTATAACTCCCAAGTGCTAGGATTCAAAGTCAGAACCACCAATCACAGTCCTTAAAATGGCTCCTACTGTACTAACTTCCAGTAATCCCAGACGGGTTCCACTCGATTGGTCTTGTTAAAAAAGCAAACTCCAAGTTGGGGTCCGCTGAACGGAAAATGGCAGTACTGAACAGGCGCCAGCCTGCGCACCTTCCTTGGCTCCCTATCTAACCATGCTACGGTGTAGTGATGGGGGGAGTCATTGTATTCTCACACAAACCTAACCTTGCTAGAGCCTTCGGACCCAATACACCAACTGAACCAAAGCAGTCTCAGAAGTTAGTAGTTAGGAGTACGTGATGCATTCTCCTAATTTTAGCCCAAACTCAAACCACACACCTAACCATAAGCCCTGACCTTAACCTTCACCTTGTCCCTAAACTTAATCCTAAAACCTAATCCTAACCCCTAACTCTAACCCTAAAACTTAATCCTAACCCCTAACCCGAACCATAAACCCCAATTTTAACCCAAACTCAAAGCCTAAACCTAACCTTAACCTAACCTTTATCCTAATCCTAAACCTAAACCTAACTTTAACCCTAAAACCTAACCTTAACCTGAAACGTAACCCCAACCTTTTTCCCCCCTATTTTAAACCCAAAAGACTTAATTTTATCCAAAATCAAGTAAAATGCAATCTGGAAAATGGCCACAGGAGGAAAGCAGAAGATTAAAAATTACTGTTTCCCCTTGAAAGAAAACGCAATTGCATTTTAAAAAGGGGTTTTAAATCACTATTGCCATTCAAACGGCACACTATCCTTTAACTGGGCCCCTTAAACATTTCCTGTTAAACTTTGTTATTCTAATCAACCAGATCAGTACCAAAACAGAGGAAAATGTTAATTAGAACTTCACAGACCAAGGTTGGTGCAATGCATCATGGCTAGCCCAATTATCGTCATTTAAACTGTAATAACTATTCGCTCCAATTTGGGAGGACAAAGTAGTTTTTTACACTTAATACAGGTAAATCTAACTTTTTGAATTAATTTTTGAATAGATTACACAAGGTCATATGACCTGGCCTCACCATGATTGCGAAGCCCATTCCAGATAGGCACCTGGACTGGTTATCCAACCTAAAAATCCCCCTGATAGGAGCTGACAGTTTTCGTACATATGCCTGTTGCGTCTGGGGACTTCCCAGTTAAAGCTTGAAGGTTGATTCCTTGCATCCATTCACTGGGGTTTAAGGTTCCTGTCCTTGTTCAGCATGGTGTGAACTCTGCTCGACGGACTTCAGGAAGACTAAGGGGGTGAGTAACCTTATCCTAAACCACAACGTATCACCCGAACGCAATTCTTAAAATCAGCGTCAACAAAAACTCTGAGGGCTTCACCGAAAAACAGGAAAAGTCATTCCGTTGTGTGAGGCGTCACACCTAAAGCATAGGAAAACCTTATACGAGGTACATTTGAAAGGTTATGGGATCTTAAATCACAACTTATTGACCAAAGCTTGTCAGTCTAAGGAGCAGCGTACAACTCAAAATTCTAAAAATCAGCATCAACCAAAAAAATAAAATCTCTTAACCCAAAAACAGGAAAAGGCATTCCGCTGCATGAAGCATCTGGCCTAAAACATAAGAGAACCCATTCCGCTAGAAGCACCAGCTCTAAATGATCCTAAAATCCAACCAACTAAACCAATGGAAATTGGACATGGGACACAAAGTCGAGGATTGATCAACCTACAGCTGGCAGTCGGGTTCCACTCAATTGGCCTTGTTAAGGAAGCAGACTCCAAGTCGGGGTCCGCTGAACGGACAATGGCAGTACTGAACAGGCACCGGCCCGTGCACTTTCCTTGGCTCCCTATCTAACCACACTATGGTATAGTGATGGGGGAGTCATTGTATGCTCACACAAACCTAACCCTTACCCAAAAACCTAACCCTAACCTTAACCCTAAAACCTAACCTTAACCCTAAACCCTAACCCTAAACCCTAACACTAACCCACCAGCTCTAAATTATCCTAAAATCCAACTAACTAAACCAATAGAAATTGGACATGGGACACAAAGTCGAGGATTGATCAACCTACAGCTGGCCGCAAATGTCCAATGATCCTGAGGTACACTGCTGATGATTATGGCCCACCATTGCAAACAAAACAATCTGAACTCAAAATAAACCTCAGTTGCTGGTGCCACATCTCAACACAGGAGGAGGAACATTTATTTCATCTCGTGAAGCAACAACCCTACAAAAAGTCACAGCTGAATGGAAAAATAGGAAAAGCCTATTTCAGTATGACAAGCATCAGCACTAATCTATGACATTACTACATCTACATCTCCAATACTACTACTGCATCTTATCTCAAAAGGAGGAAACATATCCCATTAGCAGAACACTTAACCTGAACTCCCAATATCCTAACTCCTATGTGCTAGGATTCAAAGACAGAACCACCAAACACAGTCCTTAAAACGGCTCCTAGTCTACTCACTTCCAGTAATCCCAGTCGGGTTCCACTCGATTGGTCTTGTTCAAAAATCAGACTCCAAGTCTGGGTCCGCTGAACGGACAATGGCAGTACTGAACAGGCGCCGGCCTGCGCACTTTCCTTGGCTCCCTATCTAAACCACGCTACGGTGTAGTGATGGGGGAGTCCTTATATTCTCACATAAACCTAACCCTAACTAACCCTAAGCCTATGTAATGTATTCTCCTTATTTTAGCCCAAACTCAAACCATACACCTAACCATAAGCCCTGACCTTAACCTTCACCTTGTCCCTAAACTTACTCCTAAAACCTAATCCTAACCCTAAAACCTAATCCTAACCCAAACCATAAACCTCAATTTTAACCCAAACTCAAAGCCTAAACCTAACCTTAATCATAAACCCAACCCTAAACTTAACCTTAACACTAAAACCTAACCTTAACCCTAAAACCCCACCTGTTCAGTCCCGCGCCCCCCACTTTTCTTGAAAGGAGGGTAGGGGTGGTGTGGGACATGAATAGGTGATTGGATTAAAGCCCAGACAGATTTGGCCATGTTACTGCCCAGTTCAGGCGTGCATGGTTTCTTACATATCACTGTCATGTCCCAGGGAGTGATCCCAGGCGTCTTGGTCTAACCCTCAGAACTCCTACAAATCCAGCCAAATGCCTAAACTTAACCTTAGTACCTAAACTTAACCATGAAGCCTAATTTTAACCCAAATTCCAACCCTACACCCAACCATAACATTAACCTTTATTTTATCGCTAAACCTAACCTTAACCCTAAAACCTAACCTCAAACCTCAAACCAAACCCTATGTCCTAGCCCTAAACCCCAACTTGGTCCTGAATCGTGACCCCAATCTTTTTTCCCCCCTATTTTAAACCCAAAAGACTTAATTTTATCCAATCAAACTCAAGTAAAATGCAATCTGGAAAACGACCACAAGAGGGCAGCAGAGGATTTAAAATGACTGTTCCCCCTTGAAAGAAAACGCAATTGCGTTTTAAAAATTGCCATTCAAACTGCACACTGTCCTTTAAACTGGGCCCCTTAAAAAAACATTTCCTGTTTAAAACTTTGTTATTCTAATCGACCAGAATCGGTACCAAAACGGAGGAAAATGTTTGATTAGCAAAACTCACAGACCAAGGTTGGTGCAATGCAATCATGGCTAGCCTAATTAATTGTCATTTAAACTTGTAATAACTCTTCGCTCCCGAATTGAGAGGACAAAAAACTTTTTTTACACCTAATACAGGTAAATATCTAAACCTTTTGAATAAGTATTTGAATAGATTTACACAAGGTCATATGACCTGGCCTCATCATGAGGGCGAAGCCATTCCAGATAGGCACCCAGGACTGGCTATCCAAACCTAAAAATCCACCTGATAGGGGATGAAAGTTTTCTTACAAATGCCCTGTTGCCTCTGGGGACTTTTCCAGTAGAAGTTTGTTGAAGGTTGATTCCTTGTATTCCATCCCCTGGGTTTTTTTTCAAAGGTTCCTGCCCTTGTTCAGCATGGTGTGAACTCTGCTCGACTGACCTTCAGGAAGACTAATGGTGGGAGAGTAACCCTTATGCGAGGTACATTTGAAAGGTTATTGGATCCTAAACCACAACTTATCATCCGAAGCATTTGTCAATGTAAGGAGATACAAACTCAATTGTAAAAATCAGCGTTCAATCAAAACAATAAAAGGGCTTCACCCAAAAAACAGGAAAAAGTCATTCCGTTGTGTGAGGGCGTCACACCTAACGCATAGGAAAACCTTATACGTGGTACATTTTTAAAGGTTTATGGGATCTTAAACCAAAACTTATCGACCAAAAACTGATGTCAATCTAAGGAGCAGCGTACAACAACTCAACATTCATAAGTCAGCGTCAACCAAAAAATAAATAGCTGAACCTCAAAAACAGGAAAAGTAATCCGTTGCATGAAGCATCAGGCCGAAAACATGAGAAAACCCATTCCGTTAGAAGCACCAGCTCTAAATTATCCTAAAATCCAACCAACTAAACCAATAGAAATTGGACATGGGGCACAAAGTCAAGGATTGATCAACCTACGGCTGGCCACCTCGGAGGAGGGCGTACAGTGTTCATGGCCGAAACGTCTGATGATCCTGAGGTACACTGCTGATGATTGTGGCCCACCATTGCAAACAAAACAATCTGAACTCAAAATAAACCTCAGTTGCTGGTGCCACATCTCAACACAGGAGGAGGAATGTTTATTTCATCTCGTGAAGCAACAACCCTACAAAAAGTCACAGCTGAATGGAAAAATAGGAATAGCCTATTTCAGTATGACAAGAATCAGCACTGATCTATGACATTACTACATCTACATCTCCAATACTACTACTGCATCTTATCTCAAAAGGAGGAAACGTATCCCATTAGCAGAACACTTAACCTGAACTCCCAATATCCTAACTCCTAAGTGCTAGGATTCAAAGACAGAACCCCCAAACACAGTCCTTAAAATGGCTCCTAGTCTACTCACTTCCAGTAATCCCAGTCGGGTTCCACTTGATTGGTCTTGTTCAAAAATCAGACAACCATAACATTAACCTTCATTTTATCCCTAAACCCAACCTTAACCCTAAAACCTAACCTCAAACCTCAAACCAAACCCTATGTCCTAGCCCTAAACCCCAACTTGGTCCTGAATCGTGACCCCAACCTTTTTCCCCCCTATTTTAAACCCAAAAGACTTAATTTTATCCAATCAAACTCAAGTAAAATGCAATCTGGAAAATGGCCACAAGAGGGCAGCAGAGGATTTAAAATGACTGTTCCCCCTTGAAAGAAAACGCAATTGCGTTTTAAAAATTGCCATTCAAACGGCACACTGTCCTTTAACTGGGCCCCTTAAACATTTCCTGTTAAACTTTGTTATTCTAATTGACCAGATCGGTACCAAAACGGAGGAAAATGTTGATTATAACTTCACAGACCAAGGTTGGTGCAATGCATCATGGCTAGCCTAATTATCGTCATTTAAACTGTAATAACTCTTCGCTCCGAATTGAGAGGACAAAATACTTTTTTACACCTAATACAGGTAAATCTAACATTTTGAATAAGTATTTGAATAGATTACACAAGGTCATATGACCTGGCCTCATCATGAGGGCGAAGCCCATTCCAGATAGGCACCAGGACTGGCTATCCAACCTAAAAATCCACCTGATAGGGGATGAAAGTTTTCTTACAGATGCCTGTTGCCTCTGGGGACTTTCCAGTAGAAGCTTGAAGGTTGATTCCTGGGTTTCAAGGTTCCTGCCCTTGTTCAGCAGGTTGTGAACTCTGCTCGACTGACTTCAGGAAGACTAATGGGGAGAGTAACCTTATGCGAGGTACATTTGAAAGGTTATTGGATCCTAAACCACAAATTATCACCCGAAGCATATGTCAATGTAAGGAGTACAACTCAATTGTAAAAATCAGCGTCAATCAAAACAATAAAAGGGCTTCACCCAAAAACAGGAAAAGTCATTCCGTTGTGTGAAGTGTCACACCTAAAGCATAGGAAAACCTTATACGAGGTACATTTGAAAGGTTATGGGATCTTAAACCAAAACTTATCGACCAAAACTGATGTCAATCTAAGGAGCAGCGTACAAACTCAAACATTTCATAAGTCAGCGTCAACCAAAAAAAAATAAATAGCTTAACTCAAAAACAGGAAAAGTCAATCCGTTGCATGAAGCATCAGGCCGAAAACATGAGAAAACCCATTCCGTTAGAAGCACCAGCTCTAAATTATCCTAAAATCCAACCAACTAAACCAATAGAAATTGGACATGGGGCACAAAGTCAAGGATTGATCAACCTACGGCTGACCACCTCGGAGGAGGGCGTACAGTGTTCATGGCCGAAACGTCTGATGATCCTGAGGTACACTGCTGATGATTGTGGCCCACCATTGCAAACAAAACAATCTGAACTCAAAATAAACCTCAGTTGCTGGTGCCACATCTCAACACAGGAGGAGGAATGTTTATTTCATCTCGTGAAGCAACAACCCTACAAAAAGTCACAGCTGAACTGAAAAATAGGAAAAGCCTATTCCAGCATGACAAGCATCAGCACTGATCTATGACATTACTACATCTACATCTCCAATACTACTACTGCATCTTAACTCAAAAGTAAGAAACTTTATCCCATTAGCAGAACACTTAACCTGAACTCCCAATATCCTAACTCCCAAGTGCTAGGATTCAAGACAGAACCACCAATCACAGTACTTAAAACGGCTCCTACTCTACTAACTTCCAGTAATCCTAATCGGGTTCGACTCGATTGGCCTTGTTAAAGAAGCAGACTCCAAGACTCCTAATCCTAACTCTTACCCCTAACCCCTAACCCCTGATCCTAATCACTAACCCCTAACCCTAAACCCTAACTCCTAACCCTAAAAATCCAGCCATGTGCTTAAACCTATCTTAAACCTATGCAATCTGGGAAATGGCCACAAGAGGATTAAAAACTACTGTTCCCCCTTTAAATAAAATGCAAGTTTTAAATTAATATTACCATTTCAACGACACAATCTCCTTTAACTGGGCCCCTTAAAAAGCTATCCTGTTAAACTTTATTATTTTACTCAACCAGATCGGTACCAAAATGAAGGAAAATGTTGATTACAACTTCACAGCCCAAGGTTGGCGCAATACCTTATGGGTAGTATAATTATTGTCATTTAAACTGTAATATAACTCTTCACTCGTAATAGGGAGGAAAAAATAGTTTTTTTTTCACCTAATACAGGTAAATCAAAATTTTTGAATAGACTACACAGGGTCAAGTTAGGCACCTGGATTGGCTATCCAACCTAAAAGTCCACCTTATAGGGGCTGACAGTTCAACCCAAGTCAGCAAGGCTTGAATAAAAAGTAACTGGATCCGTAAACAATTGTGTACCTGTCAAGCTTGCAATTCACAAACGAGATGGCACTCTAGTTGGTCACCTACAGGCAGAGCCTGCCCCTTGACCGTAGACTCTTGGCCATTCAGAAGCCTTAAGGCCTTTTCACACAGTGTCCATTTTTTACAGACAAAAAATTCATGTCAAGGTTTGCAACACATATTAACACCGTCCTCCACACCGAGTCCGAAACTGATGGACTGTGACGCTGCATAAAAATTTTAATCGGAGTCTGTTCACAAGAACTTGTATGACAGCAACATGCTGACTATAAAAATGTGGATATTTAAGGAAATATCTGGCAAAATATAGCTGAAAGGCTGGAGAACGATGACTGAGTACCTCAGAGTGACTTTACGGAACCGTTGTCATGTTTATTAAAGTGCATTCTAGTCTGTTCATGTGCACAATGTTCTTGAATGAGTCAGTGAAACTCTCCATGTAGTTGTCTGTTCTGTAGAATGTGGTGAACCCAATATGAGCGTCGTTTAGTTGTAGTGCTTAAAAGAAAAATGTCCATTCCATCATTGCTGCTGCTGCTGAAGAAATCAATTTCTTCCTCTTCAGACGCCTTCACACGTTTTCAGATGGAAAACGCATTAGACTTGGTGTGAAAGTACCACTACGTTGAAAATTGCATCTGTTTGTTAAATCCGTAAAAATCGGACTTCGTGTGAACAGGCCCTCGGCTCGTCCCGTCCCCCCGCCCCTCGATTGGCATCCTACAGTCCCATTGGTAGTCTACAGGCGAAACGCTGCGACTTGATTAACTGTGTACAGTCAGAGGGCCGGGCGATCATATACTCTCGGCCAATCGGGAAGCCGGATCGTTTAGGGTGACTGTGCAGTACTCTAGACTCGACTATGGTGTGAAAACTAGACTGAAAACGAAGTGAACTCTGCCAAAGTGACCTCAGAAAAACCAAGGGAGTGAGTAACCTTATACAAGGTACATTTGACGGTTATTAGATCTTAAACCTCATCTTATCAACAAAAGCTTAAGTCAGCCTAATCATTAGTGTGAAACTTAAAATCAGCATCAACAAAAATTGGACGTGGAACACAAAGTCGAGGACTGATCAAATTTTAGAATAAATAACTTTAACTAAATATTTTAGCTTAGGCGTGCTTATTTATATATGAATAACACTTTAGCATACAAAGGTTTGCTCTGGACAGTAAAATTTGGCTCGGAACAATTTCTGGTCAATTGCCTGACTGGGCAAGTTGGAAAGAAGTTAACTCTGACCCCTGATCTCCAGGGGTCAGTGGGAAACCCCTGAATGCCCGAGTAAATACAAAGGGGGTAGTTGTTATGAAATCCAGTATATAAAATGCAAAAGCCTAACCACAGTACCACAGCCACATGAAAGACTAATAAACTGAAATAATCTGTAAATCTATATTGATAATAAAATGTATCTCTACAAATCCTACATTGTCTCACTGCTCAGGACTGAGTAACAGTGTTAGCTACCATTAGATAATCTATGATATTTTATATTGTTAGCTAATGAAATGCCAAGCCACATACAAGCACCTACATACGTAAACAAACTTTTTTTTTTTTTTTCTACGTTTGTGGAGCGTCCAAGCCTTAAATTAGGAGGGTCAGACCCTTACTGGGCTGAAGAAAAAGTTATTTTTATAAAATAAAATCTCAATGTTATTAAAAAGAAACAACTTTATTTGAAGTTTGAACAGTTTTTTTACTTTTACCTTCTTATAAATGAGTGTCACATTTGTAATAAAAATAAACATTATTGAAGACAAACAACAATGGACACAATTATTCAAAATAGATCACATTTATACAGAGAAATAAAAACTGATGAAAAACACAATTACACACACACACACACACACAAACACAATTTCACACACATACACTATTACACACTTTTAGCAGCGACGCAAACAGAAATAAACACAAACAAACAACTCGTGCAGAATAAAAGAAACAAACTCTTTTGAATCATTTACCAAAGATCAAACTCAAACAATAGAAAATGTAAAAGAAATAACAAATGAACATTAAGACGTCTTACAGTTCAGCGAAGAATAAATAGTGGTGTGTGTGTGTGTGTGTGTGTGTGTGTGTGTGTGTGCGTGCGTGTGTGTGTGTGTGTGGTGTAATGTGAAACATGAATGTGAACTCTAATCACAGACTGATATTTGAATATTTTTAGATATAGATATAGATTTGTTTGATCATGCGTGTGTTTCAGTTCGTTATGACTCCAGCTTCCTCTTTTTCTTCTCCTTACATCACACTCTGCCCTGTGATGCTCCAGTCGGCATGGCGACACTTGGTGATGTCAGAGTCAGTGATTGGTTTTAATCAGGGTGTGTTATTGTCGTTCCGCTGTTTGGTAGATAAAGTGATTGTGTGCGTTGGTTCAGATGAAGAAGTGGAGGATCAGCAAGGTGATGCAGAGCAGCGGCTCCCCCGTCACCATGGCAACAGCACCTACACAACACAGTAACACAAACAAACAAACATCGCAAATTAAACAACGGCCAGCCAACCATCAAAGATTTATCAGGTTTAGTCCTAAAAGAGAATCAATGAGAGCTTCACCATCAAATTACAATCCTCAACATGTCATATTCATCATCACCACTACATCATCATCACGTCATCACCATCACTTTTACTAATCATCACCATTCCCACCGTCGTCATCATAGGTCAGACAGATCAGAGCTGTTTTGGTGGCCCAAGGAAGACCTACACAATATTAGGCAGGTGGTTACGACTGATTTCTGTATATCGTAGGGAATACCTTAACCACATGGTAATGCTAGAATATCACTCTGCATACCATTCAGTCTTGATTTTCAAAATTCTGTATATTGTCCATATAAATGTGCCATTCCACCGAATGCTTGCTATTTCTGTCCCCAGAACATAACATGTATGGATAATTAATATCATTAATTGTAAAAAGCATTTAATTATTAAGCAAAGTGTTCAGCACAGTATTGAAAACGCAAATTTAAGGTACAATTAAAAGATTAATAAAAACTACCTAGAACACTGAAAATAATTTGTTAGCTGTCCCTAGTCTCTTAAACAATGAAATTTAATAATTAAAATCCTTAAGAAACCTTATGTTTTTGCATTGTTGTGTCACTTCATATCCCATCTATACCCTTAATATTTTTCATAAGAAATCCATAATATTTTACTTTAAAATACATATTTAGTCATGTTCCCAGGTTTTCACTCAGTCCAGTTATCCTAACATATTCCTACTTCTGAAAATTAGGGAACCACAAACCATGCTCAATAGGACGCTGTATCATCTGGATCTTCTGAAGACCACACGATCACCAACATTAAGTTATCTCTTTTTTTCCTGTATATTTGATGATATTATAACTCTGTCTGAGAAGGTCAATGTCAATTTATCATCCTGTTACCTAAATTATTTTAGATGTTATTTGTTTATGGTAAAAAATACACATTTTCTTTGGGAAATCATTAGAATGTGCTGTGTCCTAATTCTATTAGTATGGACACCATGTGGTTATGTATATGTGCTGAAAACTCAGTCCTGTTACACATATAAAGAGGAACATTAATAGGAGAAACCATGTAAAAATAAAGTAAAGTTGCCTGAGATTGACCAAGCAAATGGTGCCCTTTCAGCAGAATATATACAGTGGTGCATGAAAATTTGTGAACCTTTTAGAATGTTCTTTATTTCTGCGTAAATATGACCGAAAACATCATCAGATTTTCACAAGTGCTAAAAGTAGATAAAGAGAACCCAGTTAAACAAATGAAACAAAAATATTATACTTGGTCATTTATTTATTGAGGAAAATGGTCCAACATTACATATTAGTGAGTGGAAAAAGTATGTGAACATCTAGGATATATAAAAGTCTGCTTGAGACTTCTGTTTAAGGAGATGTCTGAGGACCTCAGAAAAGAGTTTCTGAAACTCATCAGACTGGAAAAGGTTACAAACCATCTCTAAAGAGTTTGGACTCCACCAATCCACAGTCAGAAAAAGAGTTGTTGATGCTCATCAGGCTGGAAAAGTTTACAAAACCATCTCTAAAGAGTCAGACAGATTGTGAACTAATGGAGGAAATTAAAGACCATTGTTACCCTCCACAGGAGTGGTCGACCAACAACGATCACTCCAAGAGCAAGGCGTGTAATAGTTGGAGAGGTCACAAAGAACCCCAGGGTAACTTCTAAGCAACTGAAGGCCTCTCTCACATTGGCTAATGTTCATGAGCCTACCATCAGAAGAACACTGAGCAACAATGGTGTGCATGGCAAAATTGCAAGGAGAAAGACACTGCTCTCCAAAAAGAACATTTTGCTAAAGATCACGTGGACGAGCCAGAAGGCTATTGGAAGAATGCTTTGTGGATGGATGAGAGCAAAATAGAATTTTTTGGTTTAAAGAAAAGGGTTATGTTTGGAGAAAGGAAAACACTGCATTCCAGCAGAAGAACCTTATCCCATCTGTGAAACATGGTGGTGATAGCATCATAGTTTGGGCCTGTTTTGCTGCATCTGGGCCAGGACGGCTTGCCATCATTGATTGAACAATGAATTCTGAATTATATCAGAGAAGTCTAAAGGAAAATGTCAGGACATCTGTCCATGAACTGGATCTCAAGAGAAGGTGGGTCATGCAGCAAGACAACGCCCCTAAGCACACAAGTCGTTATACCAAAGGATGGTTACAGAAGAATAAAGTTCATGTTTTGGAATGGCTAAGGCAAAGTCCTGACCTTAATCCGGTCGAAATATTGCGGAAGGACCTGAAGCGAGCAGCTAATGTGAGGAAACCCACCAACATCCCAGAGCTGAAGCTGTTCTGTACGGAGGAATGGGTTAAAATTCCTCCAAGCCGGTGTGCAGGACTGATCAACAGTTACAGGAAACATTTAGTTGCAGTTATTGCTGCACAAAGCGGTCACACCAGATACTGAAAGCAAAGGTTCACATACTTTTGACAGTCACTAATATGTAATATTAAATTAATTGTAAATTTTCCTCAAGAAATAAATGACCAAGTATAATATCTTTGTTTCATTTGTTTAACTGGGTTCTCTTTATCTACTTTTAGGACTTGTGTGAAAATCTAATTATGTTTTAAGTCATATTTATGCAGAAATGTAGAACATTCTAAAGGGTTCACAAACTTTCAAGCACCACTGTACATTTACTTTGACTTTTATTTCATTGTAGACAGTATGAACCTGAGATATTTCATGATTTGCCTGATCAACGTCATTTCATTTGTTAATAAACATTCCTTCCTGCATTTCAAGCCTGCAACACATTCCAAAGAAGTTGGGACAGTAAAGCATTTATCACTTTGTCATGTTACCATTCCTTTTCACCGCACTTAAAAAACGTTTCTTCTGGCAAACATGTCTTAAGATGTGTAACAGTAAGGGTTGTCGTTGTCACCTTTTTCTTATTAAAATTCTCCAGACATTCTCTACTGGGGATAGGTCAGGACTGCAGATGGGCCAGTCCAGTACCCGTACCCTCTCCTTTCACAGCCATGCCTTTGTAATGTGTGCAGCATGTGGTTTTGCATTGTCTTGTTGATAATTGCATGGACGTCCCTAGAAAAGATTTAATCTTCAATGCAGCTTATGTTGCTCTAAAATCTCAGTGTACTTTTCTAAAATGTAAATGACTTTCATCATGGGCCCTGACCTGACCCCATACCATGACAGAGCCTGGCTTTTGGACTTGTTCTTCATAACAAAAAGATCTGTTTTATTGATGGGTCTGGGCACAATCCCCTTTTCCACTGTGTGATGATCCATCCCGATACCTCTGAGCAAAGAGAAGTCAATGCCGCTTCTGGACATGGTTGTAACATAAGGCTTCTTTTTTAGCATAGTAATGTTTTAAGTGGTATTTATGAATGTAACTCTGTATTTTAGAGCTTGATAAAGGTTTGATAAAGTAATCCCTTGTCCATGTGGTTCTATAAAATATTGATGAATGATGGTTCTTGACACAGTGCCGTCTGAGGGAGCGGAGATCACCTCTCTTCAGTTTAGGCTTTTTAGGAAATTCCTCCAGATTCCTTGAATCGTGTAATGATATTATGCACTGTAGAGGGAGAAATATGGAAATCCCTTCCAATCTTTCTTTGTGGAGCATCCAATCTTTCTGTTTTTAAACATTTCAATCATTTTCTCACATATTTGGTGATAAACCAGAGATCCTCTGGCCATCTTTGTTATCAAAGCTTTTCATGGATACTGCTATTCTACCAAATCATGATTATAATCACCTTTTGACATCACCTGTTTGAAATCACATCATTATTTATTTATTTTTTAATTCATTATTAGCCCTAAATTGCCCCCATCCCAACTTTTTTGGAATGTGTTGCAGGCCTGAAATGCAAAAATGAATGTTTATTAAAAAATTAAATTATGCTGACCAAACTATTTCAGCTTCATGTTGTCTGCAATGAAATAAAACTCAAAGTAAATGTTAGAAACACTGTGTTTTTTATATGAATTTTCCATATTGTCCCAACTTTTTTTCTGATTTGGGGTTGTAGTTTAAAATAAACTATAGCAGTAAAAAATAACTCAGTGGTGGACAGTAATGAAGTAAATGTAATTTGTTACTATACTTAAGTAGTTTTTTGTGTATCTTTACTATCCCATTTTGGTTAGACTTTTTAAATTAACTCCACTATATTTTAAAGTCCAATATCTTAGTTTTTAATTCATTATATCATGTGAAATCTGTTGTTCCTTTCAGATTATGTGTCCCTAAAAATGTAGCTTACAAAAACGAAAGAAGCAATAAGCAAGCACACCAATCAGGATATAGCACGCACTTTGAACTCGCTGTTATTAATTAATAACATTCTGTTAAAACAATTTGTGCACCAAGAGTGATACCAGAGTCCTGTCATCAATTTCAGTTCATCAGTTATTTCCCAATTTCATTGTATAAGTGAACGTACAATGACAATAAATGCGGTCCGGTCCGGTCTGCTTAATTTGTTGATTGGCTACTTCAATTTAAGCCCTGAATGATCATTGTGTTCTATGTAAAACATAAGGTAACTACAGTTATAGTGTAATAGTGCAAATCGTTTGGAAATTAGCTTAAACTTGGATCTGAAAAAAAGGGTTAAATACATTTGAAGGCGAATACTTTTGTACACTTACGAAAGTGAAGGTCTAAAGGGAGACTTCTGACTTTACTGGTGTTATAGTTTAAATTGGGTACCTCTACTTTAACTCAACTGCATGCTTTGTGCACCATCACTGGTTAAATAAAGGATGAAAAAGTCTAAAAGAAAAAGTCTCTCTCTCTCTCTCTCTCTCTGACCTTGCTCATTTCCCTGCATTGTTTTATTCCTCCACATGGAGGGAGTGTTGCTCCATTACTCACCGTGGCCATGCTGCTGTCTGATGGAGGCATTGGCGGGCCGTGGTGAGGCTGAAGTAGGAGTAGGTGAGAATGAGGATGAGGGTGGAGGGACAAGGCGAGTTTTTCCCTGATCCGGTTGGTTGGTGGATTTGGCGGCGCTCTTTAGGGTCCAGCGGTTCTGGATGTGAGAAACGGCTTCTTCAGCCACCATGCCATCCCTGGGCGTCACCCTCAGAGTGGCCTGCACCTTAAAGTCCTGCATCTCATCCGAGTATAAATCAGAGACGCGGCACTCGTACACGCCCTCGTCCTCCTTCCCCACGCTGGAGAGACTC
The DNA here is from genome assembly GCA_025084515.1 of Ancistrus triradiatus. Taxonomy (NCBI): domain Eukaryota; kingdom Metazoa; phylum Chordata; class Actinopteri; order Siluriformes; family Loricariidae; genus Ancistrus; species Ancistrus triradiatus. The sequence continues at coordinate 346,248 of JAJAGP010000011.1, read as the reverse complement.
AGCTTATGGGAGATGGCGTTACCCTGCACCCTCACCGTCTGAGAATACACACACATGCACACAAACGTTATATGCATATTATACACCCTATATATCTATATTTATTATGTTACTTTACACCCTGAATGTTAAAATAAATTCATATATTTTTTCTATATGTAGTTACAGGTTACATCAAAGCAACAATAACATTTAAAAACATGACATTGTTCTAAGACAAAATGTGTAACTGAAACTGAAATGCATTTTGATGGTTTTTCATCTCAGGCTGTACTACAAAATAACTGACGAACGGGTATTTCTATTTTCTATAGGCTCTCTATAAACACACATTACACACACACACACACACACACACACACACACACACACACATACAAATTATATACATGCATATTTTATACACATTATACACAAATTATACACACACATGATACACATGCATTATACACACATTATATACACACATTATACACATACATTAAATACACACATATACACACAGAAAAGAGACAAGATATCTGATCAATCAGGTTTATGATTTTCCCTATGAGGGCTGAGCCATAGCAATCTGGGGTGTTGTTAATTGTGTAGCAGACAGGGTACCCACTGTATGCACTACATGCTACTGCATTATAGACAAACATTATATGAACACATTCTGTACCTACAAATTACACACACACATTATATAAATACACATTATATACACACATATTATACACGAATATTACACACACACACACATTATATACACATTATATAAAAACAAATTACACACATTATATACACACATTCTATACTCACACATTATACACAATCATTCTATACACACATTGTATACACACATGTACAACATATTATACACAGACTATACACAAAATCATGAGAAACCTGTTCAACAATACATACATTTGTTCACGCCCATTTTGCAGTGTGTGTGTGTGTGTGTGTGTGTTTTAATTTTTATAAAACTTACACTGATCTTTGTGGCATCTTTTGGTGTGACCTGTAAAGGAAAACAAACGTGAAACATTAAAACACACAGGAATCACAGTAGCCCATCACCATCATCAACATCAACATCATCATCATTATCATCATTATTATCATCATCACCATCAACATCATCAGCAGCAGCAGCATCTTCAACATCATCACCTTCATCACCACCATCATCATCACCATCAACATCACCAGCACCATCAACATCATCATCTTCAAAATAACCATCACCACCATCATCATCACCACCATGACCATAACCATCATCATCATCACCATAAACATCATCATCATCTTCAACATAACCATCACCACCATCATCATCACCACCATGACCATAACCATCATCATCATCACCACCATCATCACCATCACCACCATGAACATCACCATCATCAGCATCATCCTCATCCCCATCAACATCACCATCATCACTATCATCTACATGAACATCACCATCATCATCATCCTCATCCCCATCAACATCACCACCATCATCATCACTATTATCACCATCCATCATCATCATCACCACCATCATCATCATCATCAACATCACCACCACCATGATCATCATCATCACCATCATCATCAACATCACCATCATCAGCACCATCATCCATCATCAACATCACCATCAACACCATCATCATCATCAACATCTTCAACATCATCATCATCACCACCATCATCAACATCATCATCATCATCCATCGTCAACATCACCACCACAACCATCACCATCATCTTCATCATCACCACCATAATCATCATCTCCATCAACATCATCACAATCATCGTCATCACAATCATCCACGTCACCATAATCACATAATGACAGTCATCAGCACTATCATTACTGTAGGGTGTGTGGGGTTACTATAGGGTGTGGGGCTACTGCAGGGTGTGCCAGTTACTGTATGGTTTGCGGTTTACTGTAGGGTTTTGGGATTACTGTAGGGTGTGTGGGGTTACTGTAGGCGTTGGGGTTACTGTAGGGTGTGGAGGTTACTGTACAGTGTGAAGGTTACTGTAGGGTGTGTGGGGTTACTGTAGGGTGTGTGGCGTTTATGTAGGTAGTGTGGGGGTTACGGTAGGCAGTGTGGGGGTACCACTGGGTGTGTGGGGGTTACTGTAGGGTGTGTGTGTGGTTACTGTAGGTGGTGTGGGGGTTACTGTAGGGTGTTTAGGGTTAGTGTAGGTTGCATGGGGGTTACTGTAGGGTGTGTGTGTGTTAATCTAGATGGTGTGGGGGTTACTGTAGGGTGTGTGGGGTTACTGTATGGTGTGTAGGGTTACCGTAGGGTGTATGGGGGTTACTGTAGGGTTAGGGGTTACTGTAGGGTGTGCGGGTGTAATTGTAGGCTGTGGGGTTACTGTAGGGTGTGTGGGTTTACGTTATGGTGTTTTGGGGTTACTGTAGGATGTGGGGGCTACTGTAGGTGTTGGGGTAACTGTAGGGTGTGGCGGTTACTGTAGGGTGTTTGGGGGTTACTGTAGAGTTAGGGTTTACTGTAGGGTGTGCGGTTGTAATTGTAGGTTGTGGGGATACTGTAGAGTGTGTGGGTTTATATTACGGTGGTTTGGGGGTTACTGTAGAGTGCTGTGGTTACTGTACGGTGTGGAATTACTTTATGGTGTGTTGGGTTACTGTAGGGTGTGTGGGGGTTACTTTATGGTGTGTGGGGTTACTGTATGGTATGTGGGGTTACTGTAGCGTGCTGGGGATACTACAGGGTGTGTGGGGGTGACTATAGGATGTGGGAGTTACTGTGGGGTGTATGTGGTTACTGTAGGCGGTGTGGGGGTTACTGTGGGGTGTATGGGGTTACTGTAATGTGTGTGTATGTGTATTACCTTGGCACGGTTGGTGCTGTGTGTGTGTGCATCGTCCCTTGGGGGTGCCTCTTTTAGGTACCACCACTGAATCTCCAGAGAGAATGGAGACACTCCGACGGCACGGAAAGCACACGGCATCTCCACATCCTCCCCCTCCCCCACACTCACATCGGTGGGAACTTCAGTAAATGCAGCTACACACACACACACACACACACACACACAAAACAGTTATACAAAAATAAAGTGTGCAGTAGAAGCAGCAGGTCTGAGTTTGACACGAACCCTGGTGTTCAGAACCCTTTAGACATAGAATCATTGACACTAATGTGCAATTGCTGCAAAATTGGCATGCAGTTCTGACTCATGCAGTTCTGTAAATGATTACAGGTGTAGTCTGATTAGACATTGGGTCTTGCCACAAGAGGACGTACAAGTTCTTCCCTTATAGCTTTGCCCTATTAAAAGGTTCTTGGTAAGATATTTTTCCAGTTGACAGACTTGGAGAGGGGGATCATCATTGGACTGAGAAATGCAGGATGGTCATTTTGATGAATTGCCTCCATCTGGGACATTCTGACCTAGCTGTTAGGAGGTGTTGGGAGCAGCGGTTTTATGGGGGCACACACACACTTGGTGAACAGGCTCCAGACGGCCCAGACAGACCCCCAGGAGAGAGGATCATTTGAAGCAGGTCCCACAGTTTGGTTATATACCACCCAGACACACGGGGCACCTGCACTATACACCCCTGTCTCTGCCCTGACCGTTTCCAGGGGCATAACAGAAGGAAATTTGTTGTCATGGTGCTCATTACATGTCCTGCCATTGACAGCCAGCCACTGTCACCTTCGATTCCAGTGGTTTCATGAACGACAAGCTTGGACTGCTATGGACTGGAACC
>JAJAGP010000011.1:72500-337500 GCA_025084515.1 Ancistrus triradiatus | reverse complement strand
CTTATTATTTTCATTATTTTTATTATTATTACTATTATTATCATCATTATTACTATTGTTGTTATTATTATTATTCTTATCTTTGTTTGTCTGCTGCACTACCCCGATTTGGTTTATTCATTGCCGGTGTTTAGTTATTGCCCCGTGATCTTGTTCTTGGACTATTTGTTAATAAACTGTGTTTGTTGGAACTGGAACCTGCATTCACCTGCTCCCCGTTTTTCCATGCGCCCCAAGACTTAACATTTCCTCAAGTGGAGCTCTACAGGAAGACTTCTACTTTTACTGGAGTAATATTGTACCTCGGGTATTTCTACTTTAACTCGAGTACATGCTTTGTGTACTTTGTCCAACACTGATGATGAAATGTTATTTAAAGCCATTTGTTCTATTTATGGCTCCACTTGGGTTTGAGGTTTTTTATGCCTGTTAAACACTATAACTGATTCTACCAGCGAACTTTCCTAACCCACATTTCAAATCCTCTATTAAACACGATTTCCAAACTTTCACATTTTAGGATTCAGAATTCAGCAAACCCAACAAGTGTTCAACGTGATGAAGCCAAATTATCAAAACCTAACACAATTATCACACCAATCTCATTTTCTAATCCATGTGATTTTCTTAATTTTTTTTGATCGCAGTAAGATCTTACAACTTCCCTCTCGATAATGGAACAGGTTTTGTGTTAGAAATTGATGCTGTGGAGTGTAATGCTCCCTCTTATTATGTGTGTGTATTATTTTAGGTTTGTATTTAGTCATAGTTTGGGTTGTGATAATAATAATAATAATAATAATAATAATAATAATAATAATAATAATAGTAATAATAATACACTTTATTTATATAGCACTTTTTACAGTGCTATATAGTCAAGTCAGATTTAATGATATAGCGCTTTTTACAATAGGGCATTGTGTCAAAGCAACTTTACAATTTCATGTAAATATAAATTGTATATGTATATAAATAGCTAACATTTTACAACGTGCTTTACACAAACAAAAATAAAAACAAAAGAATACATAAAAGAACAATAAAACAGTAGAATGATATAAAACAGTTAAAAACAAAATAATTCATAAAAGAATAATAAAAACACAGAATGAATGAAATAGAGACATTCAAAAATCCAGATAAAATGTAAATAGCTAAAACATTAGCAAAAAGCTAACCTGAACATGTGTCTTAACCCTCCTCTTAAATATGTTAAGATCATCCAGTGTCCTCAGGTCATCAGGAAGAGAGTTCCAAAGTTTGGGGCCATAATAAGAAAAGGCCGCCTTTCCACTCTTTTCCCAGCAAAACGTACCTAACAACCAACGTACCTAACAATCATGTCACTGAGGTACTGGGGTGCCAAACCATGGAGGCATTTAAAAAACAGTAAAATAACCTTAAAATCAAATCTAAATGATATTGGTAACCAGTGTGGCTGTTTGAGGACTGGTGTGATGGGATCCCTCATTGTTTTACCAGTCAGAATTCTTGCTGCAGCATTTTGCACCCCCTGTAAGTTAGAAATTGAGTTCTTTGGTAGGTCAGAAAGAAGACCATTACAATACTCCAGGCATGATGATATAAAAGCGTGAATAAGTTCTCACTATCAGCCAGTGAGAGCATGTTATGTACCATAGATATTTTTCTGAGGTGGAAGAATGCAATTCTACAAATGTTGCTAATATGGATCTTAAAACTAAGATGACAGTGCCTCTGCCTTCACTTCACCATTACCAATAACAATTATTTCAGTTTTATCCTTATTTAGCTGCAGAAAATTATGATACATCCAGGAGTTAATGTCATATAGTGTTGATAGATCAAGGAGGGTCAGAAGCTAAGGACTTATACAACTGTGTGTCATCTGCATACTGATGAAACGAAATTTTATAACTGTTAGTTATTCTGGCCAGTGGTAGCATGTAAAGATTAAACAGTATCGGTCCTAGAATGTAGCCTTGTGGCACTCCACATGACAGAGGGTGATGCTTGTATGAGGAGTTTCCAAGTTTGACATAGTATTCATAGCTACTCAAATAGGACTGGAACCAGTTTAGTGCTGAGCCAGTGAGAAAAACCTAATAGCGTTGGTGATTAAGCAAAATCTCACAGTCGACAGTGTCAAAGGCTGCACTAACGTATAATAGAACTAATATAGATGTATTACCAGCATCTTGATTCATTTTAAAATCATTTAAGACTTTAATTAGTGCTGTTTCTGTGATGGGTCCGAAAGCCAGATTGAAAAGCTTCAAGAATATGGTTTGAATGGAGATAGTCACCTAGTTGAATAGATACCATCTTTTTATATGAGAGACTTTATATGAGAGAAATGTTAGGACTGAAATATGGAAATCCCTTCCAATCTTTCTTTAAAGAACATTGTTTTTAAACATTTCAGTCATTTTCTTACACATATGTTGATAAACTGGAGAGCATCTGATCATATTTACTGTTAGGACGACCTGGGCGACCTGGACTACATCGCCCACAATCCCCTGCGCGAATAATATGGCCGCGGATCCCACCTGAGACTCTGATCCTTGGTTTAGTGACTCTGATTCGTGACTCACTTAATTGCCAACCACACACAGCTGGGTTATTTCCTATATAAGCTCCACATTTTCCCAGTTTGCATTGTGGCATTGTCTCTGTTTCACCCGAGCATTTTGTTGTGTGTTCACCTCGCTCCCAGGACCTCAAGTGAAGTCAAGTCAGATCTATTTATATAGTGCTTTTTACAATGGAGCATTTTCTCAAAGCAACTTTACAAGTTTAGATTATCTCCTAATATCTACGTCCAATCCTAAATTGAGCAAGCCTAGGGTAACAGTGGCAAGGAAAAGCTCCCCAAGTGTTATGAGGAAGAAACCTTGGGAGGACCAAGACACAAAAAGGGACCCAACCTTCTTGGGTGGCGTACATGATAAATACAAGAATGAAACAAAAGTCATGCAGTCATACTTCAAATAAAATGTGACATATGCACATCAACATTAAGTGGCCTGGGTATGATGGGGCTGGAGCTGATGACGAAAGCAGCTTGAGTGAAGCTGCAGCAGATGAACATCATGTGTGGGGCTGGAACTGGTACCAGAACATAGCTCGGAGAGAAAACAGAAAATGTAATTAGTTATTGATTAAGAGCACAGTGTCTATTAACAATCACTGATGCCGTGTGAAGCATGAGACCCCGGCAGCATTAGCTATAGCAGAATAGCTAGAAAGAGGAGAACCGGAAGGAAACACAGCCAAGAGGGATCACATAAGACATCGACAACCCCATGGGAGGCAGAAGACAGCAACCCAACGTCTCTGATCACCATAAGACTCTTTGTCTATGAACCCCCAGCTCTGCCCTTAGTCTAAGGCAAGGATGCACGATCAAGATCAAGAGGACTGAAGCCCAGCTCAGCCAGACTGCCCACCCGACACTCCTGGCTAAGGGACGAGGCAGGCAGGCCAGACATGACTCCAGTCTCCAGCCACAGTGACTCAAGCCATGCATGCTGGTCTAAATCTAGTCAAAAGCCTGTGTAAATAAGTACGTATTTAGCTTAGACTTAAAATTTTGGAGAGTGTCTGAGTACTGAACGAAAGTGGGTAGTTTATTCCATAGTTGGGGGCCATGTATGAGAAAGCCTTTCCCCCTGCTGTGATTTTTTTAATTCTGGGAACTAAAAGAAGTCCTGCACCCTGCGAACGAAGTTGACAAGCTGGATTGTAAAACTCTGAGTTCATTCAGATAATGTGGGGCCAGGCCATGTAGAGCTTTATAAGTTATAAGAAGTATTTTGTAATCAGTGCAGAATTTAACTGGTAACCAGTGTAGTGATAATTGATATGATAAAATTTTCTAGTTCGAGTTAGCACTTGTGCGGCTGCATTCTGAACTAATTGAAGTTTATTTATAGATTTGTTAGAGCATCCAGTAAGTAAGGCGTTACAGTAATCCAATCTTGAGGTTAGAAAATGCATGAACCAGTTTATCTGCATCATTAAAAGAGAGGATATTTCTAAGGTTAGCGATATTACGTAATTGAAAGAAAGCAATTCGAGTGATGCTGCTAATGTGCGCATCAAAGGAGAGATCTGAATCAAATGTGACACCTACGTTTTTTACAGATGGACTGGGCAATACTGAACAGCCATCTAGATTTAGGATAGATGTAGCCAACCTGTCTCTCACAGCCTTGGGTCCCACTAATAGAACCTCAGTTTTATCTGAGTTAAGTAAGAGAAAATTAAATAACATCCAATCTTTTATTTCCTTTACACAGTTGTCAATTTTGTTGATTGTAAGGTTGTCATTAGGTTTGGCTGATATATACAGCTCTGTATCATCTGCATAGCAGTGGAAACTAATGCCATGTTTACGACTAACTGAGCCTAGTGACAGCATGTGCAGAGAGAATAAAAGCGGGCCAAGCACTGACCCCTGAGGCACGCCATACTTCACTTTTGAGAGCTTAGACCTTAGAGTATTTATATGAACAAACTGGTACCGGTCGGTTAAGTAGGATTTAAACCAAGAAAGTGCTAATCCCTTAATACCTACAGTATTTTCTAGTCTGTTTAGTAAAACGTTGTGATCTATAGTGTCAAATGCTGCACTTAAATCTAACAGAACAAGAAAAGAAATACATCCCTTATCTGATGACATTAACAAGTCATTTAGTACCCTAATTAATGCTGTTTCAGTACTATGATGGGGCCTGAAGCCAGACTGAAATGTTTCATAAATTCCATTCCTTTGGAGGTAACTGCAGAGCTGCTGATAGATGGCTTTTTCTAAGATTTTGAACAGAAAGGGTAGATTTGAAATTGGTCTATAATTAGATATCACACAAGGGTCAAGACTGGCTTTTTTAATCAGTGATTTGATAACGGCAGACTTAAAGGATTTGGGCACATAACCAAAGGTAAGGGATGAATTTAAAATGACTAACAGTGGCTCTATAATACTAGGTATTACTTCTTTGAGTAAAGGTGTTGGAATTGGATCTAATAAGCATGCTGATGACTTAGACGAACTGATCAGTGCGGATAGTTCAGTATTAGTAATTGGGGTAAAAGATTCTAATCTTGATTTACAGTTAACTGAACAGATGTCTTCACTAGTGCTGCATTAGGGAGGTTGCTGAATGGTTTGCTGATGTGAGGAGCATTGAGTTTGATGCCTAATGTTTTCTATCTTATCATTAAAGAAAGTCATGAAATCATTACTGTTAAAATTACACTGAATGGGAGAATCACTTTCTGTAGGGTTTTTTGTTAATTTGGAGACTGTTAAAGAGAAATCTTGGATTATTCTTATTTTTCTCTATGACTGAGGAGAAGTATGCATCATTAGCTTTAGTGAGGGCATGCTTTTACTCTGCCATGCTGTCCCTCCAAGCAATCTTAAACACCTCCAATTAACTATGTCTCCACTTGCACTCTAGATGCCGTGTTCTTTGCTTTAAGGTACAGGTGTGGTCATTATACCATGTTGCTAGCCTTTTTTCCCTAATGCGTTTGAGCCTAGCAGGAGCAATCGTGTTAAGGGTTGAGCGAAGCACACATTTAAGATGATTGATCTCTGTAGGTGTATTAAATTTCATGTGTGGTAGGTTTTTAATAAACGCAGCTGGAGTAGCAGATTAATAAAGCGCTTGGTGTGATAACGAGGCAGAAGGATTTTATTTATTAGAAATAGCTCAAATACAAAAGATAGTGATCTGAAATCAAATCACTTTGTGGGCAAACATCAAGGTTATCTATATTGGTACCAAATGTTAATATTAGATCTAAAGTATGATTACAGCGGTGGGTTGGTCCCATCACATTCTGAGTGACACCCATGGATTCTAAGATGGATTTGAAAACAATTTTAAGTGTATCCTGCTCATTGTGAAAGTGAATATTGAAATCCCCTACAATTAAAACCTTATCTGTTGACAGTAGCAAGCAGGAAAGAAACTTAACAAATTCCTGAAGAAATTCTGAATAGGGACCAGGAGGGCGGTAAATAGTGATAAGCTGAAAAGAGTGTGGTTTTGACTTCCATAATGATGGATCAGTCACATTAAGATTCAGTATTTAAAACAAACTTGTAATGGGATTTAGTTGTGACACCTAGCTCTCTGTCAAAAATTGTGGCTACGCCTCCCCCCCGACCATTAGGACGAGGGTGATGAGCATGACTGTATCCAGGAGGTAAGGCTTCATTTAAAGCTAAATATTCATCAGGTCTAATGCAAGTTTCAGTAAGACAGAGAGCGTGTCAGCGTTTATCAGTGATCATTTCATTTACAATCACTGCTTTTTTTGTAAGTGATCTAATGTTAAGTAATCCTAGCTTTAGTCTAAGATTGTTATTTCTATGGGAACTATCTGTGTTTATACTAATGAGGTTATTAAAACAGATTTTTTGAGAGCGTTTAAGTTTAGTACAGATGTGGGTAACAGTCACAGTTTCAATAACGTGAGTTTTGGGTGACGGCTACCAGCAGACAGCTGGTTAAGCCGGTCTGTCTGCTGCCTGACCCCTGCTCTGGATAGTCAGCCCCTAACCAATCCGGCCATAAGATTATGGGCAATGTTTCAGGAGATGAGAGCAGCACCATCCCGAGTGGGATGGACACCGTCCCATCCTAAAATGCCAGACTTACCCTCAAAGGCTGTCCAATTGTCTATAAAGCCCACATTGTTTTCAGAGCACCACTTGGACAGCCAGCAGTTCAGTGACCTTAACCTGCTGTAGGCTTGGTCACCTCTCCGCATTGGGATGGGGCCAGAGCACACTACTTCATCGGACATCGCCTTTGCCACTCTAATCACCTCTACAAAATTATCCTCAGTAACCTCTGACTGGCAAAGACGTATATCATTAGACCCTACATGAACAACTATCCTAGAGAGGACATGTGGATTACCTTTTGTTTACGGTTCCTCCTGTACTGGAGTTTCTCTGTCTCCTTGTAGCACTCATGTTCGGCGATAGCTTCACTAGTTTCTCCAGCTCCTCGTAGCATTCGTATTCGGTGACAGCTTTGCTAGTTTCTCTGCTTTTTGTAGCCTTTCATGTTCAGCGAGGTTCAGTTCCACACCATGCTGCGTCCACGTTTATGCTTCTGTTGCAGTCCATTTCCGCTTCGGTTTTCATGGCCACAGACTCCTTGTAAACATTCATGTTTGGCAATAGCTTCGCTAGTTTCTCTGGCTCTTGTAGCATTCGTGTTCGGCGATAGCTTCCCTAGTTTCTCTGTTTTTTGTAGCAAAGTTGCACTGTCTTCTCATAGCTTTCCCTAGGCTAACCCTAACCCTAACCCCTAACCATTAGCCTTGCTAGCCGGCATTAGCTATTCCCAGGCCACATTCGATTCTTTTTGCGTTTCCTCAGGTTTGGTAGCTGTGTTACTTTTTAGTTAGGGTTTTTTCCATTTATTTTCTGTTGTTGTAACTATTATTAGTATTATTAGTACTATTATTTATTTTGTTATTTTTCTTATTTTTGTCATTGTTTTTCCGCCGCGCCTCTGCTTATTCAGTTTCGCTACTGCCGAGTTTTTTCATTGCCCTGTGATCTGTTTTTTGGACTTTCTTTTAATAAATTGTTTAATTTTCACTGGAACCTGCATCTTTGCCTGCCCCTGCTTCTGCGCCATCACCAAATCCATAACATTTACTCCTGAAAGACTCATCTTTTTGTGGATACTATCTGTCTGTTCCCGAGAGGCCTTCCCTGAGACTGTCTGTTCTAGAAAGGCCTGCCCAGAGGCCTGTCTGTTCCCGAGAGGCCTGCTGAGAGGTCCCCTCTTCCAGAGGATGTCCAGAGCACATCACCTCTTCCAGAATATGTCCAGAGTGCATCGCCTCTTCCAGAGGATGTCCAGAGTGTGTCGCCCCTCCCTGAGGACATCCAGAGTGCATCGCCTCTGCCAGAGGACATCCAGAGTGTGTTGCCTCTCCCTGAAGATGTCCAAAGCATGTGGCCTCTCCCAGCGGATGTCCAGAGTGTGTCGCCCCTCCCAGAGGACATCCAGCCCAGTTCCTGTTCCGAGGAGATCCGTCTGGATCCTTGTTCTGAGGACGTCGGTGCCAGGTCCTACCCTGAAGATGTCTGCCATTGTCCTGAGGACATATTTTCCAGTTCTGAGGACATTGGTGCAGGGTCCTACCCCGAAGATGTCCGCCTTTGCCCTGAGGACATAATTTCCAGTTCTGAGGAAAGGATGTCCTGTCTGTTCCGGGTCCTATCGAGAGGACATCCGCTCCTGCTTAAAGGACTTCCCCTTCTGTGCCGTACTGAGAACTTCTGCTCCTCTTCTAAGGACTGTCTCTGAGCCTGACCCTTACCCTCCTTCCGGCCTTGTGGGTGACCTTGGCTACATCGCCCACCCAGGTAAGTTAGTTTCTCTTTGTGTTTCCTCAGGTTTAGTAGCTGTGTTACTCCTTAGTTGGGTTTTTTTTCATTTATTTTCTGTTGTTGTTACTATTATTTATTTATTTTGTTATTTTTCTTATTTTTGTCAGTTTATCCACCATGCCTCCACTTATTCAGTTTTGCCACTGCTGGGTTTTGTCTGTGATCTGTTTTTTGGACTTTCTGTTAATAAATTGTTTAATTTTCACTGGAACCTTAATCTTCGCCTGCCCCTGTTTTCACACCATCACCAAATCCGCAACATTTACTCTTCAAAGACTCAGCTTTTTGCAGATACTGCTTTTGTACCAACTCATGATTATAATCACCTGTTTGAAATCACATCATTATTTAGTGTTTTTAATTCATTACTAGTTCTAAATTGTCTCCCTCCCAACTTTTTTTGGAATGCGTTGCATCCCTGAAATGCAGGAATGGATGTTTATTAACAAATGAAATGAAGTTTTTATAAAAACACATGAAATATCTTTGGTTCATACTGTCTGAAATGAAATAAAAGACCAAGGAAATGTAAGGAACACTCACTTAGCTCTAAAATGGTTAATAATAGTTTAATTTGTTGTTTAGTGGTAGTAGCTACTGATGGTCTTGTAGATAGTACTTGAGTTATGATTGTAGATGAATTGTAGTTTGTAGGTTTAGTTGTGGTTGTAGATTAAGTTTAGTTTATAGGAGTGGTTGTGGTTGTAGAGTAATTGTAGGTTGTAGGTGTAGTTGTGGTTGTAGGTGAATTGTAGGTGTAGTTGTAGTTGTAGTTTGTAGATGTAGTTGTAGTTTGTAGGTGTAGTTGTGGTTGTAGGTGAATTGTAGTTGTAGTTTGTAGATGTAGTTTGTAGGTGTAGTTGTTTTTGTAAAATAACTGTAGTTTGTAGGTGTAGTTGTGGTTGTCTGTGAATTTTAGTTGTAGTAGAAAAGTATAGTTGTGGTTGTAGATGAATTGTATTTGTAGTTTGTAAGTGTAGTTGTGGTTATGTTATGATCTGGCTAAGTTTCTGAGTGAAATAATTTCTGTACGTTTCTGAAATTCGAGATGAAAGAACAACATCTAATCACTTCAATGAAACACTGACCTTCAGCAAGACTTACAGTGCAGCACCATTTTACACACACACACACACACACACACACACACACACACACACACACACACACACACATACACTTGCTCTGCCAGTCAGTTTTATCTTAAGGAACTCTGTCAGAAACGTTGTTAAAATAAAGAAAAGTCTGATGAGACTTTAAAGCCTTAATCAGAAAAAAAGTTTGTTTAGATTGAAATGACCTTCCTCTATGGCGTCAAAATAGGGCCAAAAGTTCTGAGAATGAAAAACCAGAATTCCTAACCAAGAAATGACATTTTGTAACGGGCGAGGGCGAGGGGAGGAGACGAACGCAGGTTGAACTGAACAGAACATGGATTTATTGGGGATAACACAAAGGCAATGAAACATAGAAAGTAACCAAACCTAAGAGGCGCGTTAGGGACGCGAGGACGGACGAGAAGCATCCGGGAGCGGTGACGACGAGCGTTTGGGACGCGGCGATGGTGTCAATGATCCGCATCTACCGTCTCAACCATCCGTGTTTAAGTAGGGGACCTCACAGCTGGAGGCGATCAGTGCGATCGCCGTGAGGTCCCCTGATTGGTCCGGGGGACGGCAGATACGGCAGGCGCGGCCGGGTAGCGTGTCAGTGCCCCCCCCAAGGAGTCCGAGCCGGAGCTTAGGACTCCAAGGAAGGACCCCCGGGGGCGGTTTCGCCTCAGGAGGCCTCCTGGCCGGACGAGCGGTCCGAGTCGAGCGGTCGGCGCGCGGAAGCACCGAGGAGAAGCGGGCGTGCGAGGAAGATGACGAGGCGACGCTTGAGAGCGGAGTCGCCGACGCGAGGCGGCTGAGCAGAGTCGAGCACCAGGCGACGCTTGAGAGCAGAGTCGAGCACCAGGCGACGCTTGAGAGCGGAGTCGAGCACCAGGCGACGCTTGAGAGCGGAGTCGAGCACCAGGCGACGCTTGAGAGCGGAGTCGAGCACCAGGCGACGCTTGAGAGCGGAGTCGAGCACCAGGCGACGCTTGAGAGCGGGGTCGTGGACGACGGGATGCTTGAGAGCAGAGTCGTGGACGATGGGACGCTTGAGAGCAGAGTCGTGGACGACGGGACGCTTGAGAGCAGAGTCGTGGACGACGGGACGCTTGAGAGCAGAGTCGTGGACGACGGGACGCTTGAAAGCAGAGTCGTGGACGACGGGACGCTTGCGATGCTTGAGGGCAGGGTCGACGAGGCGGCGATGCTTGAGAGCAGGGTCGACGAGGCGGCGATGCTTGTCAGCAGAGACGAGGCGGCGATGCTTGTCAGCAGAGACGAGGCGACGATGCTTGTCAGCAGAGACGAGGCGACAATGCTTGTCAGCAGAGACGAGGCGACGATGCTTGACAGCAGAGACGAGGCGACGATGCCTGACAGCAGAGATGACGACTGGAGGTTGCTGGAGAGCGGAGACGAGGACGTGTGGCCGCAGAGCGGAGTCGACGACGTGAGGCTGCCGAGCAGAGTCGTGGATGACGTGAGGCTGCCGAGCAGAGTCGTGGACGACGTGAGGCTGCCGAGCAGAGTCGTGGACGACGTGATGCTTGAGGGCAGAGCCGACGACGGGATGCTGGAGAGCAGAGGCAATGACGGGATGCTGGAGAGCAGAGGCGACGTGGCGACGCTTGACAGCAGAGGCGACGTGGCGACGCTTGACAGCAGAGGCGGCGACTTGGGTCTCCGTGGAGGAGAGAGTCTCCGAAAGGGTTCCCCTGGAGGGGACAGCCACTGAAAGGGTTCCCCTGGAGGGGACAGTCTCTGAAAGGGTTCCCCTGGAGGGGACAGTCTCTGAACGGTTTTCTCTGGGGGTTGCGGCCGTTAGAAAGGCCTCAGACGGGGTCTCCGTGGAGGAGACTTGCTCAGACGGGGTCTCCGTGGAGGAGACGTGCTCAGACGGGGTCTCCGTGGAGGAGACTTGCTCAGACGGGGTCTCCGTGGAGGCTGTGGCCTTTGGGAAGGCCTCTGATGAGACTCGGGCCTTTGGGAAGGCTACTGACGAGACTCGGGCCTTTGGGAAGGCTTCTGATGAGACTCGGGCCTTTGAAAAGGCTTCTGCGAACGGGTTCTGCAGGGTTGGAACCCACAGCGTCGATGTCCGGGGCTTCCCACGAGGAGCCAAAAGCGAACTCCAGCTCCTCCAGGAATAGGTCTATGGTACCCGTCCGGAGCACCGGCCACATGTGGGTGGCCCAAACCAGGGCTTCACCTCCCAGGTGGAGAAACAAAAAGGAAACCTTTTCAAACTCCGAGTCAAAAGGGAAAATATCAAAGTACGACCTGCACTGCACCACAAATGGCCAGCAGGAGGCAGGATCGCCGTAGAAACGGCCGAGGGAAAACAAAACATCACGTGAACCTGCCGTCTCCATTACAGGCGGATCATTCTGTAACGGGCGAGGGCGAGGGGAGGAGACGAACGCAGGTTGAACTGAACAGAACATGGATTTATTGGGGATAACACAAAGGCAATGAAACATAGAAAGTAACCAAACCTAGGAGGCGCGTTAGGGACGCAAGGACGGACGAGAAGCATCCGGGAGCGGTGAAGACGAGCGTTTGGGACACGGCGATGACGTCAATGATCCGCGTCTACCATCTCAACCGTCCGTGTTGGGGACCTCCCCTGATTGGTCCGGGGGACGGCAGATACGGCAGGCGCGGCCGGGTAGCGTGACACATTTCATAATTGAGAAAACTATTATTAATATTGAGAGTTATATAATCAGGTCTGTAAACAGAATATTTCTGTATTTAATCGTCCATTTTGTGTTTTGTATTCTTGAACAATCCGTTTTCGCTTTTTGCTGCGCCTTTTCTCAGTTGCGCTTCTCTCAGTCTCGCTTTCGCCTCAAAAAGTTTCTCGCTAGGACTTTTGGCGCCGATTTTATGGGTGGGCGGGATCTAGTCAGTCATTGGCTGCTCAGTTGTCATTGGCTGCACAGTTCCTCATAGAGGCTTAGAGCCAGACTGCTAACTGGTTAATCTAATTAGTGTGCTAACGTTACACAGCTCAATCGCTGTGTGGAGTTTGAAGTAGATCTGTTGTGGAGTTTTGGAAAAATAACCACCTTGTTGTATGTTGTAATTATTACTGAATACTTAAGATTAATAAGGTTATTTCACTCTTTCAAACTTGGTTAACTGTTAGAGTATCTGATGGCTGACCAGACCAGATTTAAGGCCAAGCTATGGTGGAGTTTTGTTTTGGAACTCACCTGATTCTATTGTAATTCAGTACACATGTATGTGACTGTATCTGTGTAGAGGAGGCCTATGGTGGAAATCTGAGGTTTAGAAAAGTTAAGGGCTATGGTGAAAATTTAGATCTGTATAACAGTTAACATCATAATGTATACTATAAGTATTAATACATGTTAATATATGTATGTATTAATTTTTTACTCTATTCATATATCCCTCATTCCATCTTGATTCTACACTATAATATCTTAAGTATATTCTTAATGTGTGTATATATATATAATATATATATATATATATATATATATATATATATATATATAATATATATATATATATATATATATATATATGTATGTATATATTTGTGTCTGTAAATAAACATTTGTATCATGGAAATATTTAAAACGTGATAAGGTTAAGTTGGAATGAGTGTTGTATCATAGGCTTAAAAAAACAACAACTATGCATCATTGATAACAGTGTGAATTTCCAAAGCTACATTTTCATCACTGATCTGCTCTAAACCTGGTGTGGACCCTGGGGATATTGTAGTATAGAACCAAGTTGGAATAAGTGATGGGAGTTTTAACAAAACTTATAAGCTCAGTTTCTAACAGTATACATCAAGGTGTTTATCTTTCTAAAACTCAAGATTGTTCTACAATAGATCTACTTCATGTATTAAGTGTCTAAGAACGCGCAGTGCATTAGTGGTGCACTAAATTAATACCTCTTAAAAGTGAGAGTCAGGAAACATATTTTAAATGATTTTCTTGTATTTCTCTTTAGTATTTAGGAAGACAGGTATTACAGACACTACTGACCAGAATACTGGGAGCTGTTCAACACCCCCTGGATTTCAGTTATCTTCAATTTATTTGCCAGCAGGAGTTAGCATTCGCTGCATTTATTTCAAACCATGTGAGCATTCCTGAAGATGCGGTTAGTGCTCTAACAACTCTGGATGCTGTTGTAACACAGAAAGCTGAAGAGGAAGGTGTACTTTCTACAGGCGTTGAAGTATTAAATTGTAATTTTATGCTCAATTTTGTAATACTTTAAAACATTAAAATATTGAAGTATTTTTGCACACAACTGTGTTCTTGCTAATTCTTTATTAACTGTTCACTTTGTAAAAAAACACAAAAAACAGTATGTGTACTGATATAACTTAAGTTTCAGTTAAATTTTTTGTCACATTCACTTCACAAAATGTATTTTACACTGTTTCCATGCAAAACATAATTCAAGACTGGGATGTAAATGTCTCGTCCATGGTTTTGTGATGGCCAACATGGGTTAATCACTCGAACAAGGTCTTCTAGGCATTGGCTGTTCAGAGGACAAGCGACTGACGACAATACGATTCCTGCAGCCAGCTCCTCCTCTTGGCGTTCAGTCTCAAGGTCAGAGAGGCCCTATACAGAAGCAACATGTTACTCAAATGGTTTTCATAGTGACAGTTTTAACACAGCAACCCAAAAATTAAATCCATAATGATTATACTGACGATAACCCAAGCTTAAGTTTATTAAAACTCCCAATCACTTATTCCAACTTAGTTCTATACTACAATATCCTAAGGGTCCACACCAGGTTTAGAGCAGATCAGTGATGAAAAAGAAGCTTTGGAAATTCACACTGTTATCAATGATGCATAGTTGTTGTTTTTTTAAGCTTATGATACAACACTCATTCCAACTTAACCTTATCATGTTTTAGATATTTCCATGATACAAATGTTTATTTACAGACACAAATATATATCTGGTCAGCCATCAGAGACTCTAATAGTTAACCAAGTTTGAAAGAGTGAAATAACCTTATTAATCTTAAGTATTCAGTAATAATTACAACATACAACAAGGTGGTTGTTTTTCCAAAACTCCACAACAGATCTACTTCAAACTCCACACAGCGATTGAGCTGTGTAACGTTAGCACTCTAATTAGATTAACCAGTTAGCAGTCTGGCTCTAAGCCTATATGAGGAACTGTGCATTACTAAAAGACATAATCATTAAAACTAACTGATATGAAAAAATGCAAATCTTACCTGTTTTCCGGCCCGCATTTTCCAATCGGGGAAAAGACTGGCGCGCTTTCGCTGATGTAGAGGTGTGTGTAGAATGAGCTGGGTGGGTGGTGCCTGACTCCAGCAGCCAATGACTGACTAGATCCCGCCCACCCGTAAAATCGGGGCCTAAAGTCCTAGCGAGAAACTTTTTGAGGCAAAAGCGAGACTGAGAGAAGCGCAACTGAGAAAAGCGAAAGCGAAAACGGATTGTTCAAGACTACAAAACACAAAATGCACCATTAAATACAGAAATATTCTGTTTACAGACCTGATTTTATAACTCTCAATATTAATAATAGTTTTCTCAATTATGAAATGTCATTTCTTGGTTACGAATTCTGGTTTTTGATTCTCAGAATTTTTGGCCCTATTTTGACGCCATACTCGTCACTACACAGTGCCCACTACAGGCTGTTCTGGGGATCTTCCTTCCTCACCTGTCCAAGAATCATAAACCAGCTCTGCAACAGTGACTGCCAAAACAGAGACCAAACCGGCGTACCATTCAGGGCACACTTACAATTAGTCCCTTTGATCGCGAAGATAGGCAGCAAAATCCCCCACAAAACACTTACACACACACACACACACACCATTGTAAGGACTTTCCATTCCATAATATTACTGTAGCTAATTAATGTTACACCTCCACTTTAACCTCAGTATCCTAAAGAATGTCTTTTATTTATTTTGGGTTTTATAAATTTTTCCATATGAGGACCAACAAGACACACACACACACACACACACACACACACACACACACAGTGCGGTGGTAAGAAGGGTTATTTGATGTGATGAACAGGTCGAGCCACTGAGTTTCAGTTCTGACAATAAATCAGATCTAGCCAACTAACACCACTGCGATCAGTCAGCAGCAGGGAACCAGTCATGTCACTTCCTGTTGGGATCCTCCTGCTGCTAATGTCAGGAGCTTAGAGAAAATACAGGAGTGAAGATCCAACATCAACACTATGAACACCACTAGTAACACCAACACTAACACTAATAACGCTAACAGCAACACAACTAACACCACCACTAACATTAACACCAACACCAACACTAACACCGCTAATGCTAACACTAACATGACTAACACCGCTAACATTATCACCACCACTAACACTACCACTAACTCTAACACACTAATACAACACCACTAATATTACTAACACTAACGCCATCACTAACACTATTAACAGTAATATGACTAAAACTAACAAACATTAACACAACTAACACCGCCACAAACACTAACATCACTAATGCTAACACAAACACTAACACGACTAAAACCACCACTAACACAAACCACCACTAACACCATTAAGACCAATAACATTAACACCACCACTAATAACACTAACACCACCACTAACACTACCACTAACGACACAAACACTAACAACACTAACACCATTAACACTAACACTACAACTAACACCATGAACACTAACATCAGTAACACTAACACCAGCACTAAAACCACCATCACTAACACCACTAACACCACCACCACCACTGACACAACTAAGACTACCACTAACACCACCACTAACACCACCACTGACACAACTAAGACTACCACTAACACCACCACTAACACCACCACTAAAACTAACACCATTAACACCACCACTAACATTTCAAACACTAACAGCACCACTGCCAACTCTACTAAAACTAACACCACTAACATTAACACCACCACTAACACTAAGAACAACAGTGACAGCACTACCACCACAAACACTAGCAGCACCACTGCCACTATCATCACTATCACCAACACCACCAGTAACACCAACACTAAACCACCTCTAACATTACCAACACTAACACGGCCACTAACATTACTAACACTAACACCACTAACACTAACACCACCACTAACACAATTAGCGTTAACACCATCACTAACATTAACAACACTACTAACAATACAAACACTAACACCACTACTAACACTAACACTAACTGACTGCACTAACACCACTAACATGAACACCACCACTAACACCACGACCAACACTAACACCACCATTTACACTACTAACCACTAGCATTAACACCACCACTAACAGTAACACCATAACTAACACCACTAACACTAACACCAGTAACACTAACACCACTAACATGAACACTACCAATAACACCACTAACACTAACACCACTAACACTAGCAATACCACTAACACTAACAACACTAACACCACCACTGATAGTACTTTTTACAACATATTAATCATTTTCATTATATTTTTCGCCACTAATCGTTATTTAGTAACTTTACAGGTATACCGGCTTGTGTTTGCAGTAATTAGCCATTAGCTAATTACCAGAGTTGCGTCTTCTTTTGCAGTAGTGTGTGTTTTTATAACTTTTTTACAGCCTTTTCCCACCTTCTTTTTTCTGAGACTTCGTTTTTTGTGACGTTTTGTATCGCTTTAATCAAGCATTGCATTGGATCGTCGGCTGCAGCTGCACTTGTTCCCTGTGTTGAGTGTGGCATGTTTAGCTATTCTTCCTCCTTCATTAGTTAAAATTCTATTTGTGATAGGTGTAGGCTTGTAGCTAGTCTGAAGTAGAAGATTGTAGTTTTAGAGGTGCACATCCAGACATTAATGAAGGCTAGCTCAGCATCTAGCTTAGCAGATCTGGATGCCACAGGTGTAGTTAGTGCCCCCGCCCTGGCAGTGCCCTTGCAGTCGTAAGGCTAGCCCTCGAGAGCACCACTCTTTACCTGTTCACGTGTCCAACAGGTTTACCCTCCTCAGTGAGGCACCCACTGAGCAGCCTGTTGAAAGAGCTCTGGTCATGGGTGACTATTTTACGACATGTGAAACTAGCTACCCCTTTAGGGACACCAGCATTTAGAGTTACATGTATCCCGGGAGCCAGAGTGCCAGACATTGTAACGAGTCTTAGTGAACTCAAGAGCCATAGATTCTCTAGGATAGTTATTTATGTAGGGGCTAATGATATATGTCTTCGTCAGTCAGAGGTTACTAAGGCTAATTTTGTCGAGGTGGTTAGAGTGGCGAAGGCGATGTCTGATGCAGTAGTGTGCTCTGGCCTCATCCCAATGTGACGAGGTGACCAAGCCTACAGCAGGTTATGGTCGCTGAACTGCTGGCTGTCCAAGTGGTGCTCTGAAAACAATGTGGGCTTTATAGACAATTGGACAACCTGTAAGGGTAAGCCTGGCCTTTTAGGATGGAATGGTGTCCATCCTACTCAGAAGGGTGCTGCTCTCATCTCCTGCAACATTGCCCATAGTCTTATGGCCGGATTGCTTAGGGGCTGGCTATCCAGAGCAGGGGTCAGGCAGCAGATAGACCGGCTTAACCAACTGTCTGCTGGTAGCCATGCACCATCACCCAAAACTCACGTTATTGACACTGTGTCTGTTACCCGCATCTGTCCTAAACGTAAATGCACTCAAAAAATCTGTTTTAATAACCTCATTAGTATAAACACAGATAGCTCCCATAGAAATAACAATCTTAGACTAAAGCTAGGATTACTTAACATTAGATCACTTACAAACAAAGCAGTGATTGCAAATGAAATGAAACCTGATAAATGCTTACCCTAATGCGTTGATTGTTACATTAACAATCAGTATTTCAAACGAATTAGCCTTGTAATGGGATTTAGTGGTAACACCTAGCTCTTTGTCAGAAATTGTGGCTACGACTCCCCCCCGACCATTAGGCGAGGGCGATGAGCATGACTGTATCCAAGAGGTGAGGCTTCATTTAAGGCTAAATATTCATCTGGTCTAATCCAAGTTTCAGTAAGACAGAGAACGTCTAATTCGTTTGAAATACTGATTGTTAATGTGACTGATCCATCGTTATGGAAGTCAAAACCACACAATTTCCAGCTAATCACTATATACCGCCCTCCAGGAATTTCTTCAGGAATTTGCTAACTTCCTTTCCTGTTTGCTACTGTCAACAAATAAGGCTTTAATTGTAGGTGATTTTAATATTCACTCTGACAATGAGCAGGATCCGCTTAAAATTGCTTTTGAGTCCATCTTATAATCCATGGGTATCACTCAGAATGTGATGGGTCCAACCCACCGCTGTAATCATACTTTAGATCTAATAATTAACATTTGATATCAATATAGATAACCTTGATGTTTTCCCGCAAAGTGATTTGATTTCAGATCCCTGTCTTTTAGTATGTGAGCTATCTCTAATAAATAAAATCCTTCTGCCTCGCTATCACACCAAGTGCACTATCACATCTGCCACTCCAGCTGCGTTTATTAAAAACCTACCAGACTTAAAATTTAATACACTTACGGAGCCCGATCATCTTCAGTGTGTAAATGACCAATTAGAATGTGTATTTTGCTCAACCCTGGATATGATTGCTCCTGCTAGGGTCAAACACATTAGGGAAAAAAGGTTAGCACCATGGTATAATGACCACACCCGTACCTTAAAGCAAAGAACACGGCATCTAGAGCACAAGTGGAGACATAGTAAATTGGAGGTATTTAAGATTGCTTGGAGGGACAGCATGGCAGAGTATTCTAATGATAAGACAGCAACCCAGCGTCTCTGATTACTATCAGACTTTTTGGCTATGAACCCACAGCTCTGCCCTTAGTCTAAGGCAAGGATGCACAAGTCAAGATCAAGTGGACTGGAGCCCATTTCAGCCAGACTGCCCACCCGACACTCCCAGCTTAAGGACAAGGCAGGCAGGCCAGACATGACTCCAGACTCCGTCGCCAGTGACTCAAGCCCTGCATCCCAGTCTAAATCTTGTCAAAAGCCTGCGTAAATAAGTATGTCTTTAGCCTAGACTAAATTTGGAGAGTGTCTGAGTCTCAAACTAAAGTGGGAAGTTTTTTCCATATTTGGGGGGCCATGTATGAGAAAGCCTTTCCACCTGCTGTGACCATTTTAATTCTAGGAACTAAAAGAAGTCCTGCACCCTGCAAACTAAGTAGACATGCTGGATTGTAAAACTCTAAGAGTTCACTCACATAAATGTGGAGCCAGGCCTTGTAGAGCTTTATAAGTTATAAGAAGTATTTTGTAATCAATGCAGAATTTACCTGGTAACCAGTGCAGTGATAATAGAACAGGAGTGATATGATCAAATTTTCTAGTTCAAGTTAGCACTTGGGCGTCTGCATTCTGAAGTAATTGAAGTTTATTTATAGATTTACTAGAGCATCCAGTAAGTAAAGCGTTACAGTAATCCAACCTTGAGGCTATAAACGCATGAACCAGTTTCTCCGCATTATTAAAAGAGGATATTTCTAAGTTTAGCAATATTACCTAATTGAAAGAAAGCAATTCGAGTAATGTGCGCATCAAAGGAGAGATCTGAATCAAATATAACACCTAAGTTTGTTTACAGACGGACTGGGCAATACTGAACAGCCATCTAGATTTAGGATAGATGTTGCCAACCTGTCTCTCACAGCCTTGGGTACCACTAATAAAACCTCAGTTTTATCTGAGTTAATTAAGAGAAAATGAAATTACATCGACTCTTTTATTTCATTTACACGGTCCTCAATTATGTTGATTGTAAGGCTGTCATTTGGATTGGCTGATATGTACAGCTGTGTATCATCTGCATAGAAAATTTAAACAAAGTCTGTATTTCTGTGGACTTTCTTCAGCCACCTCTGATTGATTAATTATTGATTAATTAACCTACAATTGATAAATCGTTAACTGATTAATCGATCGAGTTATTGATGGATAGATAGTAGTATGATCGTAGTTACACTGTACAGTTATGAATTTACAGTTTATTTTTGGTTAATTAATGCAAGGCAAAGATTAATAATTCAAAATCAGTAACACATGAAAGGTTACCATGGCAACCCACATTCCACTCCATTTAAAGAGTTATTATATATATATATATATATATATATATATATATATATATATATATATATATATATATATATATATTTTATATATATATATATATAGATGGACAGATGAAATCAAACATTACTGAATTATTGATTACAGTTATGAAGCTTAAACTCACAATCAACAGGAAGTGATCAGCAATAATAATCTATAATTTATAATGAATTTATCTTTTGATAAATTTTCTGAGATTCAGTTAGAAACAATGGTGAGGAGGTGGAGTCACCGTGGATTGTGTTGTGTATTGCTGTAGAAACAGTTTTCACAACAGCTCTGTGTGTGTGTGTGTATTGACCGTGACGTACTGAGGTCAGTTTTCATTATTTCAGTGTGAGATTTTTTCAGTGTCTCATTTATCATCACATCACCCATAACTTTCCTCAAAAACTACCCCCCACTAAATAAACCACCCCACCCCACACTAAACCCTATAATGCTGAGTAAACTGATCACGACATAATGTCATCTTGTTTACTCTACACTTATGGACTTCTTATCTTCTACTGAAGATCCTCAGAAGGAAACGGAGTTGGAGTTGGTGTTTGCTCTAAGAATTTACAGATTCATCGTCACCAAACAGAGTGAGTTCAGACGCTGATCACCAATCCACCAACATCCCAAAGAGTTTGAACTCAGTCAGTGACATCTGGTACCATAGTGGTATCTATATCTATTATCTGGTATCTATAGTGCATCTGGTATCTATAGTGCATCCACATAAAATAAAACAGACACAAAGTTCAACTGGTATTTGAGGACATAATGCAATATACAGTGGGGCAAAAAAGTATTTAGCCAGCCACTGATTGTGCTAGTTCTTCTACTTAGAAAGATGAGAGAGGTCTGTAATTTTCATCATAGCTACACTTCAACTATGAGAGACAAAATGTGAAAAAAAAAACATTGTAGGATTTTTGAAGAATTTAATTGTAAATTATGGTAGAAAATAAGTATTTGGTCAATAAATTTGGTTCAACTCAATACTTTGTAACATAACCTTTGTTGGCAATGACAGAGGTCAAACGTTTCCTGTAAGTCTTCACCAGGTTGGCACACACTGTAGCTGCTATTTTGGCCCATTCCTCCATGCAGATCTCCTCTAGAGCAGTGATGTTTTGGGGCAACACGGACTTTCAACTCCCTACACAAATTTTCTATGGGGCTGAGTTCTGGAGACTGGCTAGGCCACTCCAGGACCTTGAAATGCTTTTTTATGGAGCCACTCCTTCGTTGCCCGAGTGGTGTGTTTGGGATCATTGTCATGCTGGAAGACCCAGCCATGTTCCATCTTCAATGCTCTCACTGATGGAAGGAGGTTTTGGCTTAAAATCTCACGATACATGGCCCCGTTCATTCTTCCCTTCACACGGATCAGTCATCCTGTCCCCTCTGCAGAAAAACAGCCCCAAAGCATGAGGTTTTCACTCCCATGCTTCACAGTAGTTATGGTGCAACTCAGAATTCTTCTTCCTCCAAACATGGCGAGTTGAGTTTTTACCAAAATGTTCTATTTTAGTTTCATCTGACCAGATGATATTTTCCCAATCCTCTTCTGGCTCATCCATATGCTCTCTGGCAAACTTCAGACAGGCCTGACATGTACTGGCTTAATCGGGGGGGGCACGCCTGGCACTGCAGGATCTGCGTCCCTCTCGGTGTAGTGTGTTATTGATGGTAGCCTTGTTATGATGGTCCCAGCTCTCTGCAGGTCATTTATTAGGTCCCTCCGTATAGTTTTTGTGGGATTTTTGCTCACCATTCTAATGATCATTTTGACCCCACGGGATGAGATCTTGCATGGAGGCCCAGATCAAGGGAGATTATCAATGGTCTTGTATGGCTTACAATTGCTCCCACAGCTGATTTATTCATACCAACCTGCTTGCCTATTGTAGATTCACTCTTCCCAGTCTGGTGCAGGTCTACAATTTTCGTCCTGGTGTCCTTCGACAGCTCTTTGGTCTTAGCCATGGTTGAGTTTGGAGTCTGACTGTTTGAGGCTGTGGACAGGTGTATTTTATACAGCTAACGAGGTCAAACAGGTGCCATTAATACAGGTAACGAGTGGAGAACAGAAGAGCTTCTTAAAGAAGACGTTACAGGTCTGTGAGAGCCAGAAATCTTTCTTGCTTGTTTGTGACCAAATACTTATTTTCCACCATGATTTACAATTACATTATTTAAAAATTCTACAATGTGATTTCCTGGATTTTTTTTCTCATTTTGTCTCTCATAGTTGAAGTGTACCTATGATGAAAATTACAGACCTCGCTCATCTTTCTAAGTCGGAGAACTTGCACAATCAGTGACTGACTAAATACTTTTTTACCCCACTGTATAAACAGTTTTACTCTAAAACAAGATTGCATATCAAGTACATGATTATTATTTAACAATGAATTCTTAGTCACTTCATATCTCAATCACCCCAGAGACATCAGGGTTAGTATTAGAGGATAGTGTTAAGGATTGAGGTAAGGGTTAGGTTTAGGATTTATACAGTTTATATGGTTAGGGTTTGTAAGATTTGAGGGTAGGGTTAGAGTTTAGGTTTCGAGTTTAGGCTTATGGTTAGGGTCCAGTGATCACTGGAGATGTTTGGCTCTATTCCCTGGAATAAGCATATAAAGACTGGATGACGTTCCTCAGTGGGTTAGGGATTGGGGTTTGGGGTTAAGGGTTTAGTGATTGGAATTAGTTTTAGGGTTAGGGGATAGGGTTTAGGATTAGTAGATAGAGTTTTGGGTTAAAGGATAGGCTTTGATGTTAGGATTTAGGATTATGGTTAGGAAACAGGATTTGGGGTTAGGGTTTGTATTGTTAGGAATTATGGTTAGGAGATGGGGTAAGTGTTAAGATTATATGGTTTGGGGTTAGGGTTTGGAGTTAGGGGTTATAGTTTAGGTTTAGAGTTTACGGTTATGGTTAGGGGATAGGGTTAGGGTTATGGTAAGAGTTTGGGGTTAGGGAATAGGTTTGGGGTTATGGTTAGGGAAAAGGGTTAGGGTTCAGTTCTCCATATTCTGCATTGACTTCTGGAGATGTTTCACTCTGTTCCCTGGAATAAGCGTATAAGCACTGGATGACATTCCTCAGTGGATTCTATCCGGTGTGTAATGAAACCCTCACTAACAGTTCACATTTCTCAGCTGGTTAGGACATCTTGCACCGGTCACCTGATCTCCCTTCACTGCCAAGTATTTTTCCATGACCTCATCAAAACCCTTCAACATCTTTTTTCCCTGCAATGATCCAGTTTTGTGTTGCATCTTCTGGTGAATCAGGACGGCCCTGCAATATCATTACTCAGAAAGCCTCCTTCCTCACATTGATCATCGCTGATGTTCCGCTGCATGTTCCTGGTTTGCCATCATGGCAGTAGCTTTTCAGCTTTGATGTTAAACATGGTCTCTTCAGATTCCCTGTCACTCCCTCTCTCTGGACAGCAAAGTCTCTGCAGAGGTGGATGTTACAGCTGTATCTCATGGTACTTCTTTTAGGAAACCATTTTTCTATGCGCCAAAGGTTCCATCTGTCTCCATCTAACTGTTCACTGGGTCCCATCTGTTCACCACCACCATCACCCACCACACTGTGTTTCAAACCCAAGCCCCACAGAGTGGGAATCAGTTTCGACCAGAAATTTTGCCCTGCCTTTTACCTGGGTGTCCAAATATTCCACCTGGTACACATAATATGATAAAAATCTATAAATAATCCTGGGTTTATAGAGCTCTGGATCAGACAGAATTAATGCTGATACCTGATGCTGGAACACAGTGTTTGAAATTGACAAATCCTGACTTCAGCAAAATCTAAACATTTCAGAACTCAGGTTTAGATCATGGAGATTTCATCCAAATGCTCACTTCAGGGGTTGAACTATTGGGGGGCATTCAGAGGTAGCAGAAGTAAACAAGCTCTTTATTTAACACTAAAAGCGCCAACTGGTCTGACCTACATATACATAATTTTATAATAAATGCTTTTATGTAGACATCTCTCATAACTAGACATGGTAATATTCAGTAATGCAATAAATCCTGATCTTTAAAACAAACTATTGTTAACATCGACTCTCTGAAACACTCTCACTGCATTTTACTCCAACAAACTGCAGCTTCAACCATTTATTATTTAGAGAAGTTCTTCTTTTAATCTCCACTGCATTACTTAATTTAAAGATACTTATGAAAAACTTTTAGAAATATTATACTGTTTTTTTTTTACATTCCTCTTATATTTAGTACAGAAATAGAATTCAGCATCACAGGGACATGGATAAACCTCTAATGTCTGATTAATAAAAAATAGAGTGGAAAATGAATCCGAGTTTATTCTTAGGGGATATAAGAAAGGAACAAGTGAGAGCATTGTTTTTTCTCACTTTGTATGTAAAGAATCACAGTATACTAGTAAGCAAAACTTTTTTTTCAGTGAAACAATTCTAATTTATAAACACAGAAACATTGCACATTATATTCCATATTAAATGTTTGAATTTCGTTTACCAAAACTCATACATTACTTGCCATACAGAGCAAATGGCTTTCTCCTGCTTGAGGCTAAATGATTAGCTACCAGCTGCATGGGTTCTAATTAAGCGTTGTTTCAGCAAAAAACAGTACCAGTATTGATACACAAACAACACAGCAACTTGTGGTAATATTTACATGTGTAATATGTAATACAAAGCGTATTTCAAAACAAACTGTTACATGAAAGAGGATAAAAGAAAGTAACAAGCGAGAGCGTTGTTTTCCATCACCATGCAATGAAACGAACAAGGATAAAATGCACATGCGCCTACTGGCTGGGCTAGTAATTGTAATCAATCAATCATTCATTTCTCAACCCCAGTCACCTATAATCAATGACAAATACATCACTACAAATGAATTACAATAGCACTTATATATATATAGCACTTATATATATATATATATATAAAAACTAAAATATAAAACTAGACACATTAGCTATAAAGGCTAATCTTTATAACTTTATAGGTTTTATATACTCATAAAAAACACAACTATGCACACACATGAACCCTCATTCCAGTTGCAATGCGTCAGGTATAAACCCAGGATTCGGATCTTTCCTTCATGAGGTGCCTGACTAGAATTGCCTAAGTAAAAAAAGAAAAAGCAATAGATAGATAAAGTAGATAAATAAATATATTCATAAAACCTAAAGTAACGAGTCTGTTTTGAAAATGTAGTGAGTAAAACGTACAAAGTATTAAGTTACAGAAATAATCAAGTAATCCACAGCCTTATATATACACCAGTATATATAATACATACACTAATTCTCTACACTAGTTCCCATGCTCTTCAGTAGGTACCAGTTTGGGTGGCATGCCATCCTCAGGTAACAGGGAGGGGGTGTTACGGTCCAGACAGAGTTATGGACTGCTATTATTTTTATTTTTATTTAATTTGTATGTGGTCTTAAATGTGTTATTTTGCACTGACACTCTTAAACAGACACATTTTTGCTTTGAGCATGTTTTTTTGTGGTTTTCTGTAAGTTTATTTAACATTTGATCGAATGGATGCATCTTCCAACAAAGGCAGAAACCCATCACATCTATATTTCCTGCATGCTGAGGTTCTGTATCATGCTGCAGTTAACACAAGAGTCACAAATCCCATTTGGATCAGACTGGAATCCTCATACAGGAGTCAGATTCTGTGTGGTTCTATTGGTTCAGACGCAGTAAAATTGAACTCAAGTCACATTGTTGCTGAAATCTGATTTGAGTTCATGTTGGAACAGAACGGGATTACCACACACAGATGTGAGAGAAGTATTTTTCTCTGCATGATTCGTGATGTGATCAGGGAGAGGATGGAGCCTGTTGCACAGTGTAAGTATTAGCACACTGTTAGCATATCATTAGCATACTGTTAGCATATCATTAGCATACTGTTAGCATATTCAGTATCATAAACATGCTCATACCGAAAAGAATAAATACTCTACTGCAGATCAACACAAAGTGAAGCAGAAGGTCAAACACGGAAAAGATAAACACAAATAAAATGTGAGTGTGTGTGTATGTATGTGTGTGTGTGTGTGTGTGTGTGTGGGCGGTCAGGTGGCTGCTTTGCTCCACTATCTGCACTCTAACACTCCTTCTGTGTTTGTGTGTGTGATACGACTCTACATCTGTTAATGTCATTATAGAGAAGATTTTTTTTGTGTGTGTGTGTGTGTGTGTGCGCGCGCGCGCGCGCGCGGATTGTGTCTGCTGTCATCTCCCCTTCTAATCCATTGCTGCAGGCATGATTGTGAGTCATTGCAAATCTGACTGCACACACGCACACACACACACACACACACACACACACACACACACACACACACACACTCTGTACACCGATGTGTCATTAGAGCTGGTTCTAAATGTTCCTGTAATGGTACAGTAAGGAGGATCCAGACTGCAGGGCCTCTGTGTTCAGAGCAGCAGCAGAATCTTTATCCAAAGCGACACCACTCGATGGTGTTCCCCTCCATTAACCCTGATCATCCTTCTGTGTGCAGAACCTTTCCATGCTGCTGGTTCCACAAGCTCTCATTCCTCTTCCTACCACAATCTGCTCAGGTTCCTCCCTCAGATCCTCCCTTACTGCTTTATCTTCTGCCCCTGACCTTCAGGAGAAGATGAGTAAACTTGGGAGGTCCAGAGTCAGGACCATGTGAAATGGTTCTCCTGGAGAACACAGCACATGAAAAGAGACAGAATGGGCCTGTAGATCCTGCACACTTGTAGCTGGTCCAAAAAATGCTCGATTGGTGATAAATCTGGCAACCGGGAAAAACAAGGAAGTGTTCCATCTGGCAGAGACATTCCTGAGCGAGCATTATCCTGCTGAAACTTGCCAGCTGGAAACCCTGCCATGAGAGACAACACAGGATGTCCCTGCATGACTGTCGTATGCGATGGCTCCCCAGACCATCACACCAACAGTTGGGGCAGGGTGTTGCTCCACAGCAAAGGCAGGATTGAAACGCTCTCCACGAGGCCTCCATACTCAAACCAGACCATCATCAGATACCAAACAGAAATTGGATTCATCACTAAAGACCAAATAGTTCCAGTGCAGAACAGAACAGGCTTCTTATTCATGATAGCACTGCAAACAAAGCTTTCAATGGCAGGACCTCTAATGGGCATCGTGACAAGATCAGATTTATTTATTTATATACGCTTTTTACATGGAGCATTGTCTCAAGCAACTTTACAGGTTTTAGATTATCTCCTAATAAACTACGTCCAATCTCAAATTGAGCAAGCCTAGGGCGACAGTGGCAAGGAAAAACTCCCTAGTTCTAGGAAGAAACCTTGGGAGGACCAAGACTCAAAAAGGGACCCAACCTCCTTGGGCGGCGTAGATGATAAATCTAAGAGCGAACTAAAGTCATGGAGTCAAAGTTTGAATAGAATGTGAAGTATGCACATTGACATTAAGTGGCCCGGGTATGATGATAAATCTAAGAGCGAAACTAAAGACAACAATGACCTTCTGCTTAGCCCCTGGAAATAGGTGCCCCCTGTTTCGGGATGGTAGATAACCAAACTGTAGGAGCTGCTCGTGCTTGTCGGTGGATCAAACAATCCTCTTTATTAGTGGTCTGTCTGGGCAGTCTCGAACCTGTTCACCGAGCAGAGGTGAAGTTCTGGGATATTTATATAAACTCTGGACCCTAGCTCTGACTTCCATCCTGTATCCTGGATCTCTTCACCCTCCTTCCCTGGCACATTTATCTCCTCACATTCAAAAGATGCTGATACTTTGATCAAATATTTTCACTACAGCTTTTTGAAAGAGGTAAAAATTTACCTTATGGACATTGGTTATATGCTAATACTAAATGTGTTTTTTTTTTTTCAGGTTAATTATTTATTTTTATTTTTTTTCAGAATTCTTGTTTGCAAGTAGAACCTCTGAATTCACTAATGGCACGTTTCAAACCAAAATAATACCAAAGCGATGGGTTGAGCTCTGATTGCTTTTAGGAAAATCAATTATTTCAGATGCTGTTAACATTTCCTGAATGCAGCGCTACAGATTTCAGAAGAAAATCAAAGTGAGATTAGAATGTTTCTATAACAAAGCATGTTTTCCCTCTGGAACGCTGCTGTCACTTCCCATCATCATCACTGTGATAATCAAAACTCAAAGAGGATCTGTTTCATTTTTCTTATTGTATCACATCTCTGCAGCTCCAAGAAGTTACTCCTCAAAAGGTGACCTCAGCCAATTACAGAGCCGATCCTGATGGACTCAATCAATGCGGCAGCAGAACCAATTAAACACACATAATGACAGATGCACATTTAAGTGGATTGGAAAAGTGGGTGTCAGTAACAGAGACTCCTGAGAGACAAAGAGACAAGGAGAGAAAGGTCTTGTACTGAGCATGCTCACACCACTCCTCAGATCTCTGTGCAGGATATACCTGACCTGGTTATGCAGGTTATCTCCGCTACAGAATCAGTATAGTCAGGTTTATTAGAGAGTTTAATCCTGGTACAGTTGCTATAATTAGATGGTAATCCTGGTGGAGTTGGTTTTAGTAGAGGGTAATCTCAGTACTGTTACAGTTCGCCATATTAAAAGAATGACGAACCGTGAAAACAAAAGAATAAACTGGTTAGGACCCAAGTGCAGTTAGCAACAGATGGAATAGATAAACCAAAATATAAATAACAAAAAGAAACTAAAGAGTAAACTAAAAGGAAACGGAAAATAATCATTAAAGAAAAACCCACGGCCTGCGTTATTCACAATACGGTTATGGTGTGGCTCCACTGCGCCAACGGCGTGACGGGTCTGTGCATGCGCAAAGCGCAGGTTCCCGAGCGGAGCTTCCGCGAGCACATGCCACACAAATAATAAACAACACGCGCCCGATAAAGTGTGGGATGCATGCGGGGAGCGAAGAGAACAATTCTAGGGAGCTCTGCATCCTCATCAAAACACGATTGCGTGGGGAATAAAGAATCCCCCGATCGCAAGGAAGGGGGGCAACGGCATGAGAGAGAAACGTGGAGGCGAGGCTCAGAGCAACTGGGAGAAGGCCAGTAAAAATAAACGCAACAATATAAACAAAAACTGGAGCTACGCAAGAACTACGGCCTTAGATTACCGAGCAATCTCCCGTTTGCTCTCGCCTGGAAGTATTCTAACCCCCAGACGTACCTTTAGCCCTGAAATTAAACAAAAAACGCGAATGAACGCTAATCGCAGTGGCAGACTATGCAGCAGTACAGTGCATAGCAATGGTGCGACACTGTGTGAGCCCAAAGGTTTGTTTATAGGCTCAACAACAGGTGTCGCCACTTGCACGCAAAAAGCCCGGGAAGGGCTGACGCACAACGCAATTACGGTGCAGGTGCTCACGCCACCATGTGGCCACTAGCAGCCAAAGAGTGACCCCTGATAGGTACAGTTGGTATAATTAGAGGGTTTAATCCTGGTACAGTTGGTATTAGAAGTGGTACAGTTGGTGTAGCAGTGGAGTGTATGAGCTATTGTTTGCGTCATTTCCTGTGGAGTAAAGGTTGCATGCTCAGTGTGTAAATGACACAAAGCGTATGAGAACAACAGATGAAAAATAAACTCACTTCAGACATTATAACAGTTTGACGGTTCATTTTCTTTTGTGACATTCACAGACTATTGACTTTTTTACATTCCTCAGAAATACATGAACCTTGTTCTCACTCTCTCTTTCTGTGTGTGTGTGTGTGTGTGTGTGTGTGTGTGTTTGTGTGTTTGTGTGGCTGTGTGTTTTAAATCTAGCAGGTGCACAACAATCACAAATCTCTGGGTTCAGTGAAGCAGCTCTGTAGTTTATAGTCCTGAGGGAACTCGGAGCTTCACAGCATCCATAAGACAAAAACAAAAAGAGAGCAGCTGTAGGAAGAGACCTAATAATGTCTATATATACCAGTAAAACACATAGCAAAATGTATTCGGACACTCCTTCTCATTTCTGGATATTAATCACACATAGTTTGAGGCTGTCCTGTTACAGGATTCACCAATCATCAAATGGGAGTCCTGTTAGATCTGTTAGGCTCTGCGATGGTGAAGGAGCCCGTCTGCATAAAACACTATAAGTTTTTCCCTGAAGGGAAGATTTTTTTGTGCAAAGGAAATTCGTTAAGTGTGTTGCATAAAATCCCTCAGACAAGAGAAAAAGTACAGTCAAGTCAGATCTATTTATATAGCACTTTGTACAATGGAGCATTGTCTCAAAGCAACTGTACAATTTTAGATTATCTTCTAAAATCTACAGCCAATCTCAAATTGGCCAAGCCAAGGGCGACAGTGGCAAGGAAAAACTCCCTAAGTGTTATGAGGAAGAAACCTTGGGAGGACCAAGACTCAAAAAGGGACCCATCCTCCTTGGGTGGTGTAGATGATGAATGTAACAATGAAACTAATATATCTAAACAAATACGTCTTAAAGTCATAGTACAAATAAAATGTAAAATATGGACATCGGCATTATGTAGTCTGATAAACAGAGTCACACTAGGATCTTCAGTCTAAGCAGGAAAGTCCTTGGCGGAACTTCATCCCCAGCCAACCGGAGAAGGGAGAGCATTACTGCCCTCTGGTGCGGCCCGGGGATGGTGGGGCTGGAGATGAAGCAGATGAACATCATGTGTGGAGCTATAGCTGGTACAGGAACACAGCTTAGAGAGAAAACAGAATATGTAATTACTTACTGATTAAGAGCACACTGTCTATTAACAATCACTGATGCCATGTGTAGCATGAGACCATGGCAGCATTAGCTATAACAACATAGCTAGAAAGAAGAGAACCAGAAGGTAACACATCCAAGTGGGATCATATGAGAAATCGGCAACCCCACGAGAGGCAGAAGACAGCAATCCAATATCCCAGATCACCACAAGGCTCTTTGACTATGTACCCCCAGTTCTGTCCTTAGTCTAAGGCAAGGATGCATAAATCAAGATCAAGAGGCCCGAAGCCCAGCTCAGCCAGACTGCCCACCAGACATTCCTGGCTAAAGAAAAAGGCAAGACAAGGCAGGCAGGCCAGACATGACTCCAGACTCCGGCCCCATTAACCCAAACCATGCATCCCAGTCTAAATCTGTCAAAAGCCTATGTAAATAAGTATGTCTTTAGCCTGGACTTAAAAATTTGGAAAGTGTCTGAGTCTTAAACTAAAGTGGGATGTTTATTCCAAAGTTGGGAGCCATGCATAAGAAAGCTTTTCCCCATGCTGTGACTTTTTTAATTCTAGGAATTAAAAGAAGTCCTGTGCCCTGCAAACAGAGTAGACATGCTGGATTTTAAGACTCTAAAAGTTCACTCAGATAATGTGGGACCAGGCCATGCAGAGCTTTATAAGTTATAGGAAGTATTCTGTAATCAATGCGGAATTTAACAGGTAACCAGTGTAGTGATGATAGAACGGAAGTGATATGATCAAATTTTTTAGTTCAAGTTAGCACTCGAGCAGTTGCATTTTGAACTAATTGAAGTTTATTTATAGATTTACTAGAGCATCCAGTAAGTAAAGTGTTACAGTAATCCAACCTTGAGGTTGTAAATGCATGAACCAGTTTCTCCACATCATCAAAAGAAAGGATATTTCTAAGTTTAGCAATATTACGTTATTGAAAGAAAGCAAATCATTGAGTGATGTTGCTAACGTGTGCATCAAAGGAGAGATCTGAACCAAATATGATACATAATTTCTTCACAAACGGACTGGGCAATACTGAACAACCATCTAGATTTAGAATAGATGTAGCCAACCTGTCTCTCACAGCCTTGGGTCTCACTAATAAAACTTCAGTAAGAGAAAATTAAATGACATCCACGCTTTTATTTCCTTTACACAGTCCTCAATTTTGTTGATTGTAAGGCTGTCATTTGGTTTCGATGATATATACAGTGGGGCAAAAAAGTATTTAGTCAGTCACTGATTGTGCAAGTCCTCCGACTAAGAAAGATGAGAGAGGTCTGTAATTTTCATCATAGGTACACTTCAACTATGAAAGACAAAATGAGAAATAAAATCCAGGAAATCACACTGTAGGATTTTTAAAGAATTTAATTGTAAATCATGGTGGAAAATAAGTATTTTGTCAATAAATTTGGTTCAACTCAATACTTTGTAACATAACCTTTGTTGGCAATGACAGAGGTCAAATGTTTCCTGTAAGTCTTCACCAGGTTGACACACACTGGGGCTGAGTTCTGGAGACTGGCTAGGCCACTCCAGGACCTTGAAATGCTGTTTATGGAGCCACTCCTTCGTTGCCCAGGCGGCGTGTCATGCTGGAAGACTCAGCCACGTTCCATCCTCAATGCTCTCACTGATGGAAGGAGGTTTTGGCTTAAAATCTCACGATACATAGCCCCGTTCATTCTTCCCTCAACACGGGTCAGTCGTCCTGTCCCCTTTGCAGAAAAACAGCCCCAAAGCATGAGGTTTTCACTCCCATGCTTCACAGTAGATATGGCGCAACTCAGCATTCTTCTTCCTCCAAACATGGCAAGTTGAGTTTTTACCACCAAGTTCTATTTTAGTTTCATCTGACCACATGATATTCTCCCAATCCTCTTCTGGATCATCCATATGCTCTCTGGCAAACTTCAGACGGGCCTGGACGTGTACTGGCTTAAGCAGGGGAGGCACGTCTGCGCACTGATCAGCTCGTCTAAGTCATCAACATGTTTATTAGATCCAATTCCTACAAGTTTACTCAAAGAAGTACTACTTAGTATTATAGAGCCAGTGTTAGTTATTTTAAATTCATCCCTTACCTTTGGTTATGGCTTGGCTACTCATTTGCTAGAGAAAGCTGACACGAGGATTGCGAGGATCTGGCAACCCAGACCCATTTGCGCCAATTGCATACAAGACGCACGCTGTTTTGTAGCTGTTAGCAGTTTATTACCTTTGAACTATTTCAATTCCCGATCGCATCTGTATTGTATATAATCGTATATATAGTACTTTTTTACAACAACTTAATCATTTTCTTCTCATACCGGCGGATTATATTTTTTGCTGCTAATCGTTATTTAGTAACTTTACAGGTATACTGGCTTGTGTTTGCAGTAATTAGCCATTAGCTAATTACCAGACTTCACTCAGTACCCCAAAACACCACTCAAAGCTAAATACCTTTAATTCATTAATTGTACTAACATGGCTTCTGCTGCGCTTGTTCCCTGTGCCGAGTGTGGCATGTTTAGCTATTCTTCTTCCGTCATTAGTTTAAATTTTACTTGTGATAGGTGTAGGCTTGTAGCCAGTCTGACGGAGAAGATTGTAGTTTTAGAGGCGCGCATCCAGACATTAGAGAAGGCTAGCTCAGCTTCTAGCTTAGCAGATCTGGATGCCACAGGTGAAGTTAGAGCCCACATCCCGGCAGAGCCCTCGCAGCAGGGCAAGTGAGTAACAGTTCGGCGACATAGTCGTAAGGCTAGCCCACGAGAGCACCACTCTTTACCTGTTCACGTGTCCAACAGGTTTACCCTCCTCAGTGATGCACCCCCTAAGCAGCCTGTTGAAAGAGCTCTGGTCATAGGTGACTCTATTTTACGACATGTGAAACTAGTACACTTTCGGGACACCAGCAGCTATAGATACCTGGATCCCGGAGCCAGAGTTTGCCGGCCTTGTAACGAGTCTTAGTGAACTCGAGAGCAGCAGTTCTCTAGGATAGTTATTCATGTAGGGGGCTTAAGATATACGCATTCGTCAGTCGAGTTTACTAAGGCTAATTTGTCGAGGTGGTTAGAGTGGCGAGGCGATGTTCCGATGCAGTAGTGTGCTCTTGCCACATCCCAATGCGGCAAGGGGACCAAAGCATACAGCAGGTTATGGTCGCCGAACAGCTGGTGCTCTGAAAACAATGGGCTATATAGACAACTGGACGCTTTGAGTGGTAGCATGCCTTTTAGGATGGGAACAGTGTTCCATCCCCTTGGGAGGGATGCGATATCATTCCCGCAAAACCTTGCCCATAAGTCTTATGGCCACTTGGTAGGCACTGAATATCCAGAGCAGGGGTCAGGCAGCAGGACAGAACGGCTTAACCAACTGTCTGCGGTAGGCCATCCACGTCACCCAAAACCCACATATTGAAACGTGTTGTTACACGCATCTGTCCTAAACGTAAACGCTCTCAAAAGGTCTGTTGGAATAACCTTCTTAGTTCATAAACACAGATGGCTTCCCCAAAAGAAATTAACAATCTTAGACTAAAGCTAGGACTACTTAACATTAGATCACTTACCAAACAAAGAAAGTGATTGTAATGAAATGATCACTGATAACGCTTACACGCTGGTCTGTCTACTGAAACTTGGATTAGGACCTGAGAATATTTAGCCTTAAAAATGAAGCCTCACCTCCTGGATTACAGTCATGTAATCGGCCCCCGTCCTAATGGTCTGGAGTGAGGCATAGCAAATTTGACAACGGCTAGGGTTACAAAACTTAAATTCCCCATTACAAGGCTAATTCTTTTGAAATACTGATTCTTAATGTGACGGATCCATGTTATGGAAGTCAAAACCACACACTTTCAGCTTATCACTATTTACCGGTCCTCCTGGTCACTATTCAGAAGTTCTTTAGGAATTTGCTCAACTTTTCTTTCCTGGCTTATACTGTCAAGAGAGAGATAATGCTTTAATTGTAGGTGATTTCAATATTCACTTTGACAATGAGCAGGATCCACCTTAAAATTACTTTCGAGTCCATCTTAGAAATTCATTGGGGTACAACTCGATGCTCATACATCACAACTAGTCAGCAACACGTCCAGATGCAGAACCAGTGAAGGACATCGTTTAATGAGCTGTAAATCAAGATTAGAACTTTACTCCATTACTTAATATTGAACTATCCTCCTGATACAGCTCATCTACATATTTATTAGATCCAATTATACACGTTTAATCAAACAAGTAAATACCTAGTATTATAGAGCAAGTGTTTAGTTATCTTTAAAAATTCATCACTTACCTTTGGTTACGTGAACAAATCTTTAAGTCTTGCCATTATCATTCCACTGATTAAAAAAGCCATCTTGACCAGTGTGTGATATCTAATTCATAGACCAATTTCAAATCTACCGTTTCTGTCCAAAATCTTAGAAAAAGCGTCTATCAACAAGATACTGCAGTTACCTCCAAAGAAATGAAATTTATTGACAACATTTCAGTCTGGCTTCAGGCCCCATCATGTACGGAAACGCATTAATTAGGGTACTAAAGGACTTGTTGAATGTCTAAGATAAGGGGATGTATTTTTTTTCTGTTCTGTTAGATTTAAAGTGCAGGCATTTGAACTATAGACCCACAAGTTTTACTAAAACCGACTAGGAAAATACTGTAGGTATTAAGGGATTAAGCACTGTCTTGGTGTTTAAAGCTACTGAACCGAACTGGTACCAGTTTGTCATATAAATAATCAAGGTATAGGCTATCAACAGTGATGAAGTTGGCGTGCCTCAGGGTCAGTGCTGGGGCCGTTTTATTTCTCTTGTACATGATGCCCACTAGGCTCAGTTATTCGTTAACATGGGAATTAGTTCCCTGCTAGGCAGATGATACAAGCTGACATATAGCCAAAACCTAATGACAGCCTTACCATCAACAAAACTTGAGGATGTGTTGTAAAGGACAATTAAAAGATTGGAGTTATTTAATTTTCTCTTACTTAACTCAGATAAAACTGAGGTTCTATTAGTGGGACCCAAGGCTGTGAGAGACAGGTTGGCTACATCTATCCTAAATCTAGATGGCTGTCCAGTATTGCCCAGTCCATCTGTAAAAAACTTTGGGGTCACATTTGATTCAGATCTCTCCTTTGATGCTCACATTAGCAGGATCACTCGAATTGCTTTCTTTCAAAAACGTAATATTGCTAAACTTAGAAATAGCCTCACTTTTAACGATGCAGAGAAACTTGTTCATGCGTTTATAACCTCAAGGTTGGATTACTGTAATGCCTTACTTATTGGATGCTCTAGTAAATCTATAAATAAATTTCAGTTAGTTCAGAATGCAGCTGCCCGAGTGCTAACTCGAACTAGAAAATTTGATCATATCACTCCTGTTCTATCATCACTGCACTGGTTACCAGTTAAATTCCGCATCGATTACAAAATATTCTTATAACTTATAAAGCTCTACATGGCCTGGCCCCACATTATCTGAGTGAACTCTTAGAGTTTTACAATCCAGCTCGTCTACTTCGTTCGCAGGGTACAGGACTTTTTTTAGTTTCTAGAATTAAAAAAGTCACAGCAGGGGGAAAGGCTTTCTCATACATGGCCCCCCAACTATGGAATAAACTACCCACTTTAGTTCAAGACTCAGAAACTCTCCAAAATTTTAAGTCTAGGCTAAAGACATACTTATTTACGCAGGCATTTGACTAGATTTATACTGGGATGCATGGCTTGGGTCACTGAGGCCGGAGTCTGGAGTCATGTCTGGCCTGCCTGCCTTGTCCATTAGCCGGGAGTGTCGAGTGGGCGGTCTGGCTGAACTGGGCTTCAGTCTTCTTGATCTTGACTTGTGCATCCTTGCCTTGGACTAAGGGCAG
Organism: Ancistrus triradiatus; assembly: GCA_025084515.1. Classification (NCBI taxonomy): domain Eukaryota; kingdom Metazoa; phylum Chordata; class Actinopteri; order Siluriformes; family Loricariidae; genus Ancistrus; species Ancistrus triradiatus. The sequence goes on along the minus strand of JAJAGP010000011.1, from coordinate 300,140 downwards.
AGCTGGGGGTTCACAGTCAAAGAGTGTGTGATGGTGATCAGAGACGTTGGGTTGCTGTTTTCTGCCTCCCGTGGGGTTGCCGATGTCTCATGTGATCCTTCTTGGCTGTGTTACCTACCAGTTCTCCTCTTTCTAGCTATGCTGCTATAGCTAATGCTGCCGGGGTCTCATGCTACACATGGAATCTGTGATTGTTAATAGACACTGTGCTCTTAATTAATAACTAATTTCATTTTCTGTTTTCTCTCGGAGCTGTGTTCCGGTACCAGTTCCAGCCCCACACATGATGTTCATCTGCTGCAGCTTCATTCAAGCTGCTTCCATCATCAGCTCCAGCCCCATCATACCCAGGCCACTTAATGTTGATGTGCATATTTCACATTTTATTTGAAACTATGACCCATGCTTGTTTCGTTCTTTGTTTTATCATCTAGACGCGACAAGATTAGAATGGGCCTTTTGAGAGGTTGGTCGTGGTCTCCGTACCCAAGAAAACAGAGTTGGTAAGATGTGTCACAGAGTCGCATAGAAGAAAACGGACGAGGGGTAAAAAAAAACGTTCATGAACAGTAGTTTCAGATAGGGTGAAGGTTTGTATCCATGGATGTCCACTAGGGTTGACATCAGTAAAGCCACTTGGTTCCGATCAATTAGCACTTGTGTGTCTCGAGAGGTTCGGAGAGGAGTGAGAGGTGGATAGCAGCCGCGTGAGGGCATAATCTAATACTTTACAGTTGTTTGAGGAACATGATCCATTGTAACTAAGGCTACACTGCTGCGAGTAGCATCAGCAGACATTTTCATCGCTGTTCTGGATAATTCTTGCACCAACTGCTACGAGCAGGCAGGACTAACGTGGAGGAGACCGAAATTTGGACACAGTTGGACCAATAAGCGATTCTCCTTGTCTGTCCTCTCCGGTCTGGCAGGAATAGTGTAAGGCGACGAATGAGTGCTGCACGCGACAATGGAAGAAGAGTAAAAAGAAGGGACACAGCACTGTAAAGGGCAGAGGGACGTGGGATAGAGACGCAGAGCTGGTGGGGGCAGACGAATTCGCACTGAACTAATGGGGTTGTGGGCGGAGGGAAAAGATATGATAACCACAGTATCCACGAGTGAATATACTGCATCGCTAAGAGGTCGAAAAAAGAAGAGGGCATGTCTATGTATTTGACCTGGGCGGCGCATGGCCGCACGTGCTCGTACAATTTATGAGGACGGGATTCGGCTAGCCATCTATAAGAAGCAGAAGAGCATCAAGTTAGACATGGGACGCCGTTCTGAATCGTAACTTTATACAAATGCTGGCGAACCAGACTAAAAACGAACAGAGAGAGAAACCAAAAACCCCGCGATAAACCAGCTGTGGGGGTATGTTCGTACTTGCGATGGAAAAAAGAACTAGTGTGGGAGGTGAGAGAGCCAGATAATTCCGCATCTCATGGGAACGTTCTCCAGTATCACTGTTATGAAGGGTAGTGATACAGTTCAGCCCCTGTGCAATTTGTCAATCACTTGAGTCCGTCACACACATCAAGATGTGCAGGTCTCAAAACACACTATTCTCCGCATGTCTAGAAAGAGCATCCATAGTGGTGTTCGGATCAATCATTTGAAGCTAAACCACAGCAAAAACAGAGCTGCTTTTCATTCCTGCAGAAGGGTCCCCTTATCAGGATCTTTCCATCTCCCAGGTGAACTCCTCCATCACACCTTCTGAGAACGCAAGAAACCTTGGAGTGATCTTTGATAACCAACTGAGCTTCTCTGCTCATATTTCCAAACTGACCCAGCCATGCAGGTACCTTCTCTACAATATCAGGAGAATCCGACCCTTCCTTTCCAGAGAAGCCACCCAAGTGCTTGTCCAGTCTCTTGTTATAACAAAACTAGACTACTGCAATGCTCTTCTGGCTGGTCTTCCAATGCGTGCAATCAGACCCCTGCAACTGATTCAGAATGCAGCGGCTCGTCTGGTTTTCAATCTTCCCCAAGTTATTTCTTCCCACGTTCAAGAAGAGCGCGACCGCCACTGGAGGTCCTGGCGCGAACGGCCATCAAATGTCAGATTGGCTCCCTAGTTGAGCTGCCGTCGGGTACGAAGTACAGAATACACATTAGACACAAGGCCCTGACCGGGCTGCACCGTACACAAGCCAGAGAAAGGGGGAAACGAAGGACCGCCATCATGTTACAAGAGGCTCGATGAAACCGACACGTTCATGTACATCGCGGCCCCCTCAGAGATGACGAAAGGCAGGGCTCACCTACAAAGCCAAGAATGGAACAGCGCCATCTTACCTAAGAGCTCTGATCAAACCACGTTCTGTACCTCGCACCCTCCGAGATACGAGCTTGGCCCGACTGGAGCCTCCACGTAAGATTAAAGGAAGACAAGCTTCAAGACTCTTCTCCGTCCAGGCACCCAGATGGTGGAATGAACTGCCACTCGATGTCCGTATGGCTGAGTCTCTTGCTGTCTTCAAGAGGCGACTAAAGACCCACCTCTTCACCCAGCACTTGAGTGACTAAAACTGCATATCCTCCAGTTTAAAAAAATAAAATAAAATAAAAAAAATAAAAAAAATCTACACCAGATATGAGCAGGTTGTAGTTGGATTGTGTACTTGAGCTACTGTTTACTTGTACTAATATGAGGTTCTATCTCCTAGGAAGATTACAAAGCACTTTTGTAAGTCGCTCTGGATAAGGGCGTCTGCTAAATGCTGTAAATGTAAATGTAAATGTAAATGTAAAAAGTGCTATATAAATAGACTTCACTTCACTTGACGCCTGGCACTGCATTATCCTAGTTCCTCTTGGCGTAGTGTGTTACTGATGGTAGCCTTTTTACTATGGTCCCAGCTCCCTGCAGGTCATTCATCAGGTTCCTCCGTGTAGTTCTGGGATTTTTGCTCACCATTCTCATAATTATTTTGATCTCACGGGATGAGATCTTGCGTGGAGCCCCAGATCGAGGGAGATTACCAATAGTCTTGTATGGCTTACAGTTGCTTCCACAGTTGATTTATTCACACCAACCTGCTTGCCTATTGTAGGTTCATCCTTCCCAATCTGGTGCAGGTCTACAATTTTCTTCCTGGTGTCCTTCGACAGCCCTTCAGGCTGTGGACAGGTTTCTATTATACAGATAACGAGGTCAAACAGGTGCCATTAATAAAGGTAATGAGTGGAGGACAGACGAGCTTCTTAAAGAAGGAGTTACAGGTCTGTGAGTGCCAGAAATCCTGCTTGTTTGTGGGTGACCAAATACTTATTTTTCACCATGATTTACAAATTTAAATTCTTTAAAAATCCTACAATGTGATTTCCTGGATTTTATTTCAAATTTTGTCTCTCATAGTTGAAGTGTACCTATGATGAAAATGACAGACCTCTCTCATCTTTCTAAGTCGGAGAACTTGCACAATCAGTGACTGAGTAAATACTTTTTTGCCCCAGTGTATATACAGCTGTGTATCATCTGCATAGCAGTGGAAACTAATGCCATGTTTACAAATAATTGAGGCTAGAGGCAGTATATATAGGGGGAATAAAAGTGGGCCAAGCACTGACCCCTGAGCCATGCCATGCTTCACTGTTGAGAGCTTAGACCTTAGATTATTTACATGAACAAAGTGGTACCGGTTGGTCAAGTAGGATTTAAACCAGGAAAGTGCCAATCCCTTAAAACCTACAATATTTTCTTGTCTGTTTGGTAAAACGTCGTGATCTATAGTGTCAAATGCTGAACTCAAATCTAACAGAACAAGAAAATAAACACATCCCTTATCTGATGACTTTAATAAATCATTTAGTACCCTAATTAATTCTGTTTCAGTATTATGATGAGGCCTGAAGCCAGACTGAAATGTTTCATAAATACAATTACTTTTGAGGTAACTGCAGAGATAGAGATAGATGGCTTTTTCTAAGATTTTCGAGAGACATGGTAGATTTGAAATTGGTCTATAACTAGATATCACACAAGGGTCAAGATTGGCTTTTTTAATCAGTGGTTTGATAATGGCAGACTTAAAGGATTTGGGCACATAACAAAAGGTAAGGGATAAATTTAAAATAACTAACAGTGGCTCTATAATACTATGTATCACTTTTTTGAGTAAGTTTGAAGAAATTGGATCTAATAAACACGTTGATGACTTAGACGAGCTGATAAGTGCGGATAGTTAAGTATTAATAATTGGGGTGAAAGATTGTAGTATTCATTTACAGCTAATTATACAGATGTCTTCACCACTGCTGCATCTGGAAGGTTGCTGAATAGTTTGGTGATGTAATGAGCATCAAGTTTATGCCTAATGTTTTCTATCTTATCATTAAAGAAAGTCATAAAATCATTACTGTTAAAATTACACAGAATGTCAGAATCACTTTCTGTAGGGTTTTTTCTTAATCTGGAGACTGTATTAAAGAGAAATCTTGGATTATTCTTATTTTTCTCTATGACTGAGGAAAAATATGCAGCTTTAGCTTTAGTGAGGCCATGCTTTTTCTCTGCCATGCTATCCTTCCAAGCAATCTTAAATATCTACAATTTACTATGTTGCCACTTGCGCTTCATATTATTTGCTTTAAGGTATGGGTGTGGTCATTATAGCATGGTGCTAGTCTTTTTTTCCTTAATGTGTTTGACCCTAGCAGGAGCAATCATATCCAAGGTTGAGCGAAACACACATACAGGATTTACTGCGCAGACTGAGGTTTTGTTGCCGTAAGATTTCACTGTCTCCATGACACATAGTAATAGGTTAACAATAATATAATATCTGTCATTTACCCTTATCCAGAGCGACTTACAATTGATACAGTCTTACAATCCAAACAGTTGTGCGTTAAGGGCCTTGCTCAAGGACCCGACTGTGGCACCTTGGCAGAGGTGGGATTTGAACCCTGAACCTTTTGGTCCATAGTTCATTTCCTTAACCGCTAGGCCGCCACAGTCCGTATGTAGTAGAAATGATAATATAATAGTTGTATAATATGGTATTCACTGTTCACTATATTACTATTTATACTACATAATGTATACATGAACTATACTATTATAAAGCTATTATTTAATTAATTGTGTTATTAGAGTACATCTTGTTGTATTTATATAATAATACTAATAATAATATTAATAATAATAATAATAATAGTTAGCTTTACTGCTGTACTGTACTGTATAATACCTATGACTAGGGTTGCCAACCGTCCCATATTGTCCGGGACATCACGCTTTATGGGCAATTTTGACTTGTCCAGTCCCGTATTCCAATCACAGCCTCACTGGCCAATAACGCACCAAACTGATACAAACTCGTGGTTGTAGTAGCTACGTTAGTGACAGACCAGTGTGTGTGTGTGTGTGTGTGTACTGTCAGCGGAGCCTTATGCTGTCAGAATGAGCAGTGAACCTGTAAAGGAAAAAAGACTTTGCAACTATAAAAAAGAGCGAGAACCGCAGTAAAGTTAGCTTGCGGTTGCGATTCGGAGCTTTTTGCGCCTTGCATTCTGTGATGAAGTCACTTTAAACTGTGATTAATTCTACATTTGGCTCATCCTGATTTGTGAATTCAGGTGACGTCATCATCTAAAGTGAAATCATTTGGCATTACATTTTAGAGCTTTGTTTTCAAAAGCTTATAACTTCTAAAGGTGACCATTAGATTACTGACACCTGCAGTAAAGTGACCAGGCTGATTTGTGAAACTTTTCACAGTCCTAATTCTCTCTGTGCGTGGCTCCTATAAACCGTGAGGACAGAAAATGATAACATGCGAAATAATTAAGCCTTTAACTTGCCATAAAACCGTCCAAGCAGGCCATATAACTTCAAAAACTGATAATATAGAGAATCAACACAGGTTAAAGTTACCCTCCATCAGTTCTGAAAACTATCCCAGATATAATTTATAATAATATTTATTATGATGTTATTTATTATTTTTAGGCATAATCTGATTTATGAAAGCGTTCACAGATAAAATTTAGTATAAAAAGCATTTATTTATATAATATTTATGACTTTTAGGCATTTTCAGACATGTGAAAGCTTTCACAATTCATTTTCTGAAAATAAAAGTAATTATAAAAAACTGAACTATAAATAAAAAATATATATATATAAATATTTTATCTATCTATCTATATATATATATATATATATATATATATATATATATATATCTATATATATATATATATATATATATATATATATAAACACTTGGAATAAGTCTTGATTGTTAGTGTGAACCATACATCCAAGCAAGTACAGTAGTAATTTGTCCTTTTACAGTGGGAAGTGAGTAAATTTATAGTATGGTTAATGAAACTTTGTGATTGGTCAGTGCTGGGGGTGCGTGCGAACACACCTGGAAGAAAGTGTCCCTGATTAGGAGTTGAAGAGGTTGGCAACCCTACCTATGACTTTCACTGTTATAACAAACAGAAAGCAGACTGACTGCTTTTTTTCTCTCAATGATGGAATAGGAAGTAGAAGATAGGAAGTAAAAGATAGGAATTGAAGTAGAAGATAGAAAGTAGAAGAGAAATAGGAAGCAGAAAATCAGAATAGGAAGTAGACGATAGGACTAGGAAGTAGACGATAGGAAGAAGAAAATATTAATAGGAAGTAGAATATAGAAAGTAGAAGATAGGAATAGGCAGTAGAAGACAGGAAGTAGAAGATATGAATAGGAAGTAGAAGATAGAAAGTGGGAGACAGGAAATGGAAGACAGGAATAGGACGTAGAAGAAAGGAAGTAGAAGACAGGAAATAGAAGATAGGATCACTATGATTTGCTTCTGTTGGTAGAATAGTGGATCTTAGTAACGTCCTGCCTTACAAATCAGACCGATTTTATTTACTGAATAGAAATAAACTTTCTTTATTAATAAATTAAAGCTGATCAATTGATATATTTCTGTTTATTTTCTGTATAATAATAATCAATTATTAAACCAGCCGCTAGATTGCTCAGGCAGGGTATTTCTAGTGCCGGTCCCAAGCCCGGATAAATGGTGAGGGTTGCATCAGGAAGGGCATCTACGTCTTGATGCATGCTCAATGATCCAGGTAAGAAAATCCAAGAAGTTGAATCTGTTCATCTGGACATAGATTTTTATTGGAGAACTTTCGTCAACTCATCTAAGGACTTCTCGCTCTCAGCAGTTGGAAAAAATTTCCCAATCTTATAATACAGCACGTTGCATAACGACTGGTACCCAGACCATTAACTAACAAGGGGACCGTGATCAGTTTAATAGGCATATTTACATAGCCATTAACTTCAATGGCCACGTGTTCCATTCACACATGATTGGGGAAGGGCGCGATGGCCCATTGTAAGATGGTGAGAGGTGTCTCTGAGGCCCCCTCCTCGGTTCAGGGATGGACGTTCCCTTTTTACAAAAATGGCTTCTTTTACTCCGCATTCAAACCATCGTTCCTCCCTATCAAGGATCTGCACGTCTTCATCCTTGAAAGAGTGGCCACTGGCCTATAGGTGGGTGTAAAGCGCAGAGTCCTGACCTGATGAGGTACCTCTTCTATGTTGTGCCATCCGTTTCGCCAGTGGCTGTTTGGTTTCCCCGATGTACAATTCCTGGCAATCCTCCTGGCAATTCACAGCGTACACTAAATTACTCTGTTTGTGCTGGGGGACCCGATCCTTGGGGTGGACCAGTTTCTGGCGTAGCGTGTTTTGGGCTTTGAAAGCCACTGAGATGCGGTGTTTGGCAAATATGCATCTCAATTGTTCTGATGTTCCTGCCACATATGGAATCACCACTGGTTTACACTTAGACTGCGGTTGTTGTTCTCCTCTCATCGATCTGCTGGAGCACTGTTTGGGCGTCTTACCGGCTTTGACAAAGGCCCAGTTTGGATAACCACATTTGCCCAGGGCCTGCTTAATGTGAGATTTCTCTCCATCCTTGGCCGCTGTGTCAGTGGGGACGCTGTCTGCTTGGTGGTACAGTGTCCTGATGACTCCTAGTTTGTGCCTCGGATGATGAGAGTCAAACCTTATGTACTGATCCGTATGTGTTGGCTTACGGTAAACATCGACTTTCAATCGTCCCCCATCTCCAATCACAACTTCACAATACAAGAAGGCTAACCTCCCTGGTGAACTTAATGTGTTTGTCCACTGAGTTGATGTGGTCGGTGAAATGTGGCACTTCCTGAGATTTAAGTTTAACCCAGGTGTCATCCACATATCTGAACCAATGGCTGGGTGGTGTTCCTGAATAGGATATTAGTGCCTTCTTTTCCACTTCTTTTCCATATACAGGTTGGCCACAATAGGTGAAACTGGGGAGCCCATGGCGCACCAATGTTTCTGCCTATAGTACTGCTCTCTGTATGTGAAATAGGTTGATTGAAGACTCAGCTCCAGAAGCAAACACACCTGGTCCGAGTTAAGGGTGGTCCTATTGCTGAGAGTGGGGTCATCCTGTAGTTTCACTCGGACTACCTCTACTGCCTCAGCAACTGGAACGCATGTGAAGAGAGATGTGACATCAAACGAGACCATTGTTTCATCCGTCTCCATAATAACGTCCCTCACCTTTTCTATGAAATCCATGGTGTTCTGGATGTGATGATCCGTGCTGCCTACCAACGGGTTGAGGATTGATGCCAGAAACTTGGCGATGTTGTAGGTCACGGAGTTGATCATACACACAATGGGCCGCAATGGCACATCCTGTTTATGTATCTTAGGTAAACCATACAGACTAGGTGTAGCCTCCCCTGGGTATAATCTGTGGTACAGAGGCCGGTCTATAGCTTTGTCCTGTTCTAAAAACTTCAGACAATCTATCACCTTCTTCTTGTACCCCCTACCAGGATCTCGTTTCAGGGGCTCATAAGTGTTAATGTCTCTAAGGAGAGTCATAACTTTCTCATGATAGTCTGTCTGGTTTAATAAAACAGTGCACCTGCCTTTGTCCGCTGATGTCATTATCCTTACTGAGAGTCGTGAGTGCATTCCTTTCCTCTCTGCTGATGTTGGACGGCGGTGGCTTTGCATTGCTAAGGCAGGCTGAAACTTTCATTCGCAGTTGTTCTGCTTCCATGTCCGCAATGTTGTTGTTGCGGATTGCTGTTTCCGTGGCAGTGATCAGTTCCACTAGTGGTATTTGCCTCGGTTTAAGGGCATCTACATTTGCCAAATAAAGTATGCGATTTCATAATAATTTCACCATACCGCATCGGTCGCAGCCCGGGTTAACAACGACCGCCACTGGTACTGGTAGCAAACAGGGTACCAGCGAAAATTGGACTACTGTTTGCCGAAGATGAAGAGGAGGGAAGCGTGTGAGGAGACAGAGGAAATCAGGAGGGGTCAGAATATAGCACTGAGGATAGCAACTCTAAATGTAGGGACGATGACAGGGAAATGTAGAGAGCTGGCTGATATGATGCAAAGGAGAAAGGTCGATGTTTTGTGTGTGCAGGAGACAAAGTGGAAGGGTAGCAAGGCTCGATGCATTGGTGCAGGGTTTAAACTGTTCTACCATGGTGTGGATAGGAAGAGAAATAGAGTTGGTGTGGTCCTGAAGGAGGACTATGTAAAGAATGTCGTTGAGGTGAAAAGGGTGTCAGATATAATAATATGTTTAAAGCTGGAAATTCAGGGCGTAATGGTGAATGTTGTTAGTGGCTATGCACCACAAGTTGGCTGTGAATTAGAGGAGAAAGAGAGATTCTGGGGGGAGTTAGATGAAGTGGTTGAGAGCATTCCCAGGGAGGAGAGACTGGTGATTGGTGCAGATTTCAATGGTCATGTTGGTAAAAAAGGAGATGAGAAAGTGATGGGCAGGTTTGGTGTTAAGGATAGGAACCTAGAACGACAGATGGTGGTGGTTAACACATATTTCCAAAAGAAGGAGGAGCATAGGGTGACTTATAAGAGTGGAGGGAGGAGCACACAGGTAGACTACATCCTATGTATAAGAGGTTGCTTAAAACAGATTGGTGATTGTAAGGTAGTGGCAGGGGAGAGTGTAGCTAGGCAGCATCGGATGGTGGTGTGCAGGATGGATCTGGTGGTTAGGAAGAGGAAGAGGACAAAGGCAGAGCAGAGGACCAAATGGTGGAAGTTGAGAAAGGAAGAATGTTGTAAGGAGTTCAGAGAGGAGCTGAAAGGCTTTGGGTGATAGGAAAGAGCTCCAGACGACTAGGGAGTAGCGGCAACAGTAATTAGACAGACAGGTAGAAAGGTACTGGGTGTGTCTTCTGGACAGGCAAAGGATGAAAAGGAAACCTTTTGGTGGAACGAGGAAGTGCAGGAGGTTACTCAGAGAAAGAGGTCAGCAAAGAAGAAATCGGACAGGGACAGGACTAATGAGAGTAGGCAGGAGTACAAGGAGATGCGGCAAAGGGCAAAGAGGGAGGTAGCAAATACCAAGCAGAAGGCCTACGATGAGTTATATGAAAGGTTATACAGTAAGGAAGGAGAGAAGGAGTTGTATCTGCTGGCGAGACAGAGAGATAGAGCTGGAAAGGATGTGCAGCATGTCAGGGTGATCAAGGATAAAAATGGAAATGTACTGACAGGTGAAAAGAGGGTGAGGGAAAGATGGAATTAGTATTTTGAGGAGTTGATGAATGTAGAAAATTAAAGGGAAAGAAGGCTGGATGGTGTAGAAATTGTGGAAGAGGATGTAGCAAAGATTAGCGAGGAAGAAGTGAGGAAAGCTTTGAAAAGGATGAAGAACGGAAAGGCAGTGGGACCTGATGACATACCGGTTGAGGTATGGAAAAGTCTAGGAGAGCTGGGAGTGGTGTTTTTGACTAGATTATTAGTGGAATTCTGGTGAATGAGAGTAGCCAGAGGAATGGAGGAAAAGTTAACTTGTACTGATTTTCAAGCAGAAGGGTGATGTACAGAGTTGTGGCTCTTACAGGGGCATAAAGTTGATGAGCCACACAATGAAGATTTGGGAGAGAGTTGTGGAAGCTAGGCTCAGACAGGAGGTGACAGTGTGTGAACAACAGTATGGTTTCATGCCAAGGAAGAGCACTATGGATGCGATTTTTGCTTTGAGACTGCTGATGGAGAAGTATAGAGATAGTCAGAAAGAGCTACACTGCGTCTTTGTGGATTTGGAGAAAGCTTATGACAGGGTGCCAAGGGAGGAACTGTGGTGGTGTATGAGGAAGTCTCGAGTGGCTGAAAAGTATGTTAGATTAGTGCAGGACATGTATGAGAACAGCGTGACAGAGGTGAGATGTGCTGTAAGAGTGACAGATAGCTTCAAGGTATAGGTGGGACTGCATCAAGGATCGCTCCTGAGTCCCTTCTTATTTGCTCTGGTGATGGACAGACTAACAGATGAGGTCAGACAGGTATCGCCGTGGACTATGATGTTTGCAGACGACATTGTGATCTGTAGTGAGAACAGGGAACAGGTAGAAGAGAACTTGGAGAGGTGGAGGTATAATCTGGAAAGGAGAGGAATGAAAGTCAACTGTAGTAAGACAAATACATGTGTGTAAATGAAAGGGAGGCAGGTGGAACAGTCAGGCTACAGGGATCAGTGGTCACAAAGGTCCAGGAGTTCAGGTACTTGGGATCAACTGTCCAAGGAAATGGGGAGTGTGGAAAGGAGGTAAAGAAGAGAGTACAGGCAGGATGGAGTGGGTGGAGAAGAGTGTCAGAAGTGCTGTGTGACAAAAGGGTCGCAGCAACAGTGAAAGGAAAGATTTATAAGAGAGTAGTGAGACCAGCCTTGTTGTATGGCTTAGAGACGGTGGCACTGACAAAGAGACAGGAAGCAGAGCCGGAGGTGGCAGAACATAAGATGTTGAGGTTCTCTTTAGGAGTGTCTAGGGTGGACAGGATTAGGAATGAGATCATCAGAGGGACAGCACAGGTTGGAAAATTGGGAGACAAAATTCGAGAGGGAAGACTGAGATGGTTTGGACATGTGCAGAGGAGGGATAGTGGATATTGGTAGGGGGATGTTTGGCGTGGAGCTGGCAGCAAAAGAAACGGAGAGGAAGAACCAAAGAGGAGTTATTTGGTAGTGGTAAATGAAGATATGCAGGGAGTTGGGGTGACAGTAAAGGACGTGGAGGACAGGGTGAGGTGGAAACGTTTAACTCGCTGTGGTGACCCCTGATAAAGGGAGAAGTCGAAAGAAGAAGATAATAATAATCAACTATTGATCAGTTCTGTTCCTCTGTTAGGCCCATAGTTTGATGATGATGATTTAGCAGCAGGGGAACCATAGAATGGAACCATGGTCCTCTTTATCTTTAAATCTAACAATAAACAGTGATAACAGAACTGTGGTATAATCGCAATAATACAGTCAAGTGTTTTATCAAGGTGCTTGGGTTCCTTCCGCATTCTAAAGACATGAGTTAGGTCAGTTAGGATCTCTAAAGTGTTCCATTGTCAGTGAGTGTGTGTATGCTTAGGGTTAATCCCACTTTGTGCTCTCGATGAGCCAGGACTGGATTAAGCAGGCTGGGAACATGATTAATTAGGATTATAGATACAAAATGTTTAAAATTATATTATGATTATCAGGGGGCACATTCCAGCTGCTAGAGGCCGCTGCAGGTCCACCAAATGCCGCGGCCGACCGCCTATAAAAGGAGCACCCAAAGCGCTGGCCTACGGCGCATTCTCTGGTATTTTTGCATATTGCTCCTCGGCTCTTGTAATTATTATTACTTATTTTTGAGTGCGTCTTAATGCGACTCCTGTCTTTGCCCTTATCCTTAAGCCCTTTTTTCCCGTTTGCTTATCATGGACTCCGTGGTACAGTGGTTATGTTCCCCGCTCCCGAGCGCCATGATCCTAGGATCAAATCCCACTGCTGACAATCCTTAGCAGGCACACACACATAGCGTGTGCTCCTTTTGTTTCTTATCCCAGCCTTTTGAGTTTAGGTTCCACTTTTCCTGCGTTTTAGTGGGGTTCCCTTGCACTTGGGTCCATTATTCCATTTTTTTTCGGTGTGCCCCCTGGGCCCCCTGTGACAGTAGAACGCGCCCAGTATGGACCCAGCAGGGACCTTGCCTCCAGCTGTTGCAGTGCTCCATCATCATGGCGCCGCTTTAGGTCGCCATGAGCAGCAGCTGGTTACTCTCACGCAGCAAGTGGAGGCTGTTACTGAGGCGGTTAAAGAACTTTCGACCACACTCTCTGCCATCCAGATGATCGCCCCTCCACCCACTCCCTCGCCACCCCCTGCTCCCCCCCACTTCCTCCTCCTCCCCCTTTACCCGCTGCCGATTCCCCCGTCGCTACCCCCGAGAGATTCAGGGGGAGCCCAAGTGCTGCAGGGGCTTATTAATGAAGTGTTCTCTTACTTTTGAGCTGCGAGCCTCCCAGTTCCCTACGCCATGCTCTCTCATGGCCTACGTTATTTCCCTCGTTTCGGGCCGGGCCCTGGCCTGGGCTACGGCACAATGGGAGTTGGGGTCTCCTGCTTGCGACAATGAGGTAGTTTTCGCTGACACGCTCAAGGAGACCTTCTTCCACCCGCAAGGTGGCCGCGATGCGGCTACTCGCCTTGCACTTCTCACCCAGGGTTCTAGATCGGTGGTGGAGTATAATATCGAGTTCCAGACCCTGGCTGCTGAGAGCGGCTGGAATGAGGCTGCAGACAGGGCTTCCAGTTATGGACGGGGCTTGAGCAGGGCTATGAAGGATGAGTTGGTCGTCCGTGACCCCCCCGCCACCCTCCAGAACCTTTACAGCCTCGCCACTAGTATTGACTCTCGTGCGCGTCAGAGGGCCCACGAACGGACGGGTTCTCGCAGCCGTCCCTATGGCACATGGTCCGGTTGCACTCCTTGCACTCCCCACGTCGCCAGCCCTGACACTCCTGAACCCATGGAGCCTCTCCCAGCCTCTCCCAGCCAGTCCACCACTTCCTCCCCTGGGGGATCGGGAAACGTGTGAGCCGGGTCTGGTCGGGGAGGTCAGTCCTAGGCTCTGTTACCCCTCCTCCCATGGCTTTTACTCTCCTGGTTACCATTCATCAGGGGGTGGCCGTTCAGGCCTGCTTCCCCGCCTGTATTGATTCAGGGGCTGAGGGGAACTTTATCGATGCAGCCCTTGCGCGCCACCTCGGCCTCTGCGTCTAGCAGCTCCCCAGACCCCAGTCTCTCAGGGCCTTTGACGGGCAGATTCTGGGGGGGGGTCCTGTCACGCACCGAACCCTTCCAGTCACCCTTGAGATGGGTTCCCATTCTGAGTTGTTGCCCCTTTTTGTCACCCGCATGCCCAACCTCCAGCTGGTCTTGGGCTACCTGTGGTTGCGGACCCACAACCCTCGGGTTGACTAGCAAACCCGGTCCATTTTTGCATGGGCTCCCCGGTGCCGGGACTTCTGCTTGATCTCCCATTCTGCCCCCAACCCAAGGTCCTCCGCCCAGCGGGGACTGTCGATTTACCTCTGGTCCCGGAGCCCCACAGGCCTCTTGGGGTGGTCTTCAGTAAGCGCACGGCTCAGTCCCTCCCACCCCACAGGGACTATGACTGTGCCATTAACCTCTTGCCTGGTGTGGCCCCTCCTTGGGGTAGGCTCTTTTCCCTTAACCACAGGAGGCTATGTGAGCCTATGTCGTGGAAGCCCTCAAGCAGGGCTTCATCTGGCTCTCTTCCTCACCGGCTGGGCGGGTTTCTTCTTCGTCGCTAAGAAAGACGGTTGTCTGCGCCCGTGCATTGATTACCGGGGCCTCAACACGGTGACCGTTAAGGACCGGTACCCCCTGCCTCTCATGACAACAGCTTTTGAGGTTCTGCAGGGGGCCCGCAGTGCTTACAACCTCGTCCGCATCCGGCAGGGGGACGAGTGGAAAACGGCGTTTTTGACACCTACTGGGCATTATGAGTATAGGGTGATGCCCTTTGGCCTCATAAATGCTCCGGCCGTCTTCCAGCGGTTCATTAAAGACGTGCTTCGCGAGGCCCTTGATCGGTACGTCGACGATATTCTCATCTTTAGCCGTACCCTCGAAGAGCACATCGGCCACGTTCGTCGGGTCTTGCAACTGCTCCTGGAGAACCGGCTTTACGTGAAGCTTGAGAAGTCAGTGTTCCATACGTCGTCGGTCGCCTTTTTGGGCTTTATTGTTTCTCGGGGTTCCCTGCGTATGGACCCGGCCAAGATGCAGGCCGTGGCCGAATGGACCCAGCCCACCTCCCTCCGGCTTGTTCAGCAGTTCCTGGGGTTTGCAAATTTCTTCCGCCGTTTTGTGAGGAACTTGGCCAGGCTTGTTGGTCCATGTTCTTTGCCAGTTTCGACTTTATGGTCACCTTCCGGCCTGGCTCTAAAAATGTCAAGCCAGACGCCCTGTCCAGGCATTGGGAACCCCCGGACACTGACCCCGTCCAGGACCCCATCCTCCCCGCACCTCAGGTAGTTGCAGCCCTTACCTGGGTTATTGACGACATGGTGACCAAGGCCCTTCGTCGTGAACCTGATCCCGGCAATGGTCCCCTGGGCAGTCATCCTCTTCACCATGGACCGCTTCTCCAAGGGGTGCAAGCTCGTGGTACTGCCCAAATTGCCGTCTGCCAGGGAAACGGCAGATCTCATCCTCCGCCACGTTGCCAGGTCCACGGGTTTCCATGGGACCTGCTGCCCAATCGTGGCCCCCAGTTCGTGAGCCGCTTTTGGGCAGCCTTCTGCCACTTGATAGGGGCTACGGCCTGTCTTTCTTCGGGTTTTCAACGGTCAGATGGAACAGGCTAACCAAGACCTGGCACGCATGCTCTGGTGCCTGACAGTGGGTAACCCCTCGACATGGGCTGAGCACCTGCCATGGGCCGCATTTGCCCACAATACCCATTGGCATTCGGCCCTCGGCATGTCCCCCTTTGAATGCCAGTTCGGCTTCCACCCCCCCCTCTTCCCCAGCCAGGAGGTGGACGTGGGAGTCCCCTTGGCCAGGCAGTTTGTCCACTGGTGCAGACAAGCCTGGCTCAAGGCTCGGGCAGCCCTCAAGAGCAGCGTGGAATCTTTGAGGTGGCAAGCAGACCGCAAGCGCAGGCCCACTCCCTCCTATCGCCTGCGACAGCGTGTCTGGCTATCTACTCGAGACCTCCCTCTCAAGGGGTTCTCGGGCACCCAAGTATGTGGGGCCCTTCAAGGTGGTTTGTAAGGTGAACCCGGTTAGTTACAGGCTGGCTCTGCCCACCTCTATGAGGATCCACCCCATTTTCCACACGTCCCAGCTTAAGCCTTATCTTTGCCAGACCCACACCGCAGCCAACCCACACTCCCTCCTCGGATGATCCAGGGGTCCCCGGCCTTCACGGTGCGCCGGTTGCTGGACTCCCGCCGGGTCCAGGGCAGCACCCAGTACTGGGTTGACTGGGAGGGGCACAGGCCTGAGGAACGTTAATGGGTTCCGGCAAGGCACATTCTGGACCAATCCCTCATCCACGACTTCCAGAGGCACTGTGCCGCTGACTTGGGGACGTCAGGAGCCGCCCCTGGGGGGGGGGAGGTACTATCAGGGGATGCATTCCGGTCGCTAGAGACCGCTGCAGGTCCACCAAATGCCGCAGCCGACCGCATATAAAAGGAGCGCCCTAAGCGCAGGCCTATGGCGCGTTCTCTGCTATTTTTGCATATTGCTATCACAAAGCTTCACATACAGCGTTACCTTCCTCCGTTGCCGGTTAAGGACAGTGGTTGCCCCGTCTTGTAAAGGAGGCGGGATCTCGTAAAGCCAAAAGGCATGAGGTAATCGACAGGGACATAGTTTGTCAGGAAAGGGAAAGATTGGTAACGCCGCTTGCCTTCCTCCACACGCTCCCTTGTTGCCCGGTATCCTCTCTCGCTCCGGTCGCCTCTTCAATAGGTGTCCGCAGTGCATTTCCCTCATCGGATATTCACCCCTGCATTATCCGACTTAGTCCGTTTTCCTGTTGGGTAAGAGATAAGCTCCGCAGCCAGCTCCACTCACACTCACACCCACATAGTGCTATTCTCCCACACACACACACACACACACTCATAGCGTTTTTCGCTCCCTATCTCCCCTGCGCGATGGATACAGCGTTGGGAGTTTATTCTAAACAGGTTATTATCCCGTCCTCGGTTTGTTGGAGCTGCTCCTCGGCTCTTAACGCGACTCCTGTGTTTGCCCTTATCCTAAGCTGTTTTTTTTTCCCATTTGCTTATCACGGACTCTGTGGTACAGTGGTTATGTTCCCTGCCCCCGAGCGCCGTGATCCTAGGATTGAATCCCACTGCTGACAATCCTCAGCAAGCACACACACATAGCTCCTTTTGTTTCTTATCCCAGCCTTTTGAGTTTAGGTTCCACTTTTCCCACATTTTAGTGGAGTTCCTTTGCACTTGGGTCGGTTATTCCATCTTTTTTCTGTGTGCCCCCTGGGCCCCCTGTGACAATGATACAGATATTAACAATGAACATGAAAGTATTTTAAAGTATTTGTGTGTGTGTGCATGTGTGTGTGTGTGTGTGTGTGTTCTCAGTGCGCTCTGTGTCACTGACCCTCTTAAGTAATTAGTGAACAAAGTCCACATTCAGAGGAAACATGGCACGTCTCTGTAAACTTCTTCATTTAATTTGCCTGCACTCAGACCACTTTCTCCTCCAGCACGATCAATACACTCTCTACTGTGTGTGTGTGTGTGTGTGTGTGTGTGTGTGTGTGTGGATCAATGAAAACCTTGCACTATTAATGAAGATCAAACAGTGATCTGCATAATGTCAGACCTATAGAAGCCTGGCACAGACTGCATGGTGCAGACATTCGGTTCCTTCACCCTAAACTAAAGAGACTGTACAACTCAGAAATTAAACTTTACCCAAATTCCACTGCTGCTTTATATGTTTAGATAGGATCCTGAATATGTCAAATAACTGTAATGATGAATTTGATTGTGTGTGTTAAGATTTTGTGTCAGTGTTCAGTAGAACTGGCTGGTCTGAAAAACATTATATTATTAACGGAACTCACATAGAGCCGAACTTTGCTATCCTAACTCCCGTTATATGAATTTCAGCTATAACATATGAGTTACATTAATCCACTAACCTGCCCATGTTACTGTGTCAGATCTGTACTGTACTGTATGTACTCTGGAAGATCTGAAGAGGTGCTGAAATTTCTCAACAAGCCGAAGCTGAGCTCCGAGTTTATCTCTCACTGTGTTAAAAACAACGTCTCCAACATTAGTTTTATAAAGAGAAGAGAAAGGAAACCATGGATACATGAGGCTGAAGTAGGTCAGTGTGTGTGTGTGTATATGTGTGTGTGTGTGTGTGTGTGTGTGTGTGTTTGCCTCTGCGTGTGTGTGTGTGTGTGTGTGTGTGTGTGTGTGTGTGTGTGTGTGTGTGTGTGTGTGTGTGTGATACCCACAGGGGACACAGGTCTATTTTTATGGCTATGTTAAAGTTCTTCACTGGAACTCTCTGGTAGTCTCTCGCCTGCTGGAGGACAAAACCAGTGAGGAAAACACACCCACACACACACCCACAGACACACACACACAATTCACTACTCCAGTGACAATAAAATACAAACATAGCAAACATGACTGAAAAGACTCAAACCTCAAACTCTCCACTCTGTGACCTGCTGTGAACTTCAGCGCACAGCTACTATTTTTATCCAAAATAAATTAAATATTTTTAAGAATTACTTCTTATACCCGCATCAACAGTGGGACAAATCAGAAGAAGCACAGAGTGAATTATCACACAGCAGCTGGGACAAGCTAAAAAATAATCTAAAATTGTAAAATAAACAAATGCTATTAAATAGAATATTAAATAATCATATATGATTAAATAAATATTTAAATAACCATATACAGTGGGGCAATAAAGTATTTAGTCAGCCACTGATTGTGCAAGTTTTCCTACTTAGAAAAATGAGAGAGGTCTGTTATTTTCATCATAGGTACACTTCAACTATGAGAGACAAACTGAGAAAAAAAGTGCAGGAAATCATATTGTAGGATTTTTTTAAAGAATTTAATCGTCAATCATGGTGGAAAATAAGTATTTGGCCACCCACAAACAAGCAAGATTTCTGGCTCTCACAGTCCTGTAACTTCTTTAAGAAGCTCTTCTTTATCCACTCGTTACCTGTATTAATGGCACCTGTTTGACCTCGTTATCTGTATAAAAGACACCTGTCCACAGCCTCAAACAGTCAGACTCCAAACTCAACCATGGCCAAGACCAAAGAGCTGTCGAAGGACACCAGGAAGAAAATTGTAGACCTACACCAGGCTGGGATGAGTGAATCTACGATAGGCAAGCAGGTTGGTGTGAATAAATCAACTGTGGGATCAACTGTAAGAAAATGGAAGCCATACAAGACCATTGATAATCTCCCTCGATCTGGGGCCTCCATGCAAGATCTCATCCCGTGGGGTCAAAATGATCATGAGAACGGTGAGCAAAAATCCTAGAACTACACGGAGGGACCTGATGAATGACCTGCAGAGAGCTGGGACCAAAGTAACAAAGGCTACCATCAGCAACACACTACGCAGAGAGGGACTCAGATCCTGCAGTGCCAGGCGTGCCCCCCTGCTTATACCAGTACATGTCCAGGCCCGTCTGAAGTTTGCCAGAGAGCATATGGATGACAGAAGAGGATTGGGAGAATATCATGTGGTCAGATGAAACCAAAATAGAAGTTTTTGGTAAAAGCTCAACTCACCGTGTTTGGAGGAAGAAGAATGCTGAGTTGCATCCCAAGAACACCATACCTACTGTAAAGCATGGGGGTGGAAACATCATGCTTTGGGGCTGTTTTTCTGCAGAGGAAACAGGACGACTGATCTGTGTTAAGGGAAGAATGAACGGGGCCATGTATTGTGAGATTGTAAGAAAAAAACCTTCCATCAGTGAGAGCATTGAAGATGGAACGTGGCTGGCCCTTTCAGCATGACAATGATCCCAAACACACCGCTCGGAAAATGAAGGAGTGGCTCTTTAAAAAAGCATTTTAAGGTCCTGGAGTGGCCTAGCCAGTCTCCAGACCTCAACCCCATAAAAAATATGTGAAGGGAGTTGAAAGTCCGTGTTGCCCAGCGACAGCCCCAAAACATCACTGCTCTAGAGGAGATCTGCATGGAGGAATGAGCCAAAATACCAGCTACAGTGTCTGCCAACCTGGTGAAGACTTACAGGAAACGTTTGACCTCTGTCATTGCCAACAAAGGTTATGTTACAAAGTACTGAGCTGAACTTTTGTTATTGACCAAATACTTATTTTCCACCATGACTTATTTTCCACCATAATTTACAATTAAATTCTTTAAAAATCCTACAATGTGATTTCCTGGATTTTATTTTCACATTTTGTCTCTCATAGCTGAAGTGTACGTATCATGAAAATTACAGACCTCTCTCATCTTTCTAAGTGGAGAACTTGCACAATCATTGGCTGACTAAATAGTTTTTTGCCCTTACTGTATTATTATATAGTATTGTAAAGCTAATGAAGAGGACATGTGGTGTATCATGATGTTCTTTAGATGATTTTCTTTAAAATATGCTTATTCTTTAGATGATGTTCCTTAGCTGTACTCTCACTCCTCCATCACCCACTTACTGCATTTAATCCTTCCACAAACCTGTTAATTGAATTCTGCTCTTTAATTAGATCTAATCAGGTCTGATAATCTATCTGATCTAAAGCAGGTGTTGGAACATCAGCCTGGTAAAACTCTTCTCCCAATTCCTCACACAGACCTGTGGAGGATCCATGAGAAGGAGTGTTTCTGATCTGATTCAATATGGTATGGATTTATATTCATCATTTAATTAAAAAAATAGAGTAAGTAAGTAAATCCTAATTAAAATAGTAATGTACAATTTCAATAGGATACGAATCAATTGAGATCCTTTACAATTTTTTTCTGACATGAATGCATTACATTGATTTGTTTTAGAATAAGCTTATAATGAGGAATATAAGATGAAATGCCTGAATTAATAATAATGAAATGTTTTCTTTTGATGAGAGAATTGCTTTTTTATCAGTGCATTTTCAAATAAAACATTACAGTGTAGGTTTGTCCTGACCAGCAGCTACACAATGCATCGTAACTTTACTCCCTCACCTTTGCATACTCGCTTAATCTAATTTGGGTTGTAGGAGCCTGCATGGGTGTACACACACACACACACACACACACACACACACACACACACATCTAAAGCCTGAGGGTGTGATGTATTAAATCACTGTGTATGGTTTTATAAACACCCACAAAAGGTTCTGGTTTAATAACTAACAGATTTAATGAACAGCTGTTTATTTTGTGGGTTAATGAGTGTGTACTGAAGATATATATATTTTTTTATTTGATGGTTGAAGTATCATTCTTAATATATCACCCTCAACACACACACACACACACACACACACACACACACACACACGCACATTTTATATATATACAGTGCCTTGCAAAAGTATTCGGTCCCCTTGAACTTTTCAACCTTTTGCCACATATCAGGCTTCAAACATAAAGATATGAATTTGTAATTTTTTGGTAAGAATCAACAACAAGTGGGACACAATCGTGAAGTGGAACGAAATTTATTGGATATTTTAAACTTGTTTTAGAAATAAAAAAATGAAAAGCGGGGCATGCAAAATTATTCAGCCCCTTCACTTTCAGTGCAGCAAACTCACTCCAGAAGTTCAGTGAGGATCTCTGAATGATCCAATGTTGACCGATCTAAATGACTGATGATGATAAATAGAATCCACCTGTGTGTAATCAAGTCTCCGTATAAATGCACATGCTCTGTGATAGTCTCAGAGTTCTGTTTAAAGCACAGAGAGCATCATGAAGACCAAGGAACACACCATGCAGGTCTGAGATACTGTTGTGGAGAAGTTTAAAGCCGGATTTGGATACAAAAAGATTTCCCAAGCTTTAAACATCTCAAGGAGCACTGTGCAAGCAATCATATTGCAATGGAAGGAGTATCAGACCACGGCAAATCTACCAAGACCCGGCTGTCCCTCTAAACTTTCAGCTCAAACAAGGAGAAGACTGATCAGAGATGCAGCCAAGAGGCCCATGAAACCTCTGGATGAACTTGCAGAGATCTACAGCTGAGGTGGGAGACTCTGTCCATAGGACACAATCAGTCGTACACTGCACATATCTGGCCTTTATGGAAGAAGTGGCAAGAAGAAAGCCATTTCTCAAAGATAATCCATAAAAAGTTTGCCACAGCCACCTGGGAGGGACACCCAAACATGTGAAAGAAGGTGCTCTGGTCAGACGAACTTTTTGGCCACAATGCAAAACGTTATGTTTGGCGTAAAAGCAACACAGCTCGTCACCCTGAACACACCATCCCCACTGTCAAACATGGTGGTGGCAGCATCGTGGTTTGGGCCTGCTTTTCTTCAGCAGGGACAGGGAAGATGGTTAAAATTGATGGGAAGATGGATGGAGCCAAATACAGAACCATTCTGGAAGAAAACCTGTTGGAGTCTGCAAAAGACCTGAGACTGGGACGGAGATTTATCTCTCCATCTCCAACCTCACTGAGCTCCAGCTGTTTTGCAAGGAAGAAAGGGCAAAAATTTCATTCTCTCGATGTGCAAAACTGATAGAGACATACCCCAAGCGACTTGCAGCTGTAATAGCAGAAAAAAGGTGGCGCTACAAAGTATTAACGCAAGGGGGCCGAATAATTTTGCACGCCCCACTTTTCAGTTTTCTATTTCTAAAAAATGTTTAAAATATCCAATAAATTCGTTCCACTTCACAATTGTGTCCCACTTGTTGTTGATTCTTCACAAAAAATTACAATTTCATATCTTTATGTTTAAAGCCTGAAATGTGGCAAAAGGTTGAAAAGTTCAAGGGGGCCGAATACTTTTGCAAGGCACTGTATATATATATTAATAATGTATATGAGATATTAGGAGAACCTGAGATGGGACAAAAGAAGAACACATGGAGCCTGAAGCAGCAGAGCAGAGATCTGAAGAAGGACCAAGAAGAGGAGCTTTATGATGGACAGGAGGAGGAATAGAGGAAGAAAATAGAAGGTGGAGGAACAGAGAGAACGAGTGTGGCTGAGTATGGTTTAGTATGGCTTCCCCTCATTCAGCTACAAGAATATTACTAAGGCTGATGGTGCACTGATCTTGGTGATACCATAAACATTTATGCCTAGACGCTTCGGCTCATTGCTGTGATAAGTCGGCGCATCCGCCATATTGGTCCAGGCAAGACTTGGCTGTAAACAAATACAAGTGAACAGAGGAGCTGCGTTTTTCTGTTAAAATGCACAATAACCTCATTATTTCTCAACCAATTTTAATGAGTCATTTTAAAATTCAAGGCTTTTGATCTACATGGAGTACAAACAAAGTTTCTTTGAATTTCAATAGAGAGGAATGTGTATCAGCATTAGGCAAGTTAACGTGGTGAAAAAGAATTCCTTATCATAAAAAACTGTAAAAACTCACATTTTTCAATCATGGATTTGGATTATTTTCCTTGGTTAATACTTGCATAACATTACATTATTATTTAATGTATGAAATGTTTAGAATATTTTTAATGCATTTTTCTCTCTGAGTCCTCATTATTTTAGTTTTTCTTTTGCTCCAGGTCAGAACTTGGCTCCTTCAGACTGACATACCAATATACAATTCTTATAATTGACAGTAAACTATATATTTTAACTCATTATAATTAATTTCTTTTATTTGTATAATTATAGTGTTGCTGCTTTGTTATGGCTGGTGTTGTTGCTAATGGTTACATGTGTATGTGATGGAGTAATACTTGAATAGCTTTGGTCAGAGTGACATTATCAGTCAATATTAGCACTCCTAGAATGACTCTCGGCCAATGAGATTGCAGGATCGAGACTAACGGTGGTATAATGTGATTTAATTCAACAGTCAATTCTACTGTACAGAATGTATACAAAAACAATTAAATGAAAAGTAACTAAATTACTGAAATATTAATCGGAGATCAATAAAACCCTAAACCAAATCAGTATTTGGCAAAAGTTTCACTTTTACAGCTGGATCGGGTTGTTTATTTACATAGAAGGCCATCAGCAGCAGTCACAGTTACTCTGGGGGACATGTTTAAAAACTAAAAGCAGGAACTCTCTCTGTAGAGATGAAAAGCATAATGGAAAGGTTTCTGCTGTCATAAGGAAACACACTGGTTCTGCTGTTAAACACTCTCACATTAATATTAGTTTAGTATAAATTACACTAAACACTTCCCCAAAACTGATCTGTATAAAAGTACTGTCTCTGGAGAGGGAACTCAAGCCAGGCCTGGTTCCTCATGCTTGTGTTTCAGAGCAAGCTTTACTTCCAGTCTGTTTTATTCCTGTTTTTGTTCAGACTGTGTTCGCTCACTTCACACCGCAGTGAGTTTAAATAAAGAGTCCAAATTAAACCAGAGGACTGAACAGCAAATGACCGAAGGGCAAATAACCAGAGCGCATTAGCATGAATCAGCGCTGACTGGCACTCAGATCCCCGCTGGCACTGATGAGCTTACTTTTACTGAAACATCCAAATATGTAGTATATACCACTCATTGACAAATAAAATTAACTCACAAGTTGTTGTTACTAAATGAATCTTTATTTGTATGAATGTAACGAGGATATATGTAAGCGATTAGAATATTAGAGCGAAAGGATAAGTTTATTGGATTAAACTGTACAATTTAACTTAACGGAGGCTCTTACCCTGTTAGGCTGCCTCTAGTTAGTCTGGATAGAAGATGAGATATGGTTGATCATGGAGCTACACAGGTTCAGTATGGTATGCTGTGCAACATTTACCCAAAGCTGGGCCTGTAGATCTTGCACACTCATACTCATCCAGCCAGTCCCATAAATGCTCGACTGGTGATAAATCTGATGAGGAAGGGTTCCAATCTTTTGGAGACATTTCTGTTAAATCCTTTCTGTGTGTGGGTGATCATTACACTGCTGAAAAATGCCAGCTGAAAGCCCTGCCATGAGAGGCAACACATATGGCTGCAGGATGTCCTGCACATATCGCTGATCTGTTAGTGTCCCTTGTAACACTACAAGGGGTGACCAACTGTTGTATGCGATAGCTCCCCAGATCATCCCACCAGCAGTTTGGGCAGTGTGTTGCCAACCGTGATCAGATCCCAAACAGAATCTGGATTCATCACTAAAGATCATATGGGTCAATTTGTAACAGTCCAGGTTTCTCATTCACAACACCACTTCAAACGAAGGCGAAACCATAGCAGGGCACGTAATATTCGCCGTGACAACAAATTTCCTTTTGCTAAGCCCAGGCAGAGACAGGGGTGTGTAGGGAATCCTGTGCATGGATAACCAAACTGTAGAAGCTGCTTGTGCTTGTCGGTGAATCAAACAATCATCTCTACTGGGGGTCTGTCTGGGCTATGTGGAGCCTCTTCACCATGTGTGTGTGCCCCCATAAAACCACTGCTCTCAGAACCTCCTAACAGCTAGGTCAGTACGGCCCAGATGGAGGCAATTCATCAAAACCCCCATCCTGCTTCTCTCAGTCCAATGATGATCCCCCTCTCAAAGTTTGTCAGCTGGGTAAAATGTCTTTGAGTGCATCATATGATCTCTCACCAAGAGGTACACTCCCTCTTGTAATAAGACTCGGTGTCTAATCAGAGCACACCTGTAAACATTTACATATCTGCAAGAAGGATTTTGCAGAAATCGCACATTTCTATCTGGGTGCATTATTATTTTTGTCAATGAGTGTATATGAGGTTAAATTAAAAACAGAGACATTGGTACTAAGCTAGAGCAATTAGCACTCAAACGTTTAAAGTGTTAAGTTATTTTAATCCTGATACCCTGTATAGAGCTGGAGAAGAAAAACATTTCAGCACAACCTCAGGTCATTAAGAGCGTGTCTAATGGACTGATTCAGGCTTCCCCATGACTCGTTCAGATTGGTTTATTTAACAAAGAAATAAACATTGTCATAATACAGCTTTAAAAAAGAGGACTAGATACCAAATGTTCAGGCACAGGAGACTGCGGAGAGGAAAAATAAAATCTAAGCCCTCTAATTATACCAATTTTACCAGGTCTAAACCCTCTAATTACACCAGCTCTACCAGGTACCCACGAAATCCCTAAATAATTCTACTCTTGGTTATTCACACTGAATCCCTTGCAGTAATTTTACTGTGAGTTCTTGTTAAGCTTCCTGTTCAGTCTCTAGTGTACAGTTTGATGTTCTGTTTAATTAGCAGTGTGACATCACTCACTGGTATCATTTAATCGTTTATAAACTCTGTTAGAGCTCAGAGACTCAAAAGTGTCCTATTAAATTTATTCCAGTCTTACATCAGAGCCTTTGGCGCCATCACACACACACACACACACACACACACACACACACACACACACACACACACACACACACCGCATTACAGCACAGAGACAATATTTGAATGTGTGTGTGTGTGTGTGTGTGTGTGTGTGTGTGTGTGTGTGTGTGTTTTCCTGAGCTATTCATTAGTCCCACTAGCTGTTTACTTTGCCGTGTCTTAATTGACTCATTGGAGATTTGCAGCTAATTAAAGTCTTTCCTTTTTATCATTGACAAACAACAAAGTACTTCTGTCTGAGAATCTGATTCACTGAGTTACTGATTCACTGATCACAGAGTCACTGTTTCACTGATTCATAAATGTGAGTTTATAGATCAGATTAACAACAACCAATCAGTGTTCTAGAATTAACATGACACACTTATCTAATTCCCACTGTCACGGTCAGGTTAGTGTGTGTGTGTGTGTGTGTGTGTGTGTGTGTGTGTGTGTGTGTCACAGCACAGCTGATTTTTGATTTTTGGTCAGTTAGCTGGAGGGAATTTCCTGTCCATGTCTTCTCCTCTCATTATTTCTCACCAGGACCATGGCCCCACATCAGTTTCAATAACCGTCAGCAATCGCTCTCCATATTAACCTCAGATTGGTTACCATGACAACCTCAGATCAGTCTCCATAACGACTTTAGCCAGACTTCTTCATTATTAGTTAATGCTGGAATCGTTCTGATATAAAGTGCTGTTGATGGAGTTGCTGCAGGCTCCGCCCCTAAACAATCACACGTACACACACACACACACACACACACACACACACACACACACACACACAAATGAAGAAGCTTCTGGATGTCCTATTGTGTTTGTGTTTTTGTGTTTTACTGTTGAACATGTAAAGTCATTATTTTGATTTCATCATTTGTCTGATCTTCTTTTGATAGTAGATCAAAAACTCCTGAATATAAAGATGACTCATTGAAAAAAAATTTGGTTATTGTGCATTTTAAACAGATAAAAACACAGCTCCTCCATTCAATTGTATTTGTTTACAAGCCAGTCTTGCCTGGACCAATATGGTGGACGCGTTGACGTATCGCAGCAATGAGTCGAAGCAGCCAATGCGGCGTCTGGATACTGTATATATGACTATGGGTTGAAGTCGTTCAGTGTGTGATGGACAATTTTCTCAGTGTGAGATACACTCTTTAGAATCTGCTACTCATATAATGTCCTCAAGACTTTAATTATTAACAAGAGCTAAGTTAAATCCCGCCTCCTCTGGTCTGATAGGCTGAATAAAGAGAACTGACATTAGTGTTAGTCAAGTGCACTGTGGGAAATGATTAAGGACAGCATGATGTTCTCCTTACAGTCTGATCCACTTCATCACTTCATTAACCTCCAGCGTCCGTATTAATTAATCACATTTTTAACCTTGTTAATAAAAACGTTACCGCTAATCACCACTGTTAGCATTAAACGCTAACAACACATACCAGAGATCAGAGCAGGAATGATTAGCGCTGGAGAAAAAGGGCGGGAAATGTGTTTGCTTAGTCAAGGAGGCGTGACCTCTCCAACTGTAAAACCAGGTAAGGAGGCATTGCCTCCACCTATAAATCCCAAGTAAGGAGGTGTGGCCTTTCCTGTTAAAAATCCATTTTGTGTAAGATCAATTTAAACTGCCACTGTGTGATTAGATAAGTCTGGATTAGTTTAGTTTAAGCTGTGTGTGATTGTATAATAAAGTCAGTGCTGAGTTTTTAGATTAGACTCCATCTTAGCGTCGGGGCCGTACATCTGCTCTGCCCTCTCGGCATTTGGCCGAGACGGGAGAGCTAATTTGGTGTGATGTAGGACTGTAATAGAATCGGAGCGAGTTTGAATCACTGTTCATTAAAGAGAGAGAAACATCAGCAGGAGGAAGAGGAGGAAGAGAGAGAGGAGGAAGAGCAGAGGGGTGATGGATGGATCCTCCAGCTTCTCCTCCATCAATTATTAACCAGGTCACTGAGTGCTAATCTGTCAGAGGGGCCACGACCACATTCCCTCCTCATCCTGCACTAACGGCCAAATTAAACCCCATTCATCTTCAGACGAGGAGAGGGGGGTCAGAGAGAGTTTAACTGCCTCTGAATCACACACACACACACACACACACACACACACACACACACACACACACACACACACACACACACCACTCACACATCACTCAGAGACTTAACATACAAAAGCATCTTTATAAACTCACTCCCTTGAGGCTGATTATTAAAAGTGTTTTAATTTTGTGTCCTGATGAATTGAAAAATGTTCCAAATCAATAAACTACACTCATTTTTTAACATCGGTGTTAAAAAAATGTACTCAATGTCACAAAACCAGAGGACTACAAATTAGGTTAGGGAAAAAGGTCAGGGTTCTGATGTTAAAAAGATTAAACTGTTGAGTCCAAATCTGAAGCCAGGAAGATGATGTGGTTTGACCTGTAGATGATGAAGATGTCCAGTTACATAAAACGGCATATGTTTTTCCCTTAACAACAAAGCTGCTCCGATCTAACTGGGGTCAGGGGCATGAGTGTCAGAACTGGACCTCAGTGGAACTATGTGGTCTGGTCCATGATGTTGGGTATGTGGGCATCGTTTAAATAGCGGAGTGATGGTTCAAAATCAGTTTTTATTCTCTGTGGTCCTTTATTCACAATGATCTTTCAGTCCTAAATAATGTCAGACCTGCTATATAAACTGTAATAAAAGATCTGAACGACTATAAATGCTATTTCCATTATTGAAGACGTTTGGTCTGGTTTGAGTCCCATAGCTCTTCTGAGAGACGTTTTGTTTCCTGATAATAATTATTTAGGTTAAGTGCAGCCTTTGATAAGAACATGGTTTTAAACAGGTTTTAAATGGAATGATCAGGAAGGAAATATGTAGTTACTCTGTGAGGCTTTATCATCAGAATGATCTCGGGCCTCCCTCAGGGCCCTATTTCTGCTTTATGAACCCAAATGTTTAATTTCACACTTTATTATCTGTATTGTCACTAAATAGTGTCAGTTCTTTTAAACTCTTATCTGTTTTAGTACTCGGTGGATTTACTGCAATGTTTTGTAAGTATAGAATAACGAAACGGATCTTTATCTGATTGCTGACTCAATAAGTACAGAAATTGGCTATTCTAATTGTATAAGACTCTGAGCTTAGTTTTGAGTAAGTAAAAGTTTTTCTTAAGTTAAGATAGGACTGTCATGCTAAGTTTATAGCATTTCGTCTTTAATACCAACTGTAACGTGTAGAAAAATCAGCAGCACATCCTGACCGGTACTAGTAAAAATCATTACATTACACCTTTAAGGAACTGTTCTTATCTGATGCCTGTTTGCTTACTGAATCATTTCCACAATCTAATTTTATCGCTGTTACTCTACAGAGCTTTTAGTTTTATTAAATGCTAATACATTTATCCATCAACCAAGCAAGTGTAAATAATACTAATAAAAAAATAAATAATAAATAACATTAGTAGCTTCAAACAGAGCTGAGGTTTTCTAGGCTTAGGACAAAATCATACAAGATATTTATACCAATCCAGAATTATTCCTGTTCCTCATTATCACAATAACAAATCGTTTTAATATTAGAAATTATGTTACTAATTCCCTCTTCCTGGAGGTGCTTGTTTAGTGATTAGATTCTCTAATCACTTGTAAATATCTAATGTTACCTCTGCATAATCTGACTCTGGTTCCTCCTCACAGATGAGCTGCTTCATCACTGCCAGTCTCCTCTCTTTCCCAATAAGCTCACCATAAGCCCAAAAAGTGAGTCACCTGTGAATGAAACGTATATAATAGCATGTACAATAGCTGCGGCTCGATTTGCCATGGACTGGACAAGTTTCTGGATGTAGGCGACATCAAAGTTCAGCCAATCTTGCATCTAAGAATTTGGCCAGATTTTGTGGAGGCCTTTCCTGGAGTCTTTCTCGTTGTTCCAAGTAGTCCCACAAATTCTTAAGAGGATTCACATCTGGGGATTATGCGTTCCAGTCCAGATGTGTGACTGCTCCTGAATGTTCATCATGCCAATCAGTGACATTTGCAGCTCTCTGTATAGGAATGGTCTGTTTCTCTGTAAGATAATGAACAAAAGGCTAAACCTGGTTGATCCAGCAGCTCAGTGTAGGCATTGTGGTTCAAATTTACTGCCACCTCAACCAAAGGAGCCATTTTGGCATAATAATCCCCCAGAACATCACAGAACCTCCTTCAGCTTGAACCACAGCTTGCACGCAGTCCTCATTGAAGCCTCTGGAGGTCTGTAATGAACACGACACCAAGCATTATTCACATCCAGAGAGAAACCAGATTCATCTGATAACCAGAGAACATGCTTCCAGTCAGGAACAGAACAATTTTTAGGTCTATTCACCTACTGCATCCGGGAAACTCTGTGAGCAAAGGCCTTTTGTGTGCCACTCTGCTCTGTATTCTCATGGTACCTGAGGAGTGTTTTTTAAGAAGGTTCTGAAGGACCTTCGTTGATTCTAGAAGTGATTCTTGCCCTGAATTGAAGCGATTTTTATTCACATGTTCCCTGTCCATCAGTTTTGTCTTTCGGCCACAGTTCACAGAAGAATTTCCTGTAGACTGGGATTTCAGAGTCGTATGACCGTACTCTTCAATACACCTGCAAATTCAACTTGGATGTAATTTTAAACTTTGTGCTTTTTCCATTAAGGTTTTTATTTGAACCTTTACAAAATTCACAAAATCTTGGGTGGATGGCAAACCCGCTGCAGTCTGATCCAGGTCGTGGAGGAATGAGTGTTTGGCTGTTCAGTGGTTTCCTGCTCCAGCTCCGTTATTTAGGAACCGGTTTTGTTTTTGGACTTGCTTTAATTTGGGTTTGAATTTCTTCGGTTAGTAGAAGGTGACTGTGTGAACAATGGCTGATGGTGTAACATTACAGCACATTTATCTTAAAGAGAACAAACTCCCAGAGTGATCAGGTTGGATTAAGATTGAAACAGACAGTCATGTAGCTTCAGTCTGTAATGCATCATTACACCAGCATGTACAGTGTGTCTCTCTCTCTCTCTCTCTGTGTGTGTGTGTGTGTGTGTGTGTGTGTGTGTGTGTGTGTGGTGTGTGCGTGCGTGCGTGTGCGCGCGCTGGATTCTGGTACTGACCGTCATGCTCTGTTACAGATCAGTTACAGAGTGAGTGCTGTACAGAATAATTTAATCTGTCCAAACTATAAATTAAACACCACAGGGTACATTCATTCAGATCTAACCAGTTCCAGAGCCAGAACTAGAACCAGGCTTTCATTCATACGAGCAGATGATTGAATCCATCCACCTGGGAGAAAACGACTTAGTGCAAATGCGTATTTAAACAAAAAGACCAAATTAATGAGGCTTTTATCTGGTGTTCAGGATCTGTCCATCTAATTACACATATTTGTAGAGAGGAATTTCGAGACCCTCGAAGGGTGACCTCATCCACCACCCACAGAGCAGTGTGTGTGTGTGTGTGTGTGTGTGTGTGTGTGTGTGTGTGTGTGATTAAAAAATGCAAAATGAATGAACAGAAGTGAAATCTAAATCAAATCAGTATTCCTTGACTTCAAAACAGAACCAGATTGTGGTCACACCAGATATTGATTTCTCTTTTGTTCATTCACTTTGCATTTTCTTAACTGACAAAAAATAAACCATTAATACTACTGTTTACGAAATCATTTTTACTTTGCAGCACTCCACACCTGCCTAAAACTTTTGCACAGTACTCTATATGCTTGGAAAGTGGCCAGATCCAGAGTACATGTTGGGAAATCACGCAGACACAGGGAGAACATGTAAAATCTCATAGGCAGCAGCTGGGCTGGGACATGAACCCAAGTCTTGGGACATAACTGGTGCCCAGACTGGCTTAAAGTGAGGCTTAAATGTTCATTTGAATTAAAATGATTACAGAATATCTAGTAATTTAATAAGAAATCCAAATGATAATAACAACAACAATAATAATAATAATAATAATAATAATAATAATAATAATAATACTTTGGATTTGTTATATGTATGTATGTATGTATATATATATATATATATATATATATAAATTGATATTATCTTATTATTCTTATTATTATTAATATCATTATTATTATTATTAGTATTACATGTAGTATCTGAATATTCTTTCTTCATTTCTTTGTTAGTGTGATTTATGAAACACAGTATAAATGCTTTGTTCTTATTTACATTTAAGACTTTAATATAAATGTGACTTTATATAATTGATGTATTTGTTAAAAGATTTTGGAGCTTGTATCTGATCTTTAGAGATCTTTAATTGGTTTGGACCCTGGAACAGCCCGGTCTCAACCCGTCCCTGCCTCAGTGCCTCCAATAGAGACAGTCTCTATTTTACAGCATGACACTGGTCATCAGTGATTACCCAGAACCTCCTCCATGCACTCCATTAGCATGCTAATCTCAGCGTTTGACGTTAATGTTTCCCCTCAGTGGAGCTTTGACCTCGTTCAGGACTTTATTAAGAAACGTCTCTCAGACGCACCGACGCCCAAACGGTAATGAGCTCCAACTCCCCTAAATCCTAACTCTTTCTCTCTCTCTCTCTCTCCAAACAGCATATAAATCCCTAAAACTACAAACAAGATACTACAAAACACCGTAACTTCATTTTTTAATTCCACCAATCAGACTGAGAAGAAAGTACTGTGGGACTGTGGTAGCCTAGTGGGTAAGGTACTGGACTATGGACCAGAAGGTCCAAGGTTCAAATCCCACCTCTGCCAAGCTGCCACTGTTGGGTCCTTGAGCAAGGCCCTTAACCCATAACTGCTTGGATTGTAAGACTGTATCAATTGTAAGTCGCGCTGGATAAGGGCGTCTGCTAAATGCTGTAAATGTCAATGTAAAGTCAAGTCAAGTCAGATTTATTTATATAGCGCTTTTTACAATGGAGCATTGTCTCAAAGCAACTTTACAAGATTTACAAGTTTAGATTATCTCCTAATATCTACGTCCATTCCCAAATTGAGCAAGCCTAGTGTGACAGTGGCAAGGAAAAACTCCCTAAGTGTTATGAGGAAGAAACCTTGGGAGGACCAAGACTCAAAAAGGGACCCAACCTCCTTGTAGATGATAAATGTAAGAATGAAATTAATTTGTATTAAGCCTAGTAACAGCATATACAAAGAAAATAAAAGCGAGCCAAGCACTGACCCCTGAGGCACGCCATACATCACTTCTGAGAGATTAAAGCGTAGATTATTTACATGAACAAACTGGTACCGGTCTGGTACTGGTTGTGTCACTGGTTATATTTCTGTTTGAGTTTCTGGTTGTGGGTGCTACTGGTTGTGTTACTGGTTGTGTGTGTTTCTGGTTATGTTTCTGGCTGGGTGTGTTACTGTTTGTTTTTCTGGGTGAGTTTCTGGTTGTGTTACTGGTTATATTTCTGGTTGAGTTTCTGGTTGTGTGTTATTTTTTGTGTTGCTAGTTGTGTATGTTACTGGTTGTGTTACTGGTTGTGTGTGTTTCTGGTTATGTTTCTGATTGTGCGTATTTCTGTTTGTGTTACTGGTTGTATTTCTGGTTGTATGTGTTACTGGTCGTGTTACTGTTTGTATTTCTGGTTGTGTGTGTTACAGGTTGTGTTACTGGTTGTGTGTGTTTCTGGTTATGTTTCTTATTGTGCGTATTTCTGTTTGTGTTACTGGTTGTATTTCTGGTTGTGTGTGTTACTGGTCGTGTTACTGTTTGTATTTCTGGTTGTGTGTTTCTGGTTGTGTTTCTGGTTGTACGTCTGGTTGTGTGTTACTGGTTGTGTCACTGGTTATATTTCTGTTTGAGTTTCTGGTTGTGTGCGCTACTGGTTGTGTTACTGGTTGTGTGTGTTTCTGGTTGTGTTTCTGACTGGGTGTGTTGCTGTTTGTTTTTCTGGGTGAGTTTCTGGTTGTGTTACTGGTTATATTTCTGGTTAAGTTTCTGGTTGTGTGTTATTTTTTGTGTTGCTAGTTGTGTATGTTACTGGTTGTGTTACTGGTTGTGTGTGTTTCTGGTTATGTTTCTGATTGTGCGTATTTCTGTTTGTGTTACTGGTTGTATTTCTGGTTGTGTGTGTTACTGGTCGTGTTACTGTTTGTATTTCTGGTTGTGTGTGCTACTGGTTGTGTTACTGGTTGTGTGTGTTTCTGGTTATGTTTCTGATTGTGCGTATTACTGGTTGTATTTCCGTTTGTGTTTCTGGTTGTGTTTCTGGCTGGGTGTGTTACTGTTTGTTTTTCTGAGTGAGTTTTCTGGTTGTGTTACTGGTTATATTTCTGGTTGTGTGTTATTTTTTGTGTTGCTAGTTGTGTATGTTACTGGTTGTGTGTGTTTGTGATTGTATTTATGTTTGTGTTGTGTTGTGTTTCTGTTTGTATGTGTTATTGGTTGTCTTACTGGTTATATTTCTTGTTGAGTTTCTGGTTGTGTGTGTTACTGGTTGTGTTACTAGTTGTGGGTGTTCTGGTTGTGTTTCTGTTTATATTTTTGGTTGTTTGTGTTACTGGTTGTGTTTCTGTTTATATTTTTGGTTGTTTGTGTTACTGGTTGTGCTTCTGATTATATTTCTGGATGTATTTCTGGTTGTGTTTGTTACTGGTTGTGTGTGTTTATGGTTGTATTTCTGGTTGTGTTACTGGTTGTGTGTATTTATGGTTGTATTTCTGGTTGTGTTACTAGTTGTTTTTTCTGTTTGAGTTTCTGGTTGGGTGTGTTACTGGTTGTGTGTATCACTGGTTGTATTTCTGGTTGTGTTTCTGTTTGTGTGTGTTATTGGTTACTGTAACGCCTTACTTACTGGATGCTCTAGTAAATCTATAAATAAACTTCAGTTAGTTCAGAATGCAGCTGCCCGAGTGCTAACTCGAACTAGAAAATTTGATCATATCACTCCTGTTCTATCATCACTGCACTGGTTACCAGTCAAATTCCGCATTGATTACAAAATACTTCTTATAACTTATAAAGCTCTACATGGCCTGGGGCCCCACATTATCTGAGTGACCTCTTAAGAGTTTTACAATCCAACTCGTCTAACTTCGTTCGCAGGGTACAGGACTTATTTAGTTCCTAGAATTAAAAAAGTCACGGCAGGGGGAAAGGCTTTCTCATACATGGCCCCCCAACTATGGAATAAAACTTTCCCACTTTCGTTCGAGATTCAGACACCCTCCAAAGTTTTAAGTCTAGGCTAAAGACATACCTATTTACGCAGGCTTTTTACTAGATTTAGACCAGGTTGCATGGCTTGGGTCGCTGGGGCCGGAGTCTGGAGTCATGTCTGGCTTGCCTGCCTTGTCGGCTAGCCGGGAGTGTCGAGTGGGCGGTCTGGCTGAACTAGGCTACGGTCCTCGTGAACTTGACTCATCCATCCTTGCCTTAGAATAAGGGCAGAGCTGGGGGTTCATAGTCAAAGAGTCTTATGGTGATCAGAGACGTTGGGTTGCTGTCTTCTGTCGCTCGTGGGGTTGCCAATGTCTCATGTGATCCCTCTTGGCTGTGTTACCTACCAGTTCTCCTCTTTCTAGCTTTCTAGCTATGCTGCTATAGCTAATGCTGCCGGGGTCTCATGCTACACTTGGCATCAGTGATTGACATGGCATCAGTGATTGTTAATAAACACTGTGCTCTTAATCAATAACTAATTACATTTTCTGTTTTCTCTCCGAGCTGTGTTCTGGCAGTTCTGGCCCCACACATGATGTTCATCCTGAAATGGAGCTCCACTGTGCATAATTCACATTTTATTCGACCATGACTCCATGACTTTAGTTTCGCTCTTAGATTTTATCATCATACCCCGGCCACTTAGTGTCGATGTGAATACTTCACATTTTATTCGAACTTTGACTCCATGACTTTAGTTCGCTCTTAGATTTATCATCTACGCTACGCCGCCAAGGAGGTTTGGGTCCCTTTTTGAGTCTTGGTCCTCCCAAGGTTTCTTCCTAGAACTAGGGAGTTTTTCCTTGCCACTGTCGCCCTAGGCTTGCTCAATTTGGGATTTGACGTAGTTATTAGGAGATAATCTAAACTTGTAAAGTTGCTTTGAGACAATGTTCCATTGTAAAAAGCGCTATATAACTAGATCTGACTTGACTTGACTTGATTGGTTGTGTTATTGGTTATATTTCTTGTTGAGTTTCTGGTTATGGGTGTTACTGCTTCTGTTACTAGTTGTGTGTGTTACTGTTTGTGTTTATGTTTGTATTTCTGGATGAGTTTCTGGTTGTGTGTGTTACTGATTGTGTTACTGGTTGTGTGTGTTACTGGTTGTGTTTCTGGTTATATTTCTGGATGAGTTTCTGGTTGTGTGTGTTACTGATTGTGTTACTGGTTGTGTGTGTTTATGATTGTATTTCTGATTGTATGTGTTACTGGCTGTGTTACTGGTTGTGTGTGTTTCTGGTTGTATTTTTGTTTGTGTTACTGGTTGTATGTGTTACTGGTTGTATGTGTTACTGGTTGTGTTCCTGGTTAAGTGTGTTTCTGGTTGAGTTATTGCTTTGTTCCTGCTGCAGTGCTGAAATCACTTACCTAAACACACAGCCTCATTCCTGCTGCTTCCACACGATTAGGACCCAGACCCCCTGCAGAGCCTTTCAGCTCTTCTCTGATGATACACAGCAAGTCTCAGACATGATTAGTGTGTTCAGTGTATACAGAACACACACAATCACACACAAACATACACAAACACACACAACAATACATACAGAGCTGAAAGAAGCATGACTAATGTGTAATGTGTACAGGTGTGTCTGCAGCATAATGTCTGCTCCATCGTATTCTGATAAGTTTATTACTGCTATTATTATTACCTCATACATTAGTTGTTGCAGTACAGCAGCTGGAGGATACATGTAACAGCGCCACTTCTGGTGCACAATCTTTTATTAAACACAAACTTAAATTAAACACAGTTCAGAAACAACAAGAACATTTTGCATCTTGTTTTATTGTGCTTGAGATGCACGAGCATCTCCCACAGTTTGGTTATCCACCACCCAGTCGCAGGGGCACCAGCAGTACACACCCCTGTTTCTGCCCGGACCATTTTCAGACACTAAAGGAAATTTGTTGTCACGGCACCCATTACATGTCCTGCCATTTCCATTGAATTTCTTTGCAGTGGAGTTGCGAACGAGAAACCAGTTTTGTTCCAGACTGGAACCGTTTGGTATTTCGTGATGAATCCAGGTTCTGTTTGGGATCTGATGATGGTCGGGTTCGAGTATGGAGGTCTCATGGTGAGCGCTTCAATCCTGCCTTTGCTGTGGAGCGACACACTGCCCCAACTGCTGGGGTGATGATCTGGGAAGTGATGGACTACGACAGTCGGTCACCCCATAGTAGTGATACAAGGGACACAGCTGTATGTGCAGGACATCCTGTGTTGGGTCTTATGGCAGGGCTTCCAACTGGCATTTTTCATCAGGATAATGCTCAGCCCCACACAGAAAGGATTTAACAGGAATGTCTCCACCTTGGTCTGTAAAGTTGGCAGATTTATCACCAGTCGAGCATTATGGAACCAGCTACAAGTGTGCAGGGTCTACAGGTCCAGCTGGAATATCTATGGGTAAATTTGCTGCAGCATGCCATACTGAACCTGTATGTCTCCATGTCCACATGTATCTCTGAAGCCTTGTATCCAGGCTAGAGGCGGTCTAACATGGTAACTAGAGCCTCCTTTCAATAGTACAGATTTTCACAATAAACTTATCTTATTATAATCATTTACATATATCATCATTACATTCATTTTTTTTTTTTTACCAATGAGTGGTATATACTAAGCTTGGACTCAAAAAAATGAACCTAATGCTCGAAATAAATAAATAAATAAATAAATAAATAAATGAAATTGCCTGAGGAGTGTATGAGTGATTAGTGAACTCAGAGTGCACTCATGAGTTCTGTTTTTTTTTTGTTTTTTTTTAATTGTATTCTTTATGATGGTGTGGATTAGAAACTAAAGTGCTGTACTCAATTGCTCTGCTTCATTAAAAACACAATTTCATGGATCATAAACTGAGCAGATGTGTGGATAAAAGCAGATACAGTCCAAATCAGGTACAGAGCATGAGCAGGAAGCACAAACAGAATATTTATTGGTAACTAACACTGAGAATATTTAGGATATTTAGGATCCACACCTGTACTAATTAAACGTTACCGTGATTATAACATTAGATACTGAGCTACACAACCAATAATATAAGATCAAATTTGTATTATGATTTAATGCTTAGTGCTGTCGCCTCACAGCTCCAGAGACCCGAGTTTCCCAGCCCAGTCCCTGCATGCCTGTGTGCTCGTAATACAATAAATTATTATTCTCACTGTAACATAATAGATTTAAACTCTTTTACCATCTGAGAAAGAACATACCCAACTCCACAGGCAGGAACTGAATCTGAGGATTGGACCCGGATTACACCAACTAGATACCACAATGTTTGTTTTCAGTAAGCATTTAAACTTGAGTGTTGCTACATAAACATTCATAGAGGAATGATGAATAAACCAGATTAAAGAATTCAGATTAAAGTATAAAGATCTACAGAGAGTTCCTGATGGTAAGTGGAATTATTACTTATTATTTTCATAGCTTATATATATATATATATATAAGATATAAAACATCTTAACACAAATAAATCCAAAGCCATGATGATAGTTGGAGAATAGCCTTCCCAACCAGACAACCTGGTATGTTTTAGAAGATCCAAATAGGGACTGAGATATCTAGTCTTTGTACACCTAAAATAACACATTTATTTTCTTCCAGCTATGGCAAATGGATTAAAGAAATCAAAAAAGATCTGAACAGATGCAATACATATCACTTCTTGGCAGGATAGAGTCAGTGAAAATTAATATTTTACCAAGATTGCTTTTTTATTTCAATTCCCACCTAAATTAGTACCACATACTACATTCAGATTTCTAGGAAAACTGATATCAAAATTTTTCTGGCAAAACAGGAGACCAATAATCTGATTATAATCAGTCGTGGCATCAAAAGAGAAAGGAAGTTACTGGTTGGTCCAATTCAGAGCAGTGGTGAAATGTACAGTTAATGATTTAGTGAATAAACAGTTCTTTATTGAGCAAAATTCTGTACCAGGAATACCATTATCCACTCATCTTATTTGTTAATCAACAGCCTTGGAAAAAAAAAATGTATGGATTGAATACACATTGAAGGTGTGGGCTTTAATCCAAAGGTAGTTAAAGGGAGCTATAGTTCTGTCACGGGCTATGCCCATAGTAGGAAATACAGAATTTCTCCCTTCCTGGTGGAATAATGCATTTAACAGATAGGATGAATCCATTCATTCTTTCACGTTCTTAATCCTAATCAACCAGTTGTTTGATGGAAATATATTTAAAGCACATTCAGAACTCCAGCACAAGTTGTTACACCTCAAAGTACACAGACTGAGATATCGTTAAAAGAGAACCAACCAATATATGACGATAAAAAGATAATAACAAATTTTCCACCAGCTGAGCTGTGACTGATCTTAGAGATTAACAGATCTCTCAGGAAGGGCTATATTGTTTCAAGAGATCAGCAGCACCTGATAGAAAGTCTTTAGGATTCTAAGCATTGCCTCTCAGATGTTTATAATTCAATCAGAGTAAATTACTATTCTTATAGACAAAAAAAAAAGAAAACAGATGTCAAGGTTTTAAAAGGATGCACGTATATAATGCCATCCTTCACACAGAGTCTGAAACTGATGGACCATGACAGTGACAAAATGTTTAATCAGAGCCTGTTCTAATTTCTGCTTTTTTAAAATCAGGCTGACCAATCAACTCTTCCAGAGCTGATCCACTAAACCAACAGCTCATCAAGAGCTTATAGTACGAGCAACAGGCTGCTTCTAAAAACATGGATATTAAAGAAAAGTTCTGGCGGAATAGAACTGAAAGGCTGGAGAATGATGATGATAAAACTCACAGGGACTGGATGGAACTGTTTGATTATTTATCTAAGCATCTGTTCATGATCACAAAAAACACAAACTTTAAAAAACTTCCTGCACTCATCTTCACTTTTGTCTTTGTTTTTGTTTTTAAGTTGACTATGTGAAAAAGACAGAGAAATCCCCAACACATTAAGATATGATAAATTAAAAGCACAAGAGAAATTTAAAAAGCACAGTACACGGTGTGAAGGACGCACTAAAAATCCGTGCTCGGTGTGAATAGACGTTAAGAGTAATCGATCACATCCATTAAAGTATAAATTTCAATGAGACGCAAACCTGCTAAATCTCAGCAGCAGAACCATAGAACAGGTGTGGGCATGTCCAAATATTCTAATGAGCACACCTGATCCTCCCCTCTCTCTGTGTGTTACATATAAAGCTTGTACCTGAGACACAGATCCATCCTGATGAGACCTAACACATCTGTCTGGAGGCTGCACACATCCATATGTTTCTGCCTCATGTAGAGCATCAGCGTTGCCATGGAGACTGTCACCATAGGAACACTGCTGCCATCTTACATGTGGTCCTCACGGAGACAGAGATCAGAGAGAGAGAGAGAGAGAGAGAGAGAGACAGACAGACAGACAGACATACAGACAGACAGAGAGCAAATGATACATAAACACATCAGCTGAGAATAATAACTCTACCATCTACAGCCGAATCCTAAACTGTTCTACAGGAAATCCACACTCACTGTGGTTCTTCAGTTGCAAACAAACGCTAACGATCACACACACTGCAGAACCAAAATATAAACGCTCAGAATATAAACATAAATAAGCACACCTCACTGGCTGCACACAACTAAGAGGGAATGAGTCCAGTTATAGAAAAGCTAATTTAATTTAAACAGGTAATGCAGAATCACCTTTTAAGTTCTTTAAACTTTTAAGTATGTAAATCTCTCTGTTTGTGTCGGTGTCCTAAAAACACAGACCGTAATGTAACATAGTTCCTACTTACATACATAGTCAATGCAAAGTAAATCAATATTAATTAAAATAATAAATAAAAAATGTAAACAAAACATCAAATTAGACCTTTTTTTAATTTGACCAGCTGTTTACGGGCGAAACATACAGAGGTAAAAAAACAGATTTGAATTTCCTATTATAAATTATTATAATTTTTAAGACCTTGGTCATTAAAGTGAATGATCAGATGGTCATTAAATGGTGCTTACCTGTAATAATAATAATAATAATAATAATAATAATAATAATAATAATAATAGTAAGAAGAAGATGAAGAAAAATAAAAAGAAGAATAGCAATAAAAAATTATAATATGAATAGCAAAAATAATAACGATAATAATAGCAATTATTACAGCCACTATGTGGCCGTATGTGCACCCTGCTGTGTGTGTGTGTGTGTTCTCCAAATACTAGGACTTCCCAGTCACTAGAAGGCACTGTGGGCATACTTCCTGTGGTGGCCTTGAAGAAGAAGAAGAAGAGGAAGAAGAAGAAGAAGACGACGACGACGACGACGACGACGGCGACGACCAACAGAGGAGAGCATGCCAGGCAGCATTACTGGTTTTGAGAGCCTGAGAGATGGTGGGGTTTTATTGTCAAAACAGTAGTGTGACAGCAAAGTGTTGCCATTGATGTTTATGGTGTGTGTTTTGGTGAATGGTTTTATTGGTAGTGGGTTGGTAGTGGTGAACTTTTAAAACCTTTGTATATATGTACATTTATTAATACTTTTGATGTTCCACTCAGAAAGGGGTAAGTGCCATTTTGGTTTCTCTCTCTTTTCTTCTGGTTTGTCGGCTAGTGAGGGAGTCTGGGAAGGCCTTTGTATTTTGTTTGTTTTATGTGTAGTCAATTAAGCATTAAATGGGTAGTTAGTTAGTTAGTTAGTTGGTGTTTTGTTTATTATTTTGCCGTGGCTTACCCCTGGAGATATGGCCGTCTTAAGTATATTCAGTGTTGGAACATCTAGTTGTCAAACTCCTAAATGAAACTAACTTGGTCAGTGGTGTGTCAGTTGCCGTCTCTTTCGGTCTCTCTCAGGTGTTATAGCCTAGTGTGGCCTTGCTAATGGTTCATGCTGCTCCATAAACTAATGAGCACATAACAGCAATAATAATAATGATGATGATGATGATGATGATGATGATAATAATAATAATAATTATTATCCTTATTATTATATTTGTATTATTACAACTATAATGATAATGGCAATAACAATAAAAATATTAAAAATACAAATAGTAACAATAATAGCAATAATAATACTAATAAAATAGTAAAACTAATAAAAATAGCAATAATAATAATAATAATAATAATAATAATAATAATAATAATAGTAATATTAGTATGGCTATTAACATTTATAATAAAGCCAATAATTATAATAATAACCATAATAACAAAAATAATAATGGCAATGATTATAACAGTAATAATAATAATAATAATAATAATAATAATAATAATAACAACAATAATAGTAGTAGTAATAATAATAATAATAATAATAATAATAATAATAGTAATAGCAATAATTATAACAGCAATAATAATAAAAACAACAACAATAATGATGATGATGATGATGATGATGATGATAAAAATAAAATATTTATATTAATAGTAGTATTTTGTAAGGTATCCTACTGCAGTATGAATAATTCATTTTCACTCTCAGTGCTCTCAGATTTTTGGGCTTCGCTGTAGATTTTTTTTCCAGTGGCTATGAGCCACCTGCTGGAACCTACACTCCAGAGGAGCTGGGTTTGAACCCCAGGCTAGACCTGCAACACGAAGGTGGTGTGGTCCAATTATGTGGGGTTTTGGGCTTATGGGCTATTTGGAACTTGGTCTACAGAGCTGGCAAGCCAGGTCTTTAAGCTTAACAGTTTTTATTATAGGTAAAAAACAGTGATGATAAGAATATAATGACGTATCAGATCCTCCACACTGTTTACTTCTGATACGAGTCTTGTTTTAAATCAATCTTTATTCAAGTGCAGTGTGTTTAATTAATTCGAGTGTTCACAGATTTAATCATTAATTAAGGACACATCAGCACTGCACCTTCTCCTGTACCTCTAACCCTGTGTCAGGAGTGTGTGTTCAGTCTGAATGAAATAAATTAAATATGAATAATGAAGCGGTTAAATAAAACATGATGCTCCACTAACCTGCTGCTTCTCTTTGATTAATGACATCATGGGCAAAGTTCAGATTAAAACAGAGACAATAAAGGAAGCTAATCTTCAGCTTTTAAAATGCAGTGAACACACATCACCCATTCTCATGATCGATCCATCATGTCCGTCTGCACACGGTTCGACTGGTCCAGTGTAATCTAGCTTTTATTCTTTCATTCTCTTTGATATGTCATAGCAACATCGTAGCTTTACTACATCGGATTCTTGATGTTACTGCCTTACTTACTTTAGGGAAACCCTGAAAACATTCCTGAAATGTAAATGAGCTCAATCAGAAATTCAGTACGGTTATTAAATGATTAGTTATTCACTTCCAGTTACAGACTGAGTTTAAGCTCGTTAGATCAGTCCTAATGTTCTGTTTTATTTCCTTGGTTTAATTCTCATGGTTTTTTTTTCCTTACAGCTGTTTACATTTGCACTTCTGCATCA
Source organism: Ancistrus triradiatus (assembly GCA_025084515.1). Classification (NCBI taxonomy): domain Eukaryota; kingdom Metazoa; phylum Chordata; class Actinopteri; order Siluriformes; family Loricariidae; genus Ancistrus; species Ancistrus triradiatus. The sequence goes on along the minus strand of JAJAGP010000011.1, from coordinate 256,060 downwards.
CATTAATCACTTCTTAAACTTTATACAGAAATCGGGTTCCATTTCTAAATATTATTATCATCATGTCTGGATTTATTAGAACTGTTTGTGCTTTTGATTTAACCTGATGATTAATATACAGTTTCAGGGAGTCTGGGATAGTTTTTCTTTCGGCGTAACCAAAGGGTTTGCAGAGTGTGTGATCCTGGTTAGGTCAGGTATGGCTGCTGGTCAGATTGGATTCAGTTTGTGGTCATGCTGAGGCTTCTTACTGTCTGGTTCTGACATTGAGGGTGTGTGATCCTGGAGGACCCCTGACCTGCTGGGTTCAGTTCCAGTTCTGTCTGTTTGAGTTGTCCAACTGTTCCAACTGTTCATGTTTTGGAGTTTGATTACATTAGAGATACAAACTCAAACAAAATGCAGTGTGAGTTTGAGCTGAACTCTATACAATCCTGTACTCCTTTTGCTGTAATGCATGATATGAATTTCTCAATAAAACTTCTGCTGGATGCTCTAACTCCTCATGTAAAACCAAAGTCGAGAGAATTTTGTATCTTATCTGTAACTGCAAATGTATCTCAAACACAAACCTGCAATAACTCTGAAGCAGCTCTTTAACAGCTGTTATGAAGCCATATCACTTAGTCATTGTCACTGTGGAAACCAAAAAAAATGTTGGTACAAGTCAAGTCAGATTTATTTATATAGCGCTTTTTACAATGCAGGATTGTCACAAAGCAACTTTACAATTTTAGATTATCTCCTAATATCTACATCCAATCCCAAATTGAGCAAGCCTAGGGTGACAGGGGCAAGGAAAAACAAAGCGTTACGAGGAAGAAACCTTGGGAGGACCAAGACTCAAAAAGGGTCTTGGGTGGCAAAGATGATAATGTAAGAATGAAGCTAATTTATCTAAACAAATAAGTCTTCTAGTGATAGTTCAAATGAAATAATGTAAAATATGCACATTGGCATTATGTAGTCTGATACACAGTCACTCTAGGATCTCCAGTCTAAGCAGGAAAGTCCTTTTCGGCACTTCGTCCCCAGCCAACCAGAGGAGGGAGAGAGTTACTGCCCCCTGGTGTGGCCCAGATAATGGTGGGGTATACAATTTGAGTGAAGTTGAAGTGGATGAACATCATGTGTGGGGCAGGAACTGGCACCGGAACACAGCTTTGAGAGAAAACAGTAAATGTAAATAGTTATTGATTAAGAGCACAGTGTCTATTAACAATCATTGATGTTATGTGTACCATGAGACTCCGGCAGTATTAGCTATAGCAACATAGCTAGAAAGAAGAGAACCAGAAGGTAACAAAGCCAAGAGGGATCACATGAGACATCGGCAACACCATGGGAGGGAGAAGACAGCAACCCAAAGTTTCTGATCACCACAAAAATCTTTGACTTTGACCACCCAGCTATACCCTTAGTCTAAGGCAAGGATGCACAAGTCAAGATCAAGAGGACCGAAGCCCAGCCCAGCCGGACCCCCCACCCGACACTTCCGGCTAATGGACAAGCCATGGCAAGGCAGGCAGGCCAGACATGACTCCAGGCTCAGGCCCCAGTAACCCGAGCCATGTATCCCAGTCTAAATATAAACAAAAAGCCTGAGTAAATACGCATTACACAGTCTTTAATCTAGACTTAAAAATTTGGAGAGTGTTTGAGTCTTGAACTAAAGTGGGAAGTTTATTCCATAGTTGGGGGCCATGTATGAGAAAGACTTTCCCCCTGCTGTGACTTTTAAACTTCTACGAACTAAAAGATGTCCTGCACCCTGCGAATGAAGTACACAAGCTGGATTGTACGACTCTGAGTTCACACAGAACTCCATTCTGAACTAATTGAAGTTTATTTATAGATTTACTAGAGCATCCAGTAAGTAAAGCGTTACAGTAATGCAAACTTGAGGTTATAAACACATTAACCAGTTTCTCCGCATCATTAAAAGGGAGCATATTACTAAGTTTAGCGATAATAAGTAATTGAAATAAAGAAATTCAAATGATGTTGCTAATGTGTGCATCAAAGGAGAGATCTGAATCAAATATGACATCTAAGTTTCTTACAGTCTGTTTAGTAAAACATCATGATATATATTGTCAAATGCTGCACTTAAATCTAACAGAACAAGAAAAGAAACACATCCATTATCTGAGGACATTAACAAGTCATTTAGCACCCTAATTAATGCTGTTTCAGTACTATGATGGGGCCTGAAGCCAGATTGAAATGTTTCATAAATACCATGTCTTTGGAGGTAACTGCAGAGCTGCTGATACACGGATTTTTCTAAGATTTTGTAGAGAATTATAATTAGATATCACACAAGGGTCAAGATTGGCTTTTTTAGTCAGTGGTTTAATAACAGCACACTTAAAGGATTTGGGCACATAACCAAAGGTAAGGGATGAATTTTAAATAATAAGCAGTGGCTCTATAATACTAGGTATCACTTCTATGAGTAATTGTGTAGGAATTGGATGTAATAAACACAATAATGACTTAGACGAGCTGATCAGTGTGGATAGTTCAGTAATAGTAATTGGGGTAGAAGATATTAGTCTTGATTTACAGCTAATTAAACAGATGTCTAGACTAGTGCTGCATCTGGAAGGTTGCTGATGTGATGAGCATCGAGTTTTATGCATAATGTTTTCTATCTTGTCATTAAAGAATGTCATAATCATTACTGTTAATATTTAGCAGAATGTGAGAATCACTTTCTGTAGGGTTTTAGTTCATTTGGAGACTGTATTAAAGAGAACTCTAGGATTATTCATATTTTTCTTTATGAGGAAAAATATGCAGCTTTAGCTTTAGTGAGGGTATGCTTATACTCTGCCATGCTATCTCTCCAAGCAATCTTAAACACCTCCAATTTACTACATCGCCACTTGCATTCTAAACTCCGTGCTGATTGCTTTAAGGTACAGGTGTGGTCATTATACCATGGTGCTAACCTTTTTCCCTAATGCGTTTGACCCTAGCAGGTAGCAATTGTATCCAGGGTTGAGCGAAACACACATTCTAATTGGTCATTTACACACTCAAGATGATTGGGCTCCGTAGGTGTATTAAATTTTAAGTCTGGTAGGTTTTTAATAAACACAGCTGGAGTAGCAGATATGATAGTGTTCTTGGTGTGATAGCCAGACAGTAGGATTTTATGCATTAGAGATAGCTCAAATACTAAAAGATAGTGATCTGAAATCAAATCACTTGTGGGAAAACATCAAGGTTATCTATATTAATACCAAGTGTTATTATTATATCTAAAGTATGATTACAGCGGTGGATTGGACCCATCACATTCTGAGTGATACTCATGGATTCTAAGGCTTCATTTAAGGATAAATATTCATCCGGTCTAATCTAAGTTTCAGTAAGACAAAGATCGTGTAATTGTTTTTCAGTGATCATTTTATTTACAATTACTGCTTTGTTTGTAAATGATCTAATGTTCAGTAATCCTAGCTTTAGTCTAAGGTTGTTATTTCTGTGGCAGCTAGCTGTGTTTATACTAATGTGATTATTCAAACAAACTTTTTCGGTGCATTTACAGATGCGGGTAACAGAGACATTTTCAGTAACATGAGTTCTGGGTGATGGTGCATGGCTATCAGCAGACAGTTGGTTAAGCCTGACTGTTTGCTGTCTGACCCCTGCTCTGGATAGTCATCCCCTAACTAACCCTGCCACAGAAATAACAACCTTAGACTAAAGCTAGGATTAATTAACATTAGATCACTTACAAACAAATTTTTGACAACGAGCTAGGTGTTACCGCTAAATCCCATTACATGGCTAATGCATTTGAAATACTTATTCTTAATGTGACTGATCCATCGTTATGGAAGTCAAAACCACCTTATTCAGAATTTCTTCAGGAATTTTCTAACTTTCTTTTCTGCTTAGTACTTTCAACAGATAAGACTTTAATTCTAGGTGATTTTAATATTCATTTTGACAATGAGCAGGATCCACTTAAAACTGTTTTTGAGTCCAACTATATATAAATATAATACAACTAAATATATGGGTATCACTCAGAAAAAAGGCTAGCACCATGGTATAAAGCACTCAAACATTCTTCCAATAGACTTCTGGCTCGTCCATGTGATCTTTGGCAAACTGCAAACGAGCAGCAATATTCTTTTTGGAGACCAGTGGCTTTCTCCTTGCAACCCTGCCATGCACACCATTGTTGCTCAGTGTTCTTCTGATGGTGGACTCATGAACATTAACATTAGCCAGTGTGAGAGAGGCCTTCAGTTGCTTAGAAGTTACCCTGGGGTCCTTTATGACCTCACCAACTATTATACGCCTTGCTCTTGGAGTGATCTTTGTTGGTCGACCACTCCTGGGGAGGGTAACAATGGTCTTGAATTTCCTCCATTTGTACACAATCTGTCTGACTGTGGACTGGTGGAGTCCAAACTCTTTAGAGATGGTTTTGTAACCTTTTCCAGCCCTTTGAGCATCAACAACATTTTTCTGAGGTCCTCAGAAATCTCCTTTGTTCGTGCCATGATACACTTCGATAAACGTGTTGTGAAGAGCAGACTTTGATAGATCCATGTTCTTTAAATAAAACAGGGTGCCCACTCACACCTGATTGGCATCCCATTGATTGAAAACACCTGGCTCTAATTTCACCTTCAAATTAACTGCTAATCCTAGAGGTTCATATAATTTTGCCACTCACTAATATGTAATATTGGCTCATTTTTCTCAATAAAGAAATGACCAAGTATAATATTTTGTCTCATCTGTTTAACTGGCTTCTCTTTGTCTAATTTTAGGAGTTGTGTGAAAATCTGATGATGTTTTAGGTCATATTTGTGCAGAAATATAGAAAATTCTAAAGAGTTCACAAACTTTCAAGCACCACTGTACACACCACATGCATACACACTAACATCACACACACAGAAACACACTTTCAATTAAATGATTTACTTTTAATTACATTATGATTTATGATTTATTATTATAAATAAACCACATGGTGCAGTTTGGGATTGAAAGTCAGAATGGCTTCTGGTTGGCTGGTGAGCTGCTCCTGTAATGATATCACAGCTGCTTGGTCTTGTGGCAGTGGAATATGATGAGGGTTCCTGTTTTGGGGAGGAAGTAAATGGGGTACAGTTCTGTATCTAGTTAGTTTTTGAGTGAATAGAGGTGCCCTATTTAGTGCACTTCATTAAAACTAAAGGAGGAAGCTGACGGACAGGGAGGTTCCTGTATAATTAGCTTCATAAGGAGGAGGAGGAATATGATTCAGCTAATTAGTTGGGATGATCTGGGGCTTGACCCATCAGTGCCTTTTCAGGATTTAATTACCAAATATTTTAAGGTATGTGTGTTTAATTTGTAACGTTATCCTGCTCCCTGTTACTTTAATCACTACAGGGCAGAAGCGTTTACACACCCTGGTCTAATTACTGCTAACTCCGACAAATCGAAACATCATCACTAAAATAAAAAAGCTTTAAAGCAACGTTAAGCAACTACAAGATTTCAACGAGCTGCACATCATCCTACCATCAAAGGAACTTTTAGCAGAGATAAGATAGAATATTATTAAAGCTCTGGGACTCGAGCCAATCACAGAGAAAGCTGTTATCTCCAAAATTCTGAAACTACAGAACAGCGTTAACCTCAATCTCTCCAAAAGTCATCCAACAACATCAAGAAAATCATCCAGAGCATCACATGAAAAACTGCACAACAGAAACAGAAAGTCTGAACTCACAGGTACCAAAAACACCTGGATGTCCTGTGAAATTTATGGAAAATGTGATTCTTCAAAATAAAACCAGGAACCTGTTATTTTACAGATATGCAGACATCTAAATGTTTACAGGTGTGATGTGATTAGACACTGGGTCTTACCACAAGGGCGTAAAAGAGCTTCCCCTATAGCTCAGCCCTATAAAAAGGCTCTCAGAGGCTATCTTTGGGAAGTGTACATTAAGGTGAGAGATCATACGATGCACTTGAAGACATTTTATCCGGCTGACTGACTTATCCATTTAAATTTCTCTTACTTAACTCAGATAAAACTGAGGTTCTATTAGTGGGACCCAAGGCTGTGAGAGATAGGTTGGCTACATATATCCTAAATCTAGATGGCTGTTCAGTATTGCGCAGTCCGTCTGTAAAAAACATAGGTGTCATATTTGATTCAGATCTCTCCTTTGACACCCACAGTAGCAACTTCACATAAATTGCTTACTTTCAATTACATAATATCGCTAAACTTAGAAAAATTCTGTTTTAATGATGCAGAGAAACTGTTTCATGCATTTATAACCTCAGCTTTGCATTACTGTAACGCCTTACTTACTGGATGCTCTAGTAAATCTATAAATAAACTTCAATTAGTTCAGAACGCAGCCGCCCGAGTGCTAACTCGAACTAGAAAATTTGATCATATCAGTCCTGTTCTATCATCGCTACACTGGTTACCAGTTAAATTCCGCATTGATTACAAAATACTTCTTATAACTTATAAAGCTCTACATGGCCTGGCCCCACTTTATCTGAGTGAACTCTTAGAGTCTCAGGGTGTAGGACTTCTTTTAGTTCCTAGAATTAAAAAAGTCACAGCAGGGGGAAAGGCTTTCTCATACATGGCCCTCCAACTATGGAATAAACTTCCCACTTTAGTTCGAGACTCAGACACTCTACAAATTTTTAAGTCTAACCTAAAGTCATACTTACTTATGCAGGATTTTGACTAGATTTAGACCGGGATGCATGGCTTGGGTTACTGTAACCAGAGTCTAGAGTCATTTCTGGCCTGCCTACCTTGTCCGTTAGCCGGGAGGGTTGGGTTGGCGGTCTGGCTGAACTGGGCTTCAGTCCTCTTGATCTTGACTTACATGCTTGCCTTAGACTAAAGGCAGACCTGGGGTTTCATAGTCAAAGAGTCTTATGGTAATCAGAGACTATGGGTTGCCGTCTTCTCCCTCCCATGGGGTTGCAGATGTCTCCTGAACCCTCTTGGCTGTGTTACCATCTGGTTCTCCTCTTTCTAGCTATGTTGCTATAGCTAATGCTGCCAATGTCTCATGCTACACGTGGCATCAGTGACTGTTAATAGACACTGTGCTCTTAATCAACAACTATTTACATTTTCTGTTTTCTCTTCAAGCTGTGTTCCGGTACCAGTTCCTGCCCCACACATGATGTTCATCCACTTCAAATTCACTCAAATTGTATACCCCACCATTATCCGGGCCACACCAGCGGGCAGTAACTCTCTCCCTCCTCTTGTTGGCTGGGGACGAAGTGCCGCCAAGGACTTTCCTGCTTAGACTGGAGATCCTAGAGTGACTGTGTATCGGACTACATAATGCCAATGTGCATATTTTACATTATTTCATTTGAACTATCACTAGAAGGCTTATTTGTTTAGATAAATTAGCTTCATTCTTACATTTATCATCTATGCCACCCAAGGAGGTTGGGTCCCTTTTTGAGTCTTGGTCCTCCCAAGGTTTCTTCCTCGTAGCACTTAGTTTTTCCTTGCCACTGTCACTCTAGGCTTGCTCAATCTGGGAGTGGACGTAGATATTAGGAGATCATCTAAAATTGTAAAGTTGCCTTGAGACAATGCTGCATTATAAACAGTGCTATATAAATAAATCTGACTTGACCACTGATTGTGCAAGTTCTCTGACTTGATGAGACAAGATGAGAGAGGTCTGTAATTTTCATCATAGGTACACTTCAACTATGAGAAACAAACTGAGAAAAAAATCCAGGAAATCACATTGTAGGATTTTTAAAGATATTAATTGTAAATCATGGTGGAAAATAAGTGATTACTCAATACTTTGTAACATAACCTTTGTTGGCAATGACAGTGGTCAAACATTTCCTGTAAGTCTTCACCAGGTTTGCACAAACTGTAGCTGGTTTTTTGGCCCATTCCTCCATGCAGATCTCCTCTAGAGCAGTGATGTTTTGGGGCAACACGGACTTTCAAATTTTCTATGGTGTTGAGGTCTGGAGACTGGCTAGGCCACTCCAGGACCTCGAAATGCTTTTTACGGAGCCACTCCTTCGTTGGCCGAGCAGTGTGTTTGGGATCATTGTCATGCTGGAAGACCCAGCACGTTCCATCTTCAATGCTCATACTGATGGATGGAGGTTTTGGCTTAAAATCTCACAATACATGGCCCCGTTCATTCTTCTGTTAACACGGATCAGTCGTCCTGTCCCCTATGCAGATAAACAGTCCCAAAGCATGAGGTTTTCACCCCCATGCTTCACAGTAGGTATGGCGCAACTCAGAACTGTTCTTCCTCCAAACACGACGAGTTCAGTTTTTACCACAAAGTTCTATTTTGGTTTCATCTGACCACATGATATTCTCCCAATCTTCTTCAGGATCATCCATATGCTCTCTGGCAAACTGCAGACAGGCCTGGACATGTACTGGCTTAAGCAGGGGGGCACGCCTGGCACTGCAGGATCTGAGTCCCTCTCGGCATAGTGTGTTACTGATGGTAGCTTTGTTACTTTGGTCCCAGCTCTATGCAGGTCATTCATCAGGTCCCTCCGTGTAGTTCTGGGATTTTTGCTCACCGTTCTCATGATCATTTTGACCCCATGGGATGAGATCTTGCTTGGGGCCCCAGATCGAGCGAGATTATCAGTGGTCTTGTATGGCTTCCATTTTCTTACAGTTTCTCCCACAGTTGATTTATTTACACCAACCTGCTTGCCTATCGTAGATTCACTCTTCCCAGCCTGGTGCAGATCTACAATTTTCTTCCTGGTGTCCTTCGACAGCTTTTTGGTCCTGGCCATGGTTGAGTTTGGAGTCTGACTGTTTGAGGCTAAGGACAGGTTTCTTCTTGAAGAAGAAATTACAGGTCTGTGAGAACCAGAAATCTTGATTGTTTGTTGGTGACAAAATACTTATTTTCCACCATGATTTACAATTTTAATTCTTTAAAAATCCTACAATATGATTTCCTGGATTTTTTTTTAGTTGAAGTGTACCTATGATGAAAATTTCAGACCTCTCTCATCTTTCTAAGTAGGAAGACTTGCACAATCAGTGGTTGACTAAATACTTTTTTGCCCCACTGTAAGCAGGACAGTTGTTTTGATGAATTGCCTCCATCTGGGCAATTCTGACCTAGATGTTAGGAGGTGGTTGGAGCAGTAGTTTTATGGGGCACACGCATTGTGAACAGGCTCCGAACGATCCAGAAAGACCACCAGTAGAGAGGATCATTTGATCCACCAACAAGCACGAACAGCTCCTACAGTTTGGTTATCTACCATCCAGACACAGAGGGCACCTTCAATACACACCCCTTTTCTCAGCCTGGACCATTTCCAGGGGCAAAATAAGTTTGTTGTCACGGTGCCCATTATGTGTCCTGCCATTGAAAGATTTGTTTGCAATGGTGTCGTGAATGAGTAACCTATTCTGATATGGACTAGACCCGTATGGTCTTTAGAGATAAATCCAGGTTCTGTTTGGGATCTGCGCTTCAATCCGGCCTTTGCTGTGGAGTAGCACACTGCCCCAACTGCTGGTGTGATGATCTGGGGAGCCATCGTCTATAGTACAACACTCAGTCACCACTAGTAGTGATGTGACAGACACTAAGAGATCAGAGACATTGCCATTTGTAGTAGGATAATGCTCACACATACAGCAAGGGTTTAACAGAAATGTCTCTGCTCGGTTGTAACACTTCCTTGGCCTGCCCAGTTGTCAGATTTATCACCAATCCAGCATTTATGGGACCAGCTATGAGTGTGCAGTATGTACAAGCCCAGCTGTAGGAAAATGTAAAAAAAGAGGTACACTACCCAAAAGTAACCTCTGAGAGCATTTTTATAAGGCAGCATTATAGGGTGAGAAATTTTACGCCCTCTTATGGTAAGACCACACATGTTATCATTCATATATCTGCCTAAGACAGAACTGCATGATGAGTTTTGCAGCAATCCCACATTTCTATCTAACAACATCATTACACCTGTCAGGGTAAGTCACTGTGGGGCTTGAGGATATTGCTTTATTGTATTCTATTTTATTTATTATTAACATTTGGTTCAAAACAAAATACTTTCTGATAGAGTCTGTGCCTGATTATAATGATTAAGTAAACTGCGATTAATTACTGACTATTCTCTTTAGAGATATCATCTCTAAACATTCACAGTTCCTCTGAATTCACTCTTGTGGTAAGATTTCACGTAGGATAAAATCAAAATCAGCATCATTAGCCTGTTAGCTTCATTAGCCTGGTAGCTTCAGTACAGAGCTAAATAACCAAACTTGAGACCCTGAACACGTCTGATGTCTGTAAACAGGAGGAAGTCTGTGTGCATTTCACTGTTCTCTTACAGGGCTTCACTTCATCTGTACCCAGTGTTTTTGCTCTCAGTGGGATGGAGGATGGTTCCACGCTCACGATGAAGAAACACGTCTTTGTTTTTATCTGTGTGAAGCCTCTGCTGCTGCTGCTGCACTCGGCTTTTACAGATTGCTCAAATCCTCCTCATTTCCTTAAAGCTCTCTCTCTCTCTCTCTCTCTCTCTCTCTCTGTATCTGTCTCTTCACATTTCATTATTTTGTCCTGGTGTGTGTGATTATTTTGTGAGTTGTTTGGAGGAGCTGCGGGAGGCGTATCCACCCTCTCCATTCCAGTCTTCATTCTCTCCATTATGGTCTTTCTGTTCTGCACTGAAGTGGATCTATCTGGCAATGAGGACGGCCGAGTTACACCACCCCCCCATCCCCAAATTGCTATAATCACATTCAAGTTTGAGTGTGAGAGTGAAGGACGCCGCTGTCATCATGGTGATCTTCCTCCCCCTCCTCCTCCTCCCTGAGAAGCTTTGTTTGATATAGTGGAGGAGGAAGAGGTGGAGGATTAGATTAAATCTTTATTGAAAGGAAAGTCTTTTTATTTATTTCCAGTTTGTGCTGAAGGCATTCAGAGTGTGGTCAGTTAAACACTCACCTTTAGACTCCTCCAGAGCCTGAATTGAACTTCACAAAGAGACAAAATTAAAGATTTTAGCTCAGAGGTATCACTGAGGAACCAAACAACCTAGGTAAACTACAAACTCTGTAAAGTAAAGAACTAAAACCATCGATCCTGGAAACATGCAAATGGGAAACTAGGGACTGGACCCTCGTGTTTCAGTCTTACAGTAAATTCTTGCAAACTGAGGACTAGGAAAATAGGAAAACTAAGAACTTGAAAATCAAAGAGCCTTAAACTTCAATCTTAATGTAAACCCCTATGAACTAAGGACTTACGATCTGGGAAGTATGCGGGAGACAGGACCTTGTATTCCCTAATCATTATTGTGTTGGACAGGAAATACAAACATGCATAGAGTATAATAATAATAATAATAATAATAATAATAACAATAGAGTCATAAATTATTTACAGTAAAAAATAATTATATAAAATTGTTTTTAAAATATCATCACCGAGTACATGTGACTGGGTCCTACATCTGTGTCAACACTTTGACTGGGACAGGAAAGCCGGAAAAAAGATCCCGGGCAGTGCATTCACTCCATGTGTTAGCCTGACTCCCGAAGCATCCCATCTATTTTTACTACCAAAAAGAACAAAGCCACTAGCCTTAGCTCTGCCGGGTCACTTTATTTGGCAATCAGCAAGCTAAGAACAAGCAGCTTCAGAGAGAGAGCGAGTGCTGGCCATATGCCACCCCACTTCAAGGCCGCCGCTCAGTATCTAATTGTTTTGGTACATTCTATTCATAAAACACAAACAACTGATATAGATGTCCCAGATATGCAGGATTGAGCAAAACATGTTACACAAGTGACCTTGCGGTGACATCCTGATGCATTAATCAACCTTTTAAAATATCAAATTTATTCACTGTTATTATAGACTGTGAACCATAGGAATCCTGGAAGCTAGTGATCCTGTAACTAAAGTCTTAAAAATTACAGAATATAGAAACTAGGGAATTAAAAAGAACTCTATAAACTAGGTCCCAGAAGTTGAATCTGTTCATCTGGACATAAGGTTTTGTGGGAGAAACGTTTCGTCACTCATCTAAGTGCCTTCTTCAGTCTCAGCTAGTTGGAAAAGTTCCCCAATTTTATACACAGTACCTTTGCATAACAATGGGACCGGTGATCAGTTTAATATACAGATTACCATAGCCATTAATGACAATGGCCACGTGTGCCCTTCACCCAGGACTGGGGAAGGGCTGCAATAGCGGAATTGTAAGATGGTGAGAGATGTACTCTGAGGCTGAGACTAGCTGAGATGTCCAGATGAACAGATTCAACTTCTGAGATTTTCTTACCTGGATTATTGAACTGTTAGGATGCGGGGAAATGAGGGCAGACAAGGATGCAAGGTTCCAGTGCAAAAATCAGGAGTTTATTAATAATAATCCAAGCGAAGGTGAAATAAACAACGGAACTCAAGTCAAACATAGATAACAAATAAAACCTGGCATGGGAGCCTAAACGAAGACAAATGCCAACTAACTAGGACTTCGGAGTGCGAGATGAGGCTGAATACAGGACAAACATACCGTGACATGACAGGACAGAAACAACTACCAGAAAAACACAGCTGAACATTCAGAAACTGAGATAATGGTACTGCAATGCAACCGGGAAACCGAGGAGCTTAAGTAGACAGAATCCCAGCTGCGTATGGTAGCAATTAGTCCAAATAACCAATTAAATGTCCAAAAACAAAACATAAAATAATCCAGGGCCATCTTAGTTCCACAGAGGATTGTGGGATATGTTGTCCACAATCACAAAAACAAAACACAAAACGGGGGCAGGGCACGGATCCTAACAGTACCAAGCCCCACCCCTGCACAGAGTCTGTCCTCAGACTGTCATAAGCACCAGGGGGGCTTAGCACAGTCCAGGGGCTTCCTCTTGGGGTTACCCCTAGGATGGAAAAGGCTGCCACCAGGCAATTGTATGTCATGGTGACACAGGTGGGAGGTGGGAGGCCGGACGAAGGGTCCAGAAAGGCGGAGACTTCAGTCCCTTGGAGATTCCAGGAGCAGACGTGAAGGTGGTCTCCCTTGGAATCCGGTGAGATGCCTTGGACAACCTCTGGGGAAGCCTCACTGGGTCAGGCGGCCTATAGGAAGGCTTCACTGGAGTGATGGCCTCAGGGAAGGCCCCACCAAGTCTGACGGACTCTGGGAAGGCCCCACAAGAACAGACAGCCTCTAAGAAGGCCTCACAAGAATGGACAGCCTCTGGGAAGGTGTCTCTTTTGAGCAGATGGCCTCTGGGAAGGCCTCTTGGGAGCAGACAACATCTGGGAAGACCTCTCGGGATCAGACGGCCTCTGGGAAGGTCTCTGTCTGGAAGTCCTCAGAACAAGACGTGTCCTGGGCAGGCATCGGGACAGTGTCCGTAACTAACCTACTTGGTGCAGGTACAGGCACAAATTTCCTTGGAACAGGTACTGACACTGACCTCCTCGGCACTGATGTCCATGGCACAGGAGTCAGTGCAAGCTCAGATACTGAGCTAACATGACCAGGTCTGAAACTATGGGGCACTACGAACTTAGATATGGAAAGATACGACACCAACGGCGCATCTATGGTGCTAGGAGGCACGACGGGCACGGAAACGTGGTTAATGAATTCGGACATAGAACCAACATGCTCAGATATGAAACTAGGGGGTGCAGTGTACACGGATACAGAACCAACGAATTGAGACCCAGAGATGACATGTTCGGCTCCGACTAGACAGAGATAACCGCTTGGTTATAGAGTTAATGGACGCACCGAGCCCAGATATGGGGCCAAAAGGTATGTCAGACTCAAGTACAAAACCACGTGGTGCCAACAACTTGGAAACATAACAGGTTTGGTGTAGCACTAAACAGCACTAAACACTCGGAAGTAGAGCCAACTGGCTCAGGTCTCGAGCTACGGGGCCCAATGGCTCACATACAGAGCCAACAGACTCAAGTCCAGGGCTAAGGAATGCTAGCAGCTTGGATATAGAGCTAACGGATGCAACTCGGAAGTGGAGCTGGAAAGCACGGCTCAGAAACAGAACCAACAGGCTAAAATATGGGGAAAACAGGCTCAACTGTGGAGATAACATGCTCAACTACAGGGCTACCATACGCTAATGGCTCAGGTCCTGAGCTAGGAAAAGCTAACAGTCCAGGACCTGAGCCAATGGGCACGGTGTGCTCAGGAACAGAGCTAGCATGTTTAACTACTGGGCTACGAGGCGCTAACAGATGAACGACAGGGCTAACCAGTGTGGCGTGCTCTGATACAGGGCTAGGACGCTCCAATATGGGGCTAACATGATTGATTACAGAACCAGAGGGCGCGGCGAGGTCGGATACAGAACTATGCAAAGCTAACAATTCAGACACAGAATTAACAAACTCAGATACAGCATCAACATGCTTGGATATGAAACCAGAGGGCGCGATGTGCTCAGATGCAGAACTATAAAATGCTAACGATTCAGACACGGAATCAACGAACTCAAAAACAGCATCAACATGCTCGGATACGAAACCAGAGGACACGACACTCTCAGATACAGAACTATATGATGGGCTCAGATACGGCGCCAAATGGCGCTTCAGACCTCTGTACTGAGCAGCCATGTTTAGAGACAGAACTTGTCAGTCCTAACAGGTCAGGTACTGAGCTAACGAACTCAAATACGGAGCTAGGGTGCTCAACCACGAATCTCAATACTGGGTTATCAGGCACTAGCAACTCAGGTACTCTGCTACAGAGCACTAACTGCTCAGCTATTGAGATAGTGTGCTCATAAATGAAGCTAACCAGCTTAAATATCAGGTTATCAGGCGTTAATTCCTACTCATGAACTGAGCTACAGAGGACTATCTGCTCATCTACTGAGCTACATGGCATTCCCAGCACAGGTACGGAGCTAGCATGTCCAAAAACGGGGCTAACATGTTCGAGTCCAGGATTACATGGCGCTAGCTGCTCGGGTATGGTGCTACGGGGTGCTAACGGCTCATCAGCAGAGCTAACGGGCGCGGCATGCAACTGAACAAAGCTTGTGTACTTACAAACGGAGCCAACGTGCTCAAAAGCGGAGTAACGTGGCACTAGTGGCTCATCTACTAAGTTAAATGGGGCGACAAACTTGGAAACGGGGCTAGCGTGCTCAGAAACCAGGTTATATCGTGTGAGCAGTTAAAAAAACGGAACAAACATTTTCAGGTACTGCGCTCTGGACATCCTCAGTGAGGGAAGTGCTGCTCTGGACGTCCTCAGCGTGCAAAATGGTGCACAACACTTTGGACATGCTTGGTCCTGGTGCCAACATGAATCCTCCAACAGCCCATGAGCAGAGGGCCAAGGAGACAGCAAACCAGGCAGGGCCGGCGGAACTTGTTAGGACAAGGACCAAACGTAGCCCCCAGTCTCTCCAAAACATAATCACAGGTCCCCGACTCAAACAGAGGCCAAATCTCCACGGCCCACCAATGCCTGGCCGGTGAGCAGGAGCACCACAACAGCCAACAGGCTCCTCTCCGTGGGAAAAAAAATCCAAATGAGCCTGGCATTAGACGAGGAACTGACGGAAACTTGTCCTGCTGGCGTGGAGATCCTACAGAGCTGGAACCCGCTGTCTGCATGCTTGGTGGTAGTGTTCTGTTAGGATGCGGGGAAATGAGGGCAGACGAGGATCCAGGGTTCCAGTGCAAAAAGATTGGGAGTGCGAGTCAAGGCTGAAGACAGGACGAACATACCGTGACATGACCGGATAGAAACAACGACCGGAAAAACACATCCAAACATTCGGGAGATAATGCTACCGCAACGCAACCGGGAAACTGAGGAGCTTAAGTAGACAGAATCCCAGCTGCGTGGTGTAGCAATTAGTCCAAAAAACCAATGAAATGTCCAATAACAAAACAATAAACAGCCGTGAGTTAATCCACGGCCATCTTAGTCCCGCAGAAGATTGTGGGCAATGTAGCCTGCTCGCCCACAATCGCAAAAACAAAACACAAAACGGGGGCATGGCACAGATCCTGACATAAGCATGCATCAAGACATCTATAAACTAGGATTATTGGAAACTAGAAACCAAATAAATGTCTAAACCGGCATTTTAGGGTTAAACAAGTGACCCTGAAATTAAGAAGCACTGGAAACTACAGAACCTTTATACCAGAGACCTTAGCGTATAAGCATCTATAGAAAAAAGATCCCAGGAAATAAGAGACTTGAAATGTATGGACCTGTCAATTTAGGACTGTAAAACTGGGGACCTGATATGTATGTAAACTAGGGCCTTCATGATTCAATCTCATGGTAAACCCAAATAATTAGAAACCCTATAAATTAGGGACCTTATAAATTAGGGACCATATAAACTAGGATCCCTATAAACTAGGGACCTTATAAACTAGGGACCTCATAAATTAGGGACCTTATACATTAGGGACCTTATAAACTAGAGACCATATAAACTAGGATCCCTATAAACTAGGGACCTTATAAACTAGGGACCTCATAAATTAGGGACCTTATAAATTAGGGACCTTATACATTAGGGTCCCCATAAACAAGGGACTTTATAAACTAGAATCCTTATAAACTAGGGTTCTTATAAAAATAGGGACCTTCTAAACTAGAATCCATATAAACTAGAGTCCTTATAAATTAGGAACCTTATAAATTTTGGAACTTATAAATTAAGGACCCTGGCCCCAGCCCCACACCAGAAGGCAGTAACTGTCTCCCTCCTGCGGTTGACTGGGTACGAAGTGCCTCCAAGGACTTTCCTGCGAGGACTCAAGATCATAACAAGACTCTGTGTATTTGACTACATAATGCCAATATGCCTACTTTTATGTTATTTTTCTTTGAACTATTAATATAAAACTTATTAGTTTAGATAAATTGGTTTCATTCTTACATTTATCATCTACACCACCCAAGCAGGTCATGTCCCTTTCTGAGTCTTGCTTCTCCCAAGGTTTCTTCTTCATAACGCTTGGGGAGTTTTTCCTTGCCACTGTCACCCTAGACTTGCTCAATTTGGGATTGACAGTAGATATTAGAAGATAATCTAATATTGAAAATGTTCCTTTGAGATAATGCTCCATAAAAATCCTTATATAAATAAGTCTGACTTGACTTGGCCTATAAATTAGGTACATTATAAACAATGGACTTTATAAACTAGGGACCCTATAAATGAGGGGCCTTATAAATTAGGGACCATTTATATTAGGGTTTTTAATAAACTAGGGACCTTATACATTAATGACCTTATACATTTGGGACCTTATAAATTAGGTACCCTATACATTAGGGACCTTATAAACTAAGAACTCTGTATATTAGGGACTCTGTAAAGTAGGGATCTTTTTAATTAGGCGGCCTGGACCCCAGTGTTTCATTTTTAGGATGGAATTACGTTGCCCCCGAGCCGATCACATGGTACTGAATAAGATAAGCTATTTCCCCTCGTGTTCACAGATGATCTGATGGAACTCTGTTAGTAAGATGAAAAATGTTTTTATTTCCATACTGAAGGATTCATCCTATATTCTGTATAATTATTCTCTTCTTCTCTCAATCACTTAAACCGTACAGGAAACAAGACCGAGAGCTAATCGGCTGTAAATATTCGCCGGCTCTCGCAGGCCTCGCACAAGCAGATGTTTTATTGTGTTTGAGTCTCTTTATAGAGTGAGAGAGACGCTGACGACATTAAATCCTCATCAGGATAACGAGCAGTGAGTCTGTTTCCTCTCTTCATCAACAATAAACACTGCATGCTGGAGTTTATCTCCTGTCTTCTGCTGCTCTGAGATCAGTCATTTACTTATTTAACTCAAAATAACCCTGAGCGCTTAATCTCAACCGACCACCGACCACAATCCCCAGAAAACTCTTCTAACATGGAATAGTCAAGTCAAGTCAAGTCAGATTTATTTATATAGCGCTTTTTACAATGGAGCATTGTCTCAAAGCAACTTTACAATTTTACATTATCTCCTAATATCCACATCAAATTCCAAATTGAGCAATCACTAAGTGTTATGAGGAAGAAACCTTGAGAGGACCAAGACTTCTTGGGCGGTGTAGACTAATTTATCTAAACTAATAAGTCATGGAGTCGTAGTTCAAATAAAATGTAAAATATGCACATCGGCATTAAGTAGTCCGATACACAGAGTCACTCTAGAGTCTAAGCAGGAAAGTTGTTGGCGGCACTTCATCCCCAGCCAACCGGACAAGGGAGAGAGTTACTGTCCTCTTGTGGCCCGGGTGTGGTGGGACTGGAGGTGATGATGGAAACAGCTTGAGTGAAGCTGAAGCGGATGAACATCATGTGTGGGGCAGGAACACAGCTCGAAGAGAACACAGAAAATGTAATTAGTTATTGATTAAAAGTACAGTGTCTATTAATAATCACTGATGCCACGTGTAGCATGAGACCCCGGCAGCATTATCTATAGCAGCATAGCTAGAAAAAGGAGAACCAGACGGTAACACAGCCAAGAGTGATCACATGAGACCCCACGGGAGGGAGAAGACAGCAACTCGGCCCCAGGAACCCAAGCCATGCATCTCGGTCTAAATCTAGCCAAATGCCTGTGTAAATAATTACATCTTTAGCCTAGACTTAAAAATTTGGACAGTGTCTGAGTCTTGAACTAAAGTGGGAAGTTTATTCCATAGTTGGGGGGCCATGTATGAGAAAACTTTTCCCCCTGTTGTGACTTTTTTAATTCTAGGAACTAAAAGAAGTCCTGCACCCTGCAAACGAAATAGACGTGCTGGATTGTAATACTGTAAGAGTTCACTCAGATAATGTGGGGCCAGGCCATGCAGAGCTTTATAAGTTATAAGAAGTATTTTGTAATCAATGCGGAATTTAACTGGTAACCAGTGTAGTGATAGAACAGGACTGATATGATCAAATTTTCTAGTTCGAGTTAGCACTCGGGCGGCTACATTCTCAAGTAATTGAAGTTTATTTATTGATTTACTTGTGCATCTGTTGGGATCTGCCCTATGGTCATCCCGCTTTACTTTTGTTTCTTTATTTTTCCACGGTCCCTTACCTCCGGTTGTTTACATTCTTGCGAGTGCTTGTGTTTGTGTTTGGTTCCAAAGTGATCGATTGGCCTCATGTCTCCTCGCTCCTCCTCCTGCCTATCACCTGTTCGCCATAATCTCATCAACCACCAATTACGTTCGCCCATGCATAGCCAGTGTGTCTCCATATTCACTCGGTATTTGGCTCTCATTCCGCTACTCGCTATTAGGGTTAACATTAGCTTAGCCTTAGCGTTAGCGCGCTCCTCATTCTCCGACTTTCTGCTGCTTATCTCCTTCGCTTTTCAGCTCTCAAGCTGATTATTTTGCCCTCTCAAGACTCAGTCCAGTCTAGTTGTACATAACTGTTTTTTCACGATTCTCATACCGTTGTTGTTTTGCTGTATTAAAGGACCTGAATGCCGGATCTCTCTTCCTTCCACAGCCACCCAGTCTCCAAATCGGCTGTCCTCCCTGTGTCCAGACACCCCATTGTCTCCTTAACCCAGGACCAGTGGAAGCAACCTCTGAAAACCACAGCATTCCCTCATATCATCTGCCTCCCGCTCTGCTTACCTTTCTAAACTAACCTTTACCGTTACTTCGCAGTCTGTCTGCCGAACTGCATCTAGGGCTCCTCTAGTAATTACCTGTGGGTATTCTACCCCCAAATAACAGAACAAACAGGCCAACATGGAGCCCACAGATCAGCAGACAGCCTGCTCTCTTCAGGTCGGCATTGCCTTGGATCACCAACAAGCTTGGCACCAAAAGCATGACAAGTTGTTCAATTCTTGAATCGAATTGCCTACTTAGTCAGCTAATGTTGAGCCTCACTAACAAACTTATCCAGGTACTTGTTAATTCTCCTCAGACTCCGTCACCTGCCGCCGAAAGGCCTCCACCACTGGCGGCCTCCAGGACAGGAACCCCCCTCTGACTGCTCCCACTGGGACGCCCCCACATGCTACAGCCTCCCAGGATCGCCCCCGAGCTTCCTTCATTTATGAGACACCGAACTTCACTTACCCCGAGCCGTATGCTGCCGACCTGGCCAAGTCCCGGGGTTTTCTCATACAGTGCGACTTGATGCTCGGGCGGCATCCTTCGATCTTCGTCTCCGATGCCTGTAAGATATCTTATGTTGTTGACCTTCGTGGTAAGGCCTTAACGTGGGTTGAGGCCATGCTCTCCCAGAGGGTTTTTGAGGAGGTCTCGTACGCTAATTTCGTTCAGTGTTTCAGGGCGGTTTTTGACCATCCTAGCCATGGCAAAGTAGCGTCGAGCTGCTTCATCAGCCTCTGACAGGACTTCCGCACAGTCTCTGACTATGCCGTGGAGTTCTGGTCGTTGGCTGCGCACTCCGACTAGAATGAGCCCACCCTGCGTGAGGATTTTTGGTCGGGGCTCTCAGAACGCTTCAAGGATGAGTTTGCGGTCCATGACGATCCCGCCGACCTTCAGGCAATGGTAGACCTGCATGCATGCATTTGTGCAAGCTGGAAAGGGCCTCGTGCCTGACCTTCTGTGATGGAGAACCCTGGTCTGTCCCACTCTCTTGCTGTCTCTCCCAAAGACCCTGGGCCGATGCAACTGGGACATGCCCGCCTTATGCTGGCCAAGCTCCATCATCGTCGGTGGGAAACGCTGTGCATGTACTGTGGTCAGCCTGATCACAGCAGTGTCCGGTGTGACCAACAGACAACGCTTGTCAGTGAAACTGGAGGCACTGGCAAGCTCGTTGACAGGATCCCTGCACCGCAGCAAGATCTTCCTCACCCTACCTGCCACTCTGTAATTGCCAGGCATGTCCCACACTGTCAATGCAATCATAGGTTCAGGCACTGAAGAGAGTCTCATCGATCAGGATTTGGCGGCCCAGCTTGCTACCAGCATGGAAGCCTTGGAGGCCCCGGCCTGAGCCTATGCCCTGGATGGACGGCTCATCACCAAGATTACCCACCGCACTCAGCCCATAACCATCATCCTCTCGCTCAGCCACCGGGAATCCATCTCCTTTGCAGTCATCCGCTCCCCCAAGATGCCTGTGGTTCTTGGCCACCCTTAGTTTACCCTCCATACCCCCGGTATCAACTAGAAGGAAGGAAGGGTGACCAGTTGGAGCAATCATTGCCTCAGAATTGGCTCCTCTCCACCCCTCACACCTCCAAGCTTCCCCCTCGCGCTTCTCAGCCAGAAGAGCCCCCGGATCTCACTCATGTGCCCAGACACTACCACGACCTTCGGCAGGTCTTCAGCAAGGATCACGCCAGGCAATTATCACTTCACAGGCCATACAACAGTGCTAGAGACCTGCTCCCTAGGGCCCCCCTTCCCACAGGTTGCCTGTACCAATTCTCGCAGAGCGAGAGGGAGGCCATGGAGTCCTACACTACGGAGTGCCTCGACACACCTTTAACACACCTCTGGGGCACTTTGAGTATCATATGATGCCGTTCGTCTTGACCAATGCCCTGGCCGTCTTCCAGGCCCTGGTGAACGACATGCTGTGGGACTTCTTTAATCAATTTGTATTTGTATATCTGGACGATATCCTTGTCTTCTCCCGGAACACGGACAAACACTCGCAACATGTCCGCCAAGTGCTGACTTGACTCCTCAATCGACTCTTTGTCAAGGCTGAAAAGTGCGAGTTCGATGTGGATACCGTCACCTTTCTTGGTTTTGTTATTCAGAGGGGGAGCATCAAGGCAGACCCATCCAAGGTCCAGGCCATTGCAGAGTGGCCCAAGCCCTCAGAATGTAAGGAGCTACAACTCTTCCTTGGGTTTGCTAATTTTTACCAAAACTTTATCCGGGATTACAGAAAGGTAGCAGCCCCTCTCACCCAACTTACCTCCACCAAGGTCCATTTTAAATGGTCGGCTGAGGCTCAACAGGCCTTCCTTCGCTTCAAGAAGCTGTTCACCACTGTGCCGGTGCTTGCCCAGCCGGACCCCAGCCGGTAATCTAGGGCTCCTCTAGTAATAATTTGTGGTATTCTACCCCCACGTAACAGCATCCAGTAAGTAAAGTGTTACAGTAATCCAACCTTGAGGTTATAAACGCATGAACCAGTTTATCCGCATCATTAAAAGAGGGGATATTTCTAAGTTTAGCAATATTATGTAATTTAAGGAAAGCAATTCGAGTGATGTAGGTAATGTGTGCCTCAAAAGAGAGATCTGAATCAAATTTGACACCTAATTTTTTACAGATGGACTGGGCAATAATGAACAGCCGTCTAGATTTAGGATAGATGTAGCCAACCTGTCTCTCACAGCCTTCGGTCCCACTAATAGAACCTTAGTTTTATCTGAGTTAAGTAAGAGAAAATTAAATAACATCCAATCTTTTACTTTCTTTACATAGTCCTCAATTTTGGTGATTGTAAGGCCATCATTTGGTTTGGCTGAGATGTACAGCTGTGTATCATCTGCATAGCAGTGGAAACTAATGCCATGTTATAATTGAGCCTAGTGGCAGAATGTACAGAGAGAATAAAAGCGGGCCAAGCACTGACCCCTGAGGCACACCATACTTCACTTTTGAGAGATTAGAGTGTAGATTATTTACATGAGCAAACTAGTATCAGTCGGTCAAGTAGGATTTACATCAAGAAAGTGCCAATCCCTTAACACCTACAGTATTTTCTAGTCTGTTTAGAAAAACATTGTCATCTATAGTGTCAAATGCTGAACTTAAATCTAACAGAACAAGAAAAGAAACACATCCATTATCTGAGGACATTAAAAAATCATTTAGTACAGTAATTAATGCTGTTTCAGTACTATGATGGGGCCTGAAGCAACGGCACCATTGACCTGCTCCCCCTTACCCACCGGGCGTCTCTACCAGCTCTCGCGCAGCAAAAGGGAGGCCATGGAGGCCTATATCACCAAGTGCCTCGATGCTGGCCTGATCCGGCCCTCCTCCTCACCTCTGGGGGCCGGGTTCTTCTTTGTGAGCAAGAAGGACGGCTCACTGCGGCCATGCATCGACTTCCGAGGGCTGAACTCCATCACCAAGCGGAACCGTTACCCCCTTCCGCTCCTCAGCTTGGCATTTGACCTCCTCCAGGGAGCATCAGTCTACACCAAGCTGGACCTGTGCAACGCATATCACCTGGAGTGGATCCAGGAGGGAGACGAGTGGAAGATGGATTTCAGTACACCTCTGGGCATTTTGAATACCTGGTGATGCCGTTTGGCCTAACTAATGCCCCAGCTGTTTTCCCAGCCCTGGTCAATGACGTGTTGCAGAATTTCATCAACCGGTTTGTGTTCGTCTACCTTGACGATTTTCTCATCTTCTCCAGGTCCGTAGATGAACACGTATGCCATGTCCTTCATGTGCTTGCTCATCTCCTCGAAAACCGACTATTCGTCAAGGCCGAGAAGTGCGAGTTTCACTTGGACACTATGGCCTTCCTTGACTTTATCATTCAGAGGGGGAGCATCAAGGCCGACCCAGCCAAGGTCCGTGCCGTTGCAGAGTGGCCCAAACCATCAGGGCGGAAGGAATTGCAGCAATTCCTGGAGTTCGCCAATTTCTACTGCCGCTTCATCCGGGATTACAGCAAGATCACGGCCCCCCTCACCCAGCTGACCTCCATGAAGACCCCTTTCAGGTAGACCACTGAAGCCCATCAGCCCTTTCTCCGGCTGAAGAAATTATTCACCACTGCCCTGGTCCTCGACCAGCCGGACCCGAGTCAGCAGTTCATTGTGTAGGTTGACGCCACGGACACCAGCATGGGGACCGTCCTTTCACAACACGTAGCCCCGGACAACCGATTGCATTCCTGTGCCTTCTTCTCCAAGCACCTTTCACTAGCAGAGCGCAACTACGAATCGAGAGCTCCTGGTGGTCAAGATGGCACTGGAGGAATGGCATCACTGGCTTGAGGGGGCGGAACAACCCTTCAACGTTTGGACCAACCACCGGAACCTGGCCTATATCCAGTCAGCCAAATGACTCAACGCCAGGCAAGTCAGGTGGGCCCTGTTCTTCGGGTGGTGCAATTTTACCCTCACCTACCACCCAGGGTACTGGAACATCAAACCTGGCGCCCTGTCCCACCAGGACCACCGAGGACCTCAAGGAGCTGGTGGAGACCATCCTGCCGCCTGATCGCCTCATCGCCCATCTCACCTGGGAGACAGGAGACAGTACCAAACCCTGGAGGCGGACCCCCCAACTGTCTCTTTGTGCCCACTTTGACCCACGACTCCAGGTTTGCCGCCCATCCTGGCTACCACCGTACCCTGGGACTCCTCCAACGCCACTTTTGATGACCCACAATGGACAGTGATGCCCGGGAGTTCGTCGCCGCCTGTTCCACCTGTGCCCGCAACAAGGCATCTCACCAGTCCCCAGCGGGCCTCCTCCAGCCTCTGGCCACACCTGGATGGCCATGGTCCCACATCTCGGTCGATTTCATCACGGAACTGTTGTGGACCACTTATCCAAGGCAGTGCGGCTCCCCACCCTACTTAAGCTCCCTACGGCCTCGGAGATGACTATGCTGCTGTTCGACCAGGTGTTTAAGGTCCACGGCATCCCAGTTGACATCGTGTCTGACAGGGGTCCCCAGTTCATCTTGCAGGTGTGGAAGGCCTTCTGTCAGGCCCTCGGGGCCAAGCTGAGCCTCATTTTGGGATTCCACATGCAATTGAATGGGCAGGCCGAGAGGGCTAATCAGGAGATAGAGGCCACTCTGCACTGCCTGATGGCTAAGGACCCAAAGAAGTGGAGCACCCAGCTAGCGTGGGTGGAATACGCCCACAACACACTCACCAATTCCGCCACAGGCCCCTCCCCATTTCAGGCATCCCTGGTGTACCAACCGCCCCTCTTTCCGGAGCTGGAGTCTGAGGTGGCGGTCCCGTCTGTCGCTCAGCATCTGCGTCGCTGCTGGAAACCTGGAGGACCACCAGGGCAGCCCTCCTCAAGGCCCGTGGCACGGCTTAGCGCTCCGCCGATCGCCGTCGCTGACCGGCACCTGTCTTCACTCCCGGCCAATGCGTCTGGCTTTCAACATGCAACATTCCGCTTCACGTTGAGTTGAGGAAGTTGCCACCCCGCTTTATCGGCCCCTTCGTAATAGACAAGGTAATCAACCCTTCTTCTGTTCATCTTATTTTACCTAAACATATGCATATCCACCCCACATTTCACGTGTCGCCGCTCAAACTGGTCAACTCTTCGGACCTTGTGTGTGTGCTTGCTTCCACAGCGATCGATTGGCCATCATCCTGTACTACTCCACCCACTCCACACCTGACACTTATCTCCTCATCTGCCATTTCATCATTTATTCGCCGATCGATCGCCCAGACGACGCCAGATAGTCTCTGCTTCTAGCCGTTCCTGGTATCCACCTCTGCCATTTCCTGCATCATCCAGACCTCTGCCGACTTCCACGCCCCCCAGGACAGTGGAAGCAACCACGCACAGCCGCAGCCTAGTCCGTTCGTTCCTGCCTTTTGGTTTTCGTGCTGCCAACCTCCTGTACTCAACCCGTTCACTCACGTATCACACCACACTACCACAGCATCACACTTTTGTTAATAAATTCTGTTACTGCAAGTCGTTGTCCTGCGTCTGTCTGCTGATCGGCATCTTGGGTTCCGTTTTAAGTAAAATCTTGTGCGGGTTCTTGCCTCCACACTTAACAAAGTTAATACAAAATGTCACACAAAACTAAGTCTCAAAAACAAGGTGACAAAAGGCTGTAAAAAGTTATAAAAACATACACTACAGCAAAAGATGAAGCTGAAAAGACACAACTCTGGTAATTACCTAATGGCTAATCACTGCAAACACACATCGGTATACCTGTAAAGTTGCTAAATAACGTTTAGCGGCGAAAAATATAATTTGTCAGTAATAGAAGGAAATGATTAAGATGTTGTAAAAAGTAGTATATATGAAAAAGTTCTGCTGCTTCAGTTACTGATCAGAAAGACTTGAAACATTAAGCATGCACTCAGATTCTTAGATTCATCACAAAAAAAGGAAATAATAATAGGAATAAAATGTGTCTCACACTGTATATCATAAACTGTAAAATGCAACATGACCTACCTAAGAAAACAGTGAAGATTTTCTTTAAATAATCTCTGAGAAATTCTTAAATGTTTTTTTCCCAGATTTTTATTTAATAACTTAAATTTAAATACTTAAACACTAAGAAGTGCATGAGAATGTTCTTAAACATTTGCAATTTTCAAGAAATGCTTAAGAATATCAAATATCAAATATCTTAAGAAAATTGTCATTGTTTATTACGTAGGCTGCATAATATATGGAGTGAGACCATTAATTCTGTTATTTAGTTTTTTGGGGGGTTTTTTGAGCAAAAACATCAAACCAAGCATCAAACAATTTAACAAACAAGAATTAGTGATGGTGGAAGAAATCCTCCTTTGAAAATGCGGTTACTGTCAGGACAACTTGTATTTTAAAGATGCCCTTTACTTTGAAGGCTTTTACACTTTTGAACTGAAAGTACATCAACCTTATTTTCAAAAACAAAACTGTTTAAAGTTTTAAATTTCGATGCTTACCTTGCCATCTTATAATTTAAGATGAATGTGATTCTATCGTAAAAGAAAAAAACATTTAAGAACACAACACTTTCAAGAATATCACTTGCTCTTAGATTGTTCTTGAGAAGAGAGTTACGAAAAAATAAGTAAAAGGACAAATGATGAGGACGAATGATGAGAACCTGAGCAGGAGGCATGACTCAGAATTACTAATATTTAGAGAGAAGAATCAGGACACACACACACACACACACACACACACACACACACACACACAGAACTGTGGACTCGACTGAAGTGTAGTTAGACAGTCCATGGTCCAGGACTCAGTGGGGGTGGTCCTCTGTTTGTTTGGTATAGAGTCTAAGGTCTGACTTCTGTTACTGTTTGGACCTGACTGAACCTGATGATGATGAAGATGAAAATGGTGTGTGTGTGTGTGTGTGTGTGTGTGTGTGTGTGTGTGTGTGTGTGTGAGTGTGTGTGTGTGTGTGAGAGAGAGAGAGAGAGAGAGAGAAAGAGAGAGAGAGAGAGAGAGAGAGAGAGAGAGAGAGAGAACTGGATGAGTGTTTACACTCCACTGCTCTCATTTTCTCTTCCATTCCCTGATACACTGATTCACTGAACATTGGTGCCAACTTGGAGGCTTTAGGGACCAATCCAGCCACTCTTTGAGCAGTTGCTAGCAGCTGTCCTGCACTCCATACACCTCTCAGAGTGGCTTAATGAGTTCAGGTAAAATAACCACATTCAATTAGTATATATACTTATTGATTAAAAATAAATAAGGCACCCAGATAGAAATGTGGGATTGCTGCAAAACTGAGCACCCAGTGTCTCAGGCAGAAATGGGAATTATTACAGGTGAAGTCTGATTAGTTGACACAAGAGGGCATAAAAGTGCTTCCCCTATAGCGCTGTCCTATAAAAAAGCTCTCATAGGCTACTTTTGGGTAGTGAGAGATCATTTTATTCGGTTGGCAGACTTTGAGAGCATCATTGGACTGAGAGAAGCAGGATGGGGGTTTTGATGAATTGCCTGCATTTCTGCCTGCCTTTCTGACCTAGCTGTTAGGAGGTGTTGGAGGCAGTGGTTTTATGGGGGCACACACACACAGTCAACAGGCTCCGGACGGCCCAGACAGACCCCCAGTAGAGATGATGTTTTTTTCCACTGACAAGCATAAACAGATTCTACAGTTTGATTATTCACCATCCAGACCCAGGGGGCTCCTTCACTACACAACCCTACCTCTGCCCGGACCATTTCCAGAAGCTTAGCAGAAAGACATTTGGTGTCACGTCGCCCATTAAGTGTTCTGACATTGAAAGCTTTGTTTGCAGTGGTGTCATGAACGAGAAACTTGACTGGAACCGTTTGGTCTTTAGTGACGAATCCAGGTTCTGTTTGGGATCTGATGACTGGTCAGGTTTGAGTATGGAGGTCTCATGGTGAGTGTTTCAATCCTGCCTTTGCTGTGGAGCAACACCCTAACCCAACTGCTGGTGTGATGATCTGGGGAGCCATCAACTATGACACTCGGTCACCCCTAGTAGTGATATGAGGGACACTAACAACTCAGAGATATGTGCAGGACATTCTACATGTGTTCTCTCACATGGCAGGGCTTCTAACTGCCATTTTTCAGCAATCCTAATATTTTATTGTAGATACTTTATTAGTAATGTCTGTCTTGTAATGTTTAAAGTGTCCTTGGGCATTGGGATGTCATTTAAAATAAAAAAAGAATTATTATTAGTACTTGCCTGAGCAGGTTTTAGTTACTTTCTCCAGAAAACTAATTAAACACTTTTGGACACAAAATTGAACACATTTACTGTTTAATTGTCTTATAATAATGTCTGGGCACCGCTGGTCAATAACATACCAAATTCAATTATTTACATTTACTTAAAGCAATGCCTACAGTAAATACTGTGACTTTACATGATGTTGGTTACCAGTTTCTTGTGGCTAAACCTCAAATGTGTGTTTGTGTGTGTGTGTGTGTGTGTGTGTGTGTGTGTGTGTGTGTGAACGATCAATGAGAAATCTTCAGCGCTTCGATTAAATACAGGTAAACAGAATTTTTGCCTGATGAGGAACGTCTTCATTACAGAGAGATGACTGAGATGTTCTCACACACACACACACACTCTCATGGCCTGCAGTGTTTTGTTTGCATCTCAATAATGGGCTCCTACAGAACTCATTACTCTGACCCCATAACACTGCTACATTTACTCTACAGTGAGATGACCTGGAATATTAGATGTAGATGTTATTAGTGATCTGGTTCTGATTATTTGTACAGAGATCCAGAGCATTCCATTTATAAATCGTATGAATCTACAGAGTTATCGTGCCACAGCTCTGTAGTGAGTAGAAATGCTGTGGAGTGCAGTTCCTCATGCCGTCTGTCTGAAGGATAACCAGGACCATCTGAACACTAATGCTGCTCTAGTCTGACAGTTAGAAATGAAAACACACAAAATTTGATCCGCTCATGCAAGTTATTCATCTGTAGAGCTGTATTTGTTTATTTATTTGGGATTTTTATCTGTTTTTTATGCTGTTTTTTTATGTTATGTGATTACTCTATTTTAAGTGATTTTTAATGGAAGGTGTCCTTGAGTGTCTTGAAAGGCACCTATAAACAAAATGCATGATTATTATTTTTTTAATTTACCTGATTCTTTCAGTACTTACCATTTTCTGAAACTGAACCCACAGAGCTAAAAAAAAAACTAGGGATGCACCGAAATTAAAATGTGTGGCTAAAACTGACACCGATCAAAATGAAACATTTGGCTGAATAATGAAGACGGTTTTTCAGTTTTTCATTCTTTTTTCACCATTGCATGATTTAAATAGTCTAAATGTATTTTTGTCTTGCTTTTCGTGCAAGACCATTTTTTTCATTATAAAATAATGTCATTTTTGTTATTATTTTTAAATAGTTTGTACGTACATATGTAGTTAATTTAATTGCCGGATTAGGTGGTAGATTTAAAATAAAATAAAATGGTTGCATTCCTTTGTACCTATTGTTCTGTGTCTCATGTGTTAAATATGTATGTATGTGATTATGTCAATGTACTTTTTTTTATACAAATTTCATATTAATACTTTTACTGTTGCTCGTGTTAATCAATTAACTGATGTCCAGTTCAGATCTCATACAGAAAGATTTCCCTCATGTTAGTCCTTATATTAGCTCCTGTCTACATTTGATCTGATCATCCTGTGTTAGACTGCTCCACCAAACAAAACCTTAACATTAAATTAAAGATTTAAATTTCATTAAACAACAAAGACTACAATACAGAAAACTTGTAAAAACCCGTAAAACTTTGCTAGAGATTGTGCAGATGGTGTAAACAATCAGTGATGTAATCAGTAACTCAGTATTCTCATTAACCGGTCTTAGGGTTCCATTATCAATTAGGAAGCTTTATAAAGAAAGAGCTCCTTACATAGGACATAGGCAGCAAGGGCACTCAGTAGGAAATGAGACAGTCACAATGAACACTCGGTAACAGTGCTAACGCATTCAGGTCAAGATCTCGTTTAGTTCAAGTGCTCCTACATAAATATTTCATTCACATTTCTTTATAAAGAGATGCAAACGTGAACAGTCCTGCACACCGGCTTGGAGGAATTTTAGCCCATTCCTCCGTAAAGAACAGCGTCAGCTCTGAGATGTTGGTAGGTTTCCTCACATTAACTGTTTGTTACAGGTCCTTCCACAACATTTCCATTGGATTAAGGTCAGGACTTTGATTTGGCCATTCCAAAACATGAATTTTATTCTTCTGTAACCATTCTTTGGTAGAACAGCTTGTGTGCTTAGGGTCTTGCTGCATGACCCACCTTGTCTTGAGATTCAGTTCATGGACAGATGTCCTGACCTTTCCCTTTAGAATTCTCTGATATCATTCAGAATTCATTGTTACATCAATGATGGCAAGCCATCCTGCCCAGATGCAGCAAAACAGGCCCAAACCATGATACAACCACCGCCATGTTTCACAGATGGGATAATGTTCTTATGCTGGAATGCAGTGTTGTCCTTTCTCCAAACATAACGCTTTTCCTTTAAACCAAAAAGTTCTATTTTGTTCTCATCCATCCACAGACCATTCTTCCAATAGCCTTCTGGCTTGTCCACGTGACCTTTAGCAAACTGCAGATGAGCAGCAATGTTCTTTTTGGAGAGCAGTGGCTTTCTCCTTGTAACCCTGCCATGCACACCATGGTTGTTCAGTGTTATGCTGATGGTGGACTCATGAACATTAACATTAGTCAATCTGAGAGAGGCCTTCAGTTGTTTAGAAGTTACCATGGGGTCCTTTGTGACTTTACATGCCTTGATCTTGGAGTGATCTTTGCTGGTTGACCACTCCTGGGGAGGGTAACAATGGTCTTGAATTTCCTCCATTTGTACACAATCTGTCTGACTGTGGATCGGTGGAGTCCAAACTCTTTAGAAATGGTTTGTAACCTTTTCCAGCTCGATGAGCATCAACAACTCTTTTTCTTTAAGTCCTCAGAAATCTCCTTTATTCATGCCATGATACACTTCCACAAACATGTGTTGTGAAGAGCAGACTTTGATAGATCCATGTTCTTTAAATAAAACAGGGTGCCCACTCATTGTCATCCCATTGATTGAAAACAGCTGACTCTAAATTCACCTTCAAATTAACTGCTAATCCTAGAGGGTCACATACTTTTGCCACTCACTAATTTTATGTAATATCGCTAAACTCAGAAAAAATCCTCTTTTTTAATGATGTAGAGAAAAGAACTGGTTCATGCGTTTATAGAACCTCAAGGTTGGATTACTGTAACGCCTTACTTACTGGATGCTCTAGTAAATCTATGAATAAACTTCAATGCGGCCCAATTTCAGAATGGCGTGCCACTCGAGTGCTAACTCGGACTAGAAAATTTGATCATATCACTCCTGTTCTATCATCACTACACTGGTTTCCCAGTTAAATTCCGCAGTTGATTACAAAATACTTCTTATAACTTATAAAGCTCTACATGGCCTGGCCCCACATTGTCTGAATGAATTCTTAGAGTTTTACAATCCAGCTCGTCTACTTCGTTCGCAGGGTGCAGAACTTCTTTTAGTTCCTAGAATTAAAAAAGTCACAGCAGGGGGAAAGGCTTTCTCATACATGGCCCCCCAACTATGGAATACACTTCCCACTTTAGTTCAAGACTCAGACACTCTCCAAATTTTTAAGTCTAGACTAAAGACATACATATTTACACAGGCATTTGACTAGATTTAGACCGAGATGCATGGCTTGGGTCACTGGGGCCGGAGTCTGGAGTCATGTCTGGCCTGACTGCCTTGTCCGTTAGCCAGGATTGTTGGGTGGGCGGTCTGGCTGAACTGGGCTTTAGTCCTCTTGATCTTGACTTGTGCATCCTTGCCTTAGACTAAGGGCAGAGCTGAGGGTTCATAGTCAAAGAGTCTTATGGTGATCAGAGATGTTGGGATGCTGTCTTCGGACTCCCGTGGGGTTGCCGATGTCTCATGTGATAACTCTTGGCTGTGTTACCTACCAGTTCTCCTCCTTCTAGCTATGCTGCTATAGCTAATGCTGCCGTGGTCTCATGCTACACATGGCATCAGTGATTGTTAATAGATACTGTGCTCTTAATCCATAACTAACTACATATTCTGTTTTCTCTCCGAGCTGTGTTCCGGTACCAGTTCCAGCCAACTCATGATGTTCATCCACTGCAGCTTCACTCAAGCTGCTTTCGTCATCAGCTCCAGCCTCATCATACCCGGGCCACTTAATGACGATGTGCATATTTTACATTTTATTTGAAGTATGACTCCATGACTTTAGTTTCATTCTTAGATTTATCATCTACGCTGTCAAAGGAGGTTGGGTCCCTTTTTGAGTCTTGGTCCTCCCATGGTTTCTTCCTCATAACACTTAGGGAGTTTTTTCTTGCCACTGTCGCTCTAGGATTGGACGTAGATATTAGGAGATAATCTAAACTTGTAAAGTTGCTTTGAGACAATGCTCCATTGTAAAAAGCGCTATATAAATAAATCTGACTTGACTTATATGTAAAATTGGATCATTTTCCTCAATAAATAAATGACCAAGTATAATATTTTTGGCTAATTAGTTTATCTGGGTTCTCTTTATCTACTTTTAGGACTTGTGTGAAAATTTGATGATGTTTTAGGTCATATCTATGCAGAAATATAGAATATTCTAAGGGTTCACAAACATTCAAGCACCACTGTCAAGAGCCTCACTCCACGCTAGGTACGATTTGATCACATATCAAAAATGGCATTGTTCAGTACGAATAATTCAGCATTTTCACTAATAATTTCGATTGCCGAACATTTGGTGCATGCCTAGAAATCAGTCAGTTAAATGGTGCCTTTATACTTTTAACAATGCAATTTGTCTATAGTTTTGAGTGTCATACCCATTGGGCAATGCTGGGCAGCGGCTCAGAGAAAGGGCACGGGGTATTCCTACCGAGAATCATCTGACTGAAAAAAGTGAAATAGATATGTGCATTGTTTCTATTGTATTTCAAAATGTTTAGTCGTTTATTTCTCATGGCGCCAGCAACGTGAACACTAGGGGGCAGCTTAAAGTGGATTGATTTGATCCTCATATTTATACACAACTGTCGAACCGCAGATCTTTTATTCTCCTAAAGTGTTAGTTAAAAGTTGTGTGAAAGCAGATCTCGGATCTTAGAAAAAAATTTAAAAACAGAAAATACACACTGGGTTTAACTCCAATTCATCTGTCTCCGATAATTCATAATACAAACAGATAATGTAAAAAAAATCTTAAACCTAACTAAATCTAACCTATGTAAACATTAAATATAAATATAAAATGTAAACATAAATCTAACCTATTTAACGTATTAATGTTTTTTATATAAAATCATTTAAACCAGGATTAATTTTACCATCTAGAAGCTACAAGCAACAAAAATGCTTGGATGTGAAAATGCGTTAAACAGCTGCAGCCTCGGATTTTAGTTTACTCTCAACCCCCCAAACCCTTTGTCCTCCTCTGAAATTTGTCTTCCTCTAAAATTACACGTGCTGTCGTTAAGTTCTGGGACCTGAACTCGGAAACATTATGGTTAGAAACCGGGGCCAGATTCCCAAACAGTTTCTTAAGACAAAAACTTGAGAAAGTTCTTAATAAAAAATATTTCCTTAAGTTTATCTTCAGAAAATCTTTTTATTTTCTTTTTTTTTTTAAGTAGGCGACATTGCATTTTAGATCGTATAATATATGGTGCGAGACAAATTTTGGAATTGTATTTACCATTATTTCTGTTATTTAGTTTAATCAATGACTTCAACAGTTTTGCAATAGCTTTCATTAAGTAGGCAGGGTTTGTATTTTAAGCCTGACCTTCACTTGAAAAGCTTTTAAACTTTTATATTGATAGTACGTCTGACTCATTTCCAATAATTGTTCAAAGTCTTAAATTTCGATGCTAAACTTGTCAACTCTTACAGTCTAAGATGAGTGTGATTTTATCGTAAGGTTAGGAAACATCTAAGAACAGAATGCATTCAAGAATACCACTTAACTTAAGATGTTATTTGAGGAATAACACATTTTCATAACTTTTTTCTTAAGAATGAAGTTAAGAAAAACACACACTTAAGATTCTTTTTCTTAAGAATCTTTTGTGTATCCGGTTCCTGTTTATCAGAAAAACAGACAGAACAGACAAAACCTCGCCAAGTATAACACAGCTCTTTATATGCATTTATTATCAGAGTTCATTTATTTCACATAACAACATTTTACTCATAAAGGGGCCTCTGTAGGTAACACACACACACACACACACAAACACACACAAAGGTCGGATGCGTTTGAGTGCTGGTTTGCAGAATTGCAGGAGCAAGTTTGTCACGTGTATCAGTATAAATAGATATTAAACAGTCTGAACATGCCTGTCATTGGATCAGGAGGTTATAAGGGAATGGATCCTGTGTGTGTGTGTGTGTGTGTGTGTGTGTGTGTGTGTGTGTGTGTGTGTGTGTGTGTGTGTGTGTGTGTGTGGTTTGCAGGCTTGGGTCTCATCCTAATGGGAAGTGACGTCTGTTCTCTGGGGTCGGATCTTATTTATTTGATGTGCAGCGAGTCTGGAGGCTTTAATAAAACTCCAACCTGGAGCTCCTGACTGATCGAGCGCCTTCGTTTAGAACTGAACCTGAACCAAAGGCTACCCAAATGGTACCCAAACGCTACCCGAGTGTTACCCAACATTACCCAAATACAGTATATGTGTTATAGCGTTTGGGTAATGTTTGGGTAATATTTGGATAACGATTAGGAGAGCATGAAGCATGGAATCACAAATACAAAATCATGATTCCATTAAATAACAAGCATACATAAGATTCAGCTAATGCAAAGATGATCTTTTCGATAAGAAGAAACATAGTTTCTGTTTTGAATCTTTTAAATCAATTGATTCTTGATTCATTCACTGATTTGTTCAGTTCCATGTTTTATACAATGTAAAAAAACTAAATCTTAGCACTGATTATACTGATTATATCAAAGCAATAACACTTATTTCTTTCTCTTATACGAATTTTTCTTTTACAGGGCACAGACAGTGTAATATTATTCTGCTTATTTTTGAAGAATCACCTTGATCACTCAGACATTGCCTTATTTTAAGTAATTTATGGCTTAAATTAAGCACAGATAGTCACCGGTCGAGTTATTCTTATTTTTCTGTCTGAATTTAAGATATAAAAACACCATTAGTATTATTAGTATTATTATTGCTTATCTTAAGAAATCCTAAAACATTTAATTTAGCTTAATATAAGCATTTCCATCTAATTTTTGACCATTTTGAAATGTAAATCCTGATCATGTTCTGTCAGTAACCTGGAGGAGATTCATCAGATAAGAATCAATTCACTGATTCAATGGAATTAGAACTGAAAATGAACGAGTTAACAAAATGATTCGCTGAATCAGCTGAACTTTCAGCTGTATAGGGTGTTCAGGTGAGCATTAGGGATAAATCAGGGGTGAGTAATGGGGTATGTTAGGGGTGTACTGGTGTACATTAGGACTGTTTACGGGGTGTATTGGTGAGCATAAGGGTGTATTATAAGGTATTATGGTGTGTTTGAGTGTGCTAGGGGATGGTATGCGTGCATTAGGAGTGCATGGGGTGCATTAGGTGTGTTTTAAGACTGTGGTAGGATGCATTAGGAGAAAGTAGGGGTGTGTTATGGTGAATAAAGGGCCCTTGTGAACTCTCTTGGAAGTTCTCATGGGTATAGTTGAAAAAGGAGCTGCATTAGGACTCACCGGTTCCTCTTCATCTCATCTTCCTCCTCTTCTCTCTCTCTCATTTCTGTTGGATATTTAGAATTCCTCCTCTTGTGGTACTGTGGTGCTCGTGGCCTGGTTTGGGACAGGCAGGAGAACTTTTTTATAGTTTGTCATTACGCTGCATTTCTAAATGAAAAAAAAAAGAAAATTCAACAAGAGTATGGAAACAGAAAAATGTTGTCAGTTTGTTCTGAGCTCAGTCCCTCTTCCCTCATCGTATGAGCCCAAATGTAAATAACATTAATCTAATCTAACAGCACGAGCTCAGTTTATTTAATTAGAATTACACTAAGCACCTCGAGCTGAGCCCGAGTCCCGTCAGCAGGAGATTTGTCTGATTTAGCTTTGTTTCTCTGAACCGTTTCTCGCTATTTGACTTTCAAATTGCAACTGATTTTGTGCTGTGGAGAAACTGTGGGTAGAATCACCTGTGTTAGTTTAGCTTGATTGGTTTTGTTCACAGCTGGATGATTTCTCCGATCCATCAGATGCTTGGTGCTCTCAAACAGACTGATAAATAAAGAGCTGTAATAGAATGAGTGTTTTCATTTCTCTCTCTCTCTCTCTCTCTCTCTCACTCTCTCTGTTTCTCTCTGTCTCTCTCTCTCTCTGTCTCTCTCTCTCTCTTACTTACAGGTTCATTTTTATATTCAGTACTGCAGCAGAATTATAAACTTTCACTCTGATTTGTGCCAGTAGATTTTGGCAGAAGGTTCTTATTAGCTCTGAATGCGTGGTTGATCTCTGGAGCAGATCTCTCTCTCTCTCTCTCTCTCTCTCTCTCTCTCTCTCTCTATTCCCCTTGTTCTCATTGCAGCACTTTGGGCGCCAGATGTCCTTGTAAATCCATTCAGATGGCTGAAAAGTCAATCAGTTTGTACTGTTCAGCTCAATAGGGAATCAAAACCACGATTGGTGTAGAAAAAGAGGAAGAATTTCTCATTTAAAGCTTCAGCGATCCACATATTCCAAACACAGAGAGTGAGTGCAGGTGAAGAGGAAGCTGATTCAGGAGCAGAAGAATGAAGAGATTGTACCGGAGTTTATAGACGAACACGATCCACATCATCACACACACACACACACACACACACACACACACATCTATGCTGAGAAAATCTAAGATGTACAGGATTGGAAATCTGTACATTTAGTTTAAATGAAAGTTACACAATCTCTGCTGGAAAAAAAAAAACTTAAATATGACCATGAATAAAACATATTTTTTATGGAGTGGTACCCCTGTTCTCATGGTGAATTTGTTCAAGACGGCTGGTCTAGAACCAAAAACGATGAATACCAAGCAAATGTTTCCCATAAGGAATAATGTAAAATGAATGAATGGGTTATAGACCCCCAGAAAATCCCCCTGTGTAAAATATTATATGCATTAATGGAGTTGTATTGTACAGGAGCTCCCTAATTTATGATGGGGAAATGTTCAACAAATACATCATATGTTAAATGTATCATGAACTGATGACTTTAATATAGTCTGTACTGTATCATAGAGGAGCCGATTTCACATTAACACTTACATTAATCTACAGTTACCCAAAATCATTAACACAAAGCATACAGTGGTGCTTCCAATAGCCTTCTGGCTCGTCCCCGTGATCTTTTAGCCAAACTGCAGACGAGCAACAATGTTCTTTTTTGGAGAGCAGTGGCTTTCTCCTTGCAACCCTGCCATGCACACCATTTGTTTTGTTCAGTGTTCTTCTGATGGTGGACTCATGAACATTAATATTAGCCATGTGAGAGAGGGCCTTCAGTTGCTTAGAGGTTTACCCTGGGGTCCCTTTGTGACCTCGCCAACCTTATTATTACACGCCTTGCTCTAGGAGTGATCTTTGTTGGTCGACCACTCCTGGGGAGGGTAATGATGGTCTTGAATTTCCTCCATTTGTACACAATCTGTCTGACTGTGGATTGGTGGAGTCCAAACTCTTTAGAGATGGTTTTGTAACCTTTTCCAGCCTGATGAGCATCAACAACTCTTTTTCTGAGGTCCCCAGAAATCTCCTTTGTTCGTGCCATGATACACTTCCACAAACATGTGTTGTGACGAGCAGACTGATAGATCCCTGTTCTTTAAATAAAACAGGGTGCCCACTCACACCTGATTGGCATCCCATTGATTGAAAACACCTGACTCTAATTTCACCTTCAAATTAACTGCTAATCCTAGAGGCTCACATACTTTTGCCCCTCAATAATATGTAATATTGGATCATTTTCCTCAATAAATAAATGACAAAGAATAATATTGTTCTCTCATTTGTGTAACTGGGTTCTCTTTATCTACTTTTAAGACTTGTGT
Organism: Ancistrus triradiatus; assembly: GCA_025084515.1. NCBI lineage: Eukaryota > Metazoa > Chordata > Actinopteri > Siluriformes > Loricariidae > Ancistrus > Ancistrus triradiatus. Next base: position 217,690 of record JAJAGP010000011.1, on the reverse strand, counting down.
GAAAATCTGATGATATGTTAGGTCATATTTATGCAGAAAAATAGAACATTCCAAAGGGTTCACAAACTTTCAAGCACCACTGTGTGTGTGTGTGTGTTTGTGTGTGTCTGTGTGTGTGTATAAGTGTGTGTCGTATGTTAGTGTGTGTGTTAGTGTGTGTGTATCTAATGGATGTGTGTGTGTTATGTTAATGGGTGTGTGTGTTATGTTATTGTCTGTGTGTGTGTGTGTGTGTGTGTGTGTGTGTGTGTGTGTGTGTATTATGTCAGTGTGTGTATCTAATGGATGTGTGTGTGTGTGTGTGTGTGTGTGTGTGTGTGTGTTTGTGTGTTATGTTACTGTGTGTGTGTTATATTAGTGTGCATATCTATGTGTGTGTATGTTAGTGTATGTGTGTGTATGTTAATGTGTGTGTTATGTCACATTTACGGTACATTTTACATTTACATCATTTAGCAGACGCCCTTATCCAGAGTGACTTAGAGAAGTGCTTTGTATTCCTCCCAGTAGACAAAACCTCATGTTAGTACAAGTAAGCAATAATCCAAGAACACAATCCAACTACAGCTTGGTAGCATTTGATGTAGATAAAACACACAAGCAATATATATATAAATACATATATATATATATATATATATATATATATATATATATATATATATATATATATATATATAAGCAAGAGACTCAGGCATTCGAGTCTCTTGCTTATATACCTGGGTGCAGGACAGAGAAGAGTCTTGATGCTGGTCTTCCTTTAATCTTACATGGAGGATCCAGTCAAGCCAAGCTCCTGTCTCGGAGGAACAGAGTGTGGTTTGATTAGAGCCTTTAGGTAAGATGGTGCTGTTCCATTTTTGGCTTTGTAGGTGAGCATCAGGGTTTTGTATCTGATGCTGCAACTACAGGGAGCCAGTGAAGGGAACGCAGCGGTGGGGCCACATAAGAAAACTTGTGTAGATTGAAAACCAGACAAGCCGCTGCATTCTGAATCAGTTGCAGGGGTTTGAGTGTGTGTGTGTGTGTGTGTGTGTGTGTGTGTGTGTGTGTGTGTGTGTTATGTTAATGTGTGTGTGTTGTGTTATTGTGTGTGTTGGTGTGTGCTATGCCAGTGTGTGTGTGTGTGATATGTTAGTGTGTGAGGTTGTGTGTTATGTTAGTGTGCGTATCTGTGTGAGTTATGTTAGTGTTTGTTTGTGTGTTATCTTATGTTAATGTGTGTGTTATGTTATTGTGTATGTTTGTGTGTGCTATGCCAGTGTGTGTGTTATGTTAGTGTGCATATCTGTGTGAGTTATGTTAGTGTTTGTTTGTGTGTTATCTTATGTTAATGTGTGTGTTATGTTATTGTGTGTGTTTGTGTGTGCTATGTTAGTGTGTGTGTGTGTTATGTTAGTGTGTGGGGGTGTGTGTTATGTTAGTGTGCATATCTATGTTTGTGTGTTATGTTAGTGTTATGGTATTGGGTGTTTGTGTGTGTGTTATGATAGTGTGTGTGTTATGTTAATATGTGTGTGTGTTATGTTAGTGTGTGTGTGCGTGTGTGTGTTATGTTAGTGTGTGTGTTATGTTAATGTGTGTGTGCTATGTTAGTGTGTGTTATGTTAGTGTTTGTGTGTGTGTGTTATGTTAATGTGTGTGTGTTATGTTATTGTGTGTGTTTGTGTGTGCTATGCCAGTGTGTGTGTGTGATATGTTAGTGTGTGGGGTTGTGTGTTATGTTAGTGTACATATCTGTGTGAGTTATGTTAGTGGTTGTTTGTGTGTTATCTTATGTTAATGTGTGTGTTATGTTATTGTGTGTGTTTGTGTGTGCTATGTTATTGTGTGTGTGTTATGTTAGTGTGCATATCTATGTTTGTGTGTTATGTTAGTGTTATGGTATTGGGTGTTTGTGTGTGTTATGATAGTGTGTGTGTTATGTTAATATGAGTGTGTGTGTTATGTTAGTGTGTGTGTGTGTTAGTGTTATGTTATTGGGTATTTGTGTGTGTTATGTTAGTGTGTGTGTTATGTTATTGTGTGTGTGTTCTGTTAGTGTGTGTATGCATGTGTATGTATGTCTGTATGTGTTATGTTAGTGTGTGTGTGTGTGTGTGAGAGAGAGAGAGTGTGTGTTATGCTAGTGTGTGGGGGTGTGTGCATGTGTGTGTGTGTGTTTTTGTGTGTGTTCTGGTAGTGTGTGTATGCATGTGTATGTATGTCTGTATGTGTTATGTTAGTGTGTGTGTGTGTGTGTGTTCTGTTAGTGTGTGTATGCATGTGTATGTATGTCTGAGTGTGTTACGTTAGTGTGTTTGTGTGTGTGTGTGTATGTGTATGTGAGTATGTGTGTTTGTTTGTGTGTGTGTGAGTGTTATGTGAGTTTGTGTGTTTGTGTGTGTGTGTGTGTGAGAGAGAGAGAGAGACAGAGAGAGAGATCAGATTAGATCAGCTGATCTCAGTCATTTAGTTTGATCAGATCAGAGCTGCTCTGACCCCTGGGACAACTGAATTCATCTCTAATGAGGAAGAGCAATAGCTCCACATGAAAGCAGAGTCCAGCACCTAACACACACACACACACACACACACACACACACACACACACACACCAGTCATCAGACATCCTGCAGCAGTGTGTGTGTGTGTGTGTGTGTGTGTGTGTGTGTGTGTGTGTGTACGCACGTGATGGTTATAATGAAGACTCTTGAGGTTTTTCAGAAGTAGATGAGACGATTCTGAGCTGAGGAGGAAGAAGAACCAGCATCAGGCTGAATGAATTAACACACAGATCCAGAGCTGAGAAACACTGCTAAAGCGCATTTATTAAAAAGAATGAGTCCATCTGTTATTTACACACAACTAACAAAGGATCAAACACTGATTCATACACACCACTTCATACACACCTCTTCATCACAACTATCATAAACATACTTTCCTACCAAAAAAAATCTTAAAGGCATCAGGTCTTATTTTTAGGATTCGTTTTATTCCTTCAGTTCTAAATCACCTTTTATACCCAACTCTTATCATTCTTATAACATTTCACTGAACTGTATTATTAACATTTTACTGAACTGTATCTTTGATTACAGAAGATATCGCTATACAGACTTTCACATTCGAATGCGACACGAAAGGTGATGACGACGTCCTTTTGCTGCTCAGAAACATTTGATTTTGGAAGGAAGGAAGGAAATACTAAAAATATCATCTATCATTTACTCAAATATTAATAATATTATTAATAATATTACTATTATTGTTATTAACATCATCCTGAACCTAAACATTTTATAAGCAGTAAAATGGCTCTGTGGTTCTGAGAATTAGAGGGAACAACAAAGGGAAATAAAACAGAGTTTTTACACTCTTGTGCCAAGTTTGAAAATACAGGAGCTGCTTCATGAGGTGCAGAAGAGATGTTGACAGGTCAGTGAGTTTTTGTGAAACAAAAACAACATGTTTAGTGTGGAAGATACCCTCATTATATACCGCTCTATTTAATTTACTGTCGTCCAAATAAATCACTTTTTGTATGTTAAGGCCTTTAATTATAAAAGAGCTATAATCAATGGTACTTTAGTTCTCCAGTAAATTACCAGTAACTAAAGTTAAGACTTAAGAGCAGGGACTCTGGTTAATGATGTTAATAATGTTTTCCCTGAAGCCTTAATGCACATGTTGTTTGGACTTTGTCTTGTCTCGGTTTTGGGCTAAGGTGGACTTGTAAATCGTTATCGAGCCCAGTCGAGGCCAATGTGTGTGTCTGAGATAACGTTAATTATAAACTGAACTTTATTTCGATTGTTATTAAATATGAACAATCCTTTCCAACAGAATAAATCAGTCCTTTCTCTACAGGAATAAATAGAATCTGCACTATTGGCTAAAACATGTTCCTGCTCTTCTCAGTCAGGATCCAATCAGTGAATCCAATTTATTCTTAGATTTATCTTCTACGCCACCCAAGCAGGTTGGGTCCCTTTTTGAGCCTTGGTCCTCCCAAGGTTTATTCCTCATAACACTTAGGGAGTTTTTCCTTGCCACTGTCGCCCTAGGCTTGCTCAATTTGGGATTGGATGTAGTTATTAGGAGAAAATCTAAACTTGTAAAGTTGCTTTGAGACAATGCTCCATTGTATAAATAGATCTGACTTGACTTGACTTGACTTTATTTATAACAGTCTGACATTAAGATTGTCAGAAGCATTTTCACCTTTCTGCATTTCCGCTTTATTTAGTTGGTATAGTTTAGGAAGTTTTTGTTTGAGGAAAATTGAAATGTTATTATCATGATATTTTTATTTTTATTTAATAATAATAAATGGATATAATGGATGTTGTTTATATTCAGGTGACTTTATATGGTGATTCTGATTAAGTTAAGAAGAAGGGAAACAGAATCATCACCATCACTTACTTCCTGAACTTACATTACCTTTATTTGACCAAACCTATAATATATTAATAATTAATCATAATTTTAGGACATATATATATACATATATATATATATATATAATTTAATGTTATGTTTTACAAAAAATTATATTGCAATATATTTTTATTTCTTAGTATATATCATGTAGATGGGGTGGATGCTGGGGTGTCCAGTCCTGTATCAGGGAGAGTCAGTACCACCCCAGTGTGGAATAACATCACATCACACGCTCAGCTTATTAACGAATAAAGTTTTAAACTGTACGTAAATAAATAAATAAATCCAGTGTTAATCCTTCTACTAATACTCAACACATACACACAAACGCACAGACATATAGGTTTGGAGAACTGTTATCATTGTTTAATAATTAAGAGCTGGAGTTCACTAAGAGAATGAAAATCTTTTTTTTAGCGTCGTCACACCAGCAGTGAGGAAAATGAATTCATTAAGTAATTAATTGAACTAATTAAGTTAGCCTGGCTCTTATTTTCAGCTCTGAACCTCTCTCTCTCTCTCTCTCGCTGTCTCTCTCTCTCTCTCTCTCTCGCTCTCTCTCTCTCTCTCTCTCTCTCTCTCTGTCTCTCTCTCTCTCTCTCTCTCTCTCTCTCTCTGGGTGTGTATGAGATATTTTAAGCCATAAATAGTGAAATAAATAAAACACAAACGCACTTCAGCACTTAAGCGTATATGGAGATCTAAAGTGCCATGTCCTGTTCTATACAGAGAGACGGGCGAGAGAGATGCACTCACACTCACAGAGCTGGTCACTAACCTAAAAGCTGTCACCCGCATTCATTTTTAAACCCGGCTCTGTTTGAGATGCTTCCCTCTGTTTGTCCTCTAAAGGGACGTGATGGAGCTCTGTCTCCTGCCTTCGCTAATGAACGCTATTTCATCTGCTCCAGGATACAACCCAAAACATACCGTTGGTAATCTTATATCTTCTCCTGTAGAATGATTGTGTGTGTTTTCACTTCTTGGATCAGTTCTGTGAGGTTTCAGGTGATGGCGCTCTACCCTGACATTCTCCGGGAACATTTTGTCTTACCGTTTTAAATTAGTTGTTCCTTAAATATATTTACCCAGAGTTACTCAGTTCAAATTGAGATCTGTACCAGTTTTTTTTTTCAGTTCTTTGCTTCCATTAACATCCTTTTATTTTTATTTTTCCTGACAAGTTTCAACAGATGTTAGCCATCCCTAAACATTTCTGCAGAGCTTCTTCTTCCTGAGCTTCTCCTGTTTGTTACTCTGTTCGTTTTTCACTGCCTCCACCATTGTGCTTGTTGTATGACATTTGTAGAACCCCTACAACCCCTACTCAGTTACAGGATCATAACTGAATAAATATAACATCATATACCATAACAGCAAGAACTGTTATTTATCAAATAACTTTTGTTTTGCTTAGCTATTTCTTAGGAACAAATTCTAAAAACAAGTAGTATTCTTGAAAACATTATGTTCTTAATTTGTCATTTAGTTTACTTAATCATCTTATTAAGCATCTTAAGCATCTAAATTAAAACTTTTCACAGTTTAGTTATTGGAAATAAGATCTACATATTTTTTATTTCCATCATCGCCCTACAGTTATTGTATTTTCCGAGGAGGAATTTTTTTAGGTTATCTATTTCTTCCACCATCGCCCCTAATTCTTGTTTGCTAATTTTTTTTTTGAATGCTTGGTTTGATGTTTTTCCTCTGAGCAAATTAAACTAATAACAAAATAATGGTAAACACAAATTCAAAATGTGTCTCCACCATATATTGTAGGCTGTAAAATGTAACGTATCCTATGTAACAAAACAATGAAGATTTTCCTAATATCTGAGAACTTCTTAATTTTTTTGAGAATTGCATTTAAGAACATTCCTATGAACTTTAGTGTTTGTATTAACAAACTTTGCCAGTTTTTCTTCATTTTCATGAATCCGGCTCCTGGTTTCCATAACTTTAAGCATAAACACCATGTACAATATCAGGAGGCTTCAACTAGATTCAACTATAAAGGAAGAGGAATAGCATAATAAACGCTCTGCGACCAGATTCATGAAAGATTTCTTCTGAAATAATCTTTCAAAAGTTCTAAAAACAAACAATAGTTCATAATAACGTTCTTAAATGCAATTCTTGAAAAGAAAGAAGTTCTCAAATATTATCTTATATTTTATATTATATTAACCAAACATCAACCAAATGTTCAAAACATTATAGCAAAAAAAAATTAGAAGTGATGGTGGAAGAAATATATAAGAGGAAAACAATCCTTGGAAAATACGGTAATTGTGGGATGATGGCAGAAAGCAAAAGTACGTGGGCCTTATTTCCAATAATGAAACAGTTTAAAGTTTAAAATTTTTATGCTTACCTTGTCAACTCTTATATCTTAAGACAAGTATGAGGCTATCGTAAAGTTCGTAAACTCAAATTTAAGAAGATTTTCTTTCTTAAGACACTTTCGTGAATCCAGTATCCGCTGTATTTACAGTATCCACTTTATTTTTATTATTCAGACAGTAGAGGTTTATCCATGTCCCTGTGAAACTGAATTAATATTTCTGTACTCAATATAAGAAATATATTAAATAAAACTATATAATATTTCTAAAAGTTCTGCATAAGTATACTGGTAAAAAAAAAAAAGGGAACACTTAAAAAACACAATATAACTCCAAGTGTTCCCTTTATCTTTTTGAGCAGTATATTTTAAAGTAAATAGTGTAGTGTAGTTGAAAAGAACAAATGCTCTAAATAATAAATGGTTGAAGCTGCAGTTTGTGGGACTAAAATGCAGTTAGGGTGTTTCAGAGAGTTGATAATAACTATAGTTTAGTTTAAAGATCAGGATTTACTGCATTACTGAATATCACCATGTCTAGTTATGAGAGATTTATATATAAAAAAAGCATTTCTTATTAAAAAATGATCTAAAGTATTTTGTATATTTGGGTTCCTGGTGCCTGGAAATGTTTTGATTCTGTTGTTGCTGTGGTTAAATAAAGATGATAAGGTCATTTGTAGAATTTAAATTTGTAGGATTTAAACAGATGATAGTTAAACTGTTAAGTAGCCTCAGCATCATGGATGTTTACCTCTAACCATCAATAAAAGTCATCCTGCTTCAAAAACGAAATACTGTTTCTTAGTTTAACTACATTTATTTAGTAGCATGTACTTTTAAACTCCTTGAAAAATATATAAACTTCAACTTTTCCTGCAGTGTATTTTTTTTCAGATTAGTAGTATTTGCATTTTAGGTAAAGAACTCATTTAATTCTTCCACCTTCCTCTGAATATATCTTCTGAATTGGTGTCGTTTTAATCTCAGCTCCACCTTCATGTTAGCAGTGATGAATTTTATTATTATATCGCAGAGTGTTTAAGTAACGCTCAAACAGAGACGCTTAAATATTTCACTACATCCCATTTCAGCTCTATAGAATTCTGTATAATGCGCTTCCATTCAGGTCTTTCTGTGTGTGTGTGTGTGTCTGCAGTGAATTGAAATGACACAAACGCTTGCCGGTTGGAATTTTCCAGAAGGCTGAAGTTGAAAGCCGAAGCTGAAAGACTCGGCGCTGTACAACCTGGTGAATATGTTGATGTATAGCGGAGCATCTCGGGGGTTTGGTGAGACAGCCGTCTGTCATCCCGAATTCCTTCTTCATTATAAACCCTTCACACTGTGCAGCGAGAGGCACGGCCACAAAACAGCAGCTGGATATGTGGATGCAGATAGCATGGTATAAAATATAACACACAGCGTGGGTTCGAGCATCAGCTCCTTGCTGTGCATGCAGCTGGAACAAACACGAACTGGGACCATCATCTCAATTCAACTCAACACATCTTGCACTATAGAGCCAAAAGTATGTGGACATTAGAACCAGGCTAGATCAGACTCTGAGAAGCTTCCACTAGGTTATGGAACAGGACTGTGGGTAAAGATGGACACTAAATCCCCTCTCAGTCGGTATTCCAATTAATCTCATATGTGTGTGATGGACTCTGTACAAAAATCCACGTTTCAATATAATATGAAAGCAATTCTTGATGACTCATACAACAGTCTAACCTCGTTATCTCACCTCTTGCTATGTCACCAACCTCATCTCCCTCAATTTATTTTACCTCAACAGCTGCCAACCTCACCTTTCGCCCTCTAATGAGTGAAATAAAAATTCACTCATTAGAAGGGACGTCCTCATACTTTTGCATCAACCTGTATCCAGCTTTAATCTCACCATCCCAAACTCAGATCCTGAAGCTGATCCCAGTAGACGTGTTCTGGATGTTCCTGAGTGAAACTGAAACCCGGTCTGATTGTGAGTGAAACTGATCCGAGCCTCTGATATTCCATCAGCACACACCGACTCAGTCCTGAAATATTTATGACCAAGATAGAATTTTAAATGATTTACTCTCGGCAGTAGAGGAAAGTGTTTGTTTATCTGCTGTTCTGTTTCAGTAGCTTCATCGTTTCTGCACCGTTTCACCTCCACCTCCTGTTAAACATCGCAAATCATTCACTTCTACTCAGCCACAATTTAACTGATAAGCGGATGGATTATTACGGCTGGATGAATTCATGGACGGATGGATCATTTAGAGATTTGGGGCGAGCTTCAGAAATCAGGTTTCATCCTCGGGTTTATTCCCAAAAACACAGCAGTCAACACAGCAGTCTAAAGGGCCCTGTGGTGTGATGGTGTCCTGTATGGGACCTGTTCCTGCTGTAAATGATCCAACAGGGTCTCTGAAATCTCTTCATTACCCCTTGCTCCAACTCCGCCCCTTACAGTGCCCCTTCTGTTAAATTTGTACGTTGTACGTATGCAGTATGTAACGTCCTGCTTCGTGTCACGCGTTTTGAATAATTGCGTCTCTTTGTGCGGTAGCATTAATACCAAACGTTGCACATGCCCGTTTTTGGTTCTCTGTAAGGTTCCCGCTCTGTAAGGCAGGTGAATAATTAATTTGGGTACAGACAGGGGTGAGTCATTAATTCCTGTGCCAGGTGGAGCCTGTGTGATTTATAAGCTTGGCTTTTAATTGCAGAAGATACAAAGTTGTTTACACTCCAAATCCGTTCTGCGGTCGACCCTGAAGATGTTTTTTCCAGTGCAGGACATTTTTCATCCTGTCACCCGCTTTTATACACAAAAAGAAACAGAAATGGATGGGAGCAACCTGGGAGAACTTCCTGTGTGTGCCAGGAACCTACAAAATACTCTTATTAATGAGGACAATGGAGACAGAGGATCTTACACTATGCACACAATCTTCATTAAGTATTACACAACGCTGATGAGGAACCCGCTTTAGGAACCACTGAGGTACTCATGCATATCTGAAAACTAGGAAAATCAGTCAGGAAACTAGGAAAGAACTAAGGGAGAGAACATGAAGGACATTGATTGGCACCCGTCAAAGCCAAGAAAATGGGAAACAGAAATCATCTGCAAACCAAAAAAGAACCAAGGGAGGGAAAACCAGCAATCTAAGTGAAGATGTCGAAGATGCTTATAAAGAGCTGCATTTTATTTTAAATATTGCTGAATTTCAGAAATCCCAAATCATCTGGAATTTTCCTTTTCACATCCTGACGAACAGTTTGTGAATATTTTCTGTTTTGTTCTCTCAATAAATACACAATCAAATCACAGCCTAATCGAAAATATCTTAACATATCTAAAATCTTTCTTGCCAATGTTTGTTAGTTCAGACAGACACAGTCCTATAACATTCTTTGTTGATTTTATAGTGACGGATGAAGTCAAATGATTTTGCTGATTTTGCGTATTGCTCTTCTCTTTTTACTAATTCCATCAACGACATAATTCTTGAATCCAAACGTCACTATTTTTGGAATAGCTTCTTCCATGTTACGAGTTTCTTTGTACATTTGTTTCTGCCGGTTTCTCACGTTGTGATAGGTTGCCAGGCTTGCGTGCATTGATACAGAAATCACCCGATCATATTTCAACAAAAATATCTTTAAAAACTTATATTTCAAGTCATGTGTTTCCATTCTAAGTTGATTAAAGTCATGAATCAAGTCAAATTCAAGTCGAGTCTTTTATCACTGTTAGTCAAGGATTCAAGTCCCACCACTCTAGTATAATAAAACAGCAAGCGGAAACCACAGGGAACTAGAACTGGGGAAAATAGGAAACAAAGAACCAGTTAGCATGTAACTCAGGGGCAGATGGAACTAAGGAAGAATCAAACTAGAGAACATCTGCAAGCTAAAGAAAAGTTAAACTACGGAAATTAAGAGAAACCAAATTAGGGAACTGGAGGGAAGGTGTATAATAAAGTTTCTTTCTTATAACGTTTAGGGATTTCCCTTTACACTGTTACCCTAGGCTTGCTCAGTTTGGGATTGGCCTTAAATATTAGATAATCTAAAATTGTAAAGCTGCTTTGAGACAATGCTCCATCGTAAAAATAAATATTAATAATAAATATTAATTTCTAAGACTTTGACTTAGCTTTTATTTTACCGGTATTTCATTTCCCATCTTGTCTTCTTTTATTTTATTATTATTATTATTGTTGTTGTTTTGTTGATATTATCCATTTAGATCTATTTTGGAAATCTCTGTGTTGGTGTTACAGTAATTTTTAAAGGAGGGTTTGTTTTTGGTGGGTTTTTAGTAGAAAACTTATGGTCCCGCTGACGAATGTTGATCTAACACAACATTCTTTCTGTCTGGGTGTGGCTAGTCCAGAACAAACTCTTAAATGTATTTTAATCTGTTCTTATTGTACATTTCATTCTGATTAATTGATTCTATTTAATTCTATTGTTTTCTATATTTTTAAATCTATAAAGCACTTTGAATGGCTGTAATCTATGAAATGTGCTATATAAATAAATTTGCCTTTGCCTTCTCTCATTACATTCAGATCTCACACTGAGGTAAATGAGGGTTTAGTGGAGGCTTTACACAGGCAGTGTTAATAAGAACCAGAAATGTGTGTAAGAACACAACACAGCACAACACTACACACCGTGTTACTGAGTTCAGTCCACATGTAAATCCTTATTAAATAAAAACAAAAGAAATAAATAAATGATCATTAGGAACTGAACTCTGATTAAAATTCCTGCAGTCAGGATGTGGTACAAACAAACACAACATTCAGCGTTTAATGAGATCATTACTTAATCCTGATAAGTTAAATCCATCTGTAACTCGCCACAGAATGTGTGTGTAACTGCAAAATGAGCTCTGACTCCGTGTGTTTTACACCGTTAGCAACAAATATCTCAGAGTACAAATTAATTACACCAGATGTTAATTAGTTGTGTTAGTAAATTGTGTTGTGCTCTTATCAGGTTTTTACATGCACACATTATTAATAATAAATCAGAAGCCGGGTGTTTATGGGAAGTGTCATTTCTCGGGTGAGTTTCGGTAATATCCTGTAACTCTGTAAAAGTGAAATGGAGAGTTCCTCAGGGCTCCCTGCTCTACATCAACTAATTACTTTCACTTGTTTAGAATTAAGAAGCAAATATAATTATCTGCAGAAGCTCCTTGATCGGGCCCTGCCGGCTCACAGATCCTCCAGCAGCACAGAACCACGATAGATTAAAACCTAAACCGAAAGCCCAGAAGTGAGTCCAGATCAGTAAACAGATCCAGGCTCAGATGAAACACTTCAGAGCATCACAGAGGCTCATCACAAACCTCTCACAACTCACAACACACACCATGTTTAGTGTAACCATTCACACTAATCTCATATCACAACAACACAATGCTTCACATTTCAGTCTGGGCCACTCGACCGGGCCGGGGCTCATCCCAAATCCCACGTCGCTCACTATTCTCCTGCCCTTCATGCTCCGAAGCTTCTGCAATTCAGAGAACAAAGAGAGAAAGAAATGATAATGAAATGAGCAGAATGCTGAAGGTGCTGTAATTTGTTTCATCAGGAGAGACCTGCTGTCAGTCTGAACTGAAGAGAAAATGTCGGAAATCCTCTGGAGGGCACTGAACAAACACACACACACACACACACACACACACACACACACACACACACACACACACACACACACACAGAGTAATTGGATTTACTGTCACCACTTAACTCGTTAGTGATTGTGTACTGTTGATTTTCATGCTTGGTCAGGTTTGGGTTTTGCTATTCGACTGATTTCCATTCTGTCCAGGTTTTGTTTGTTTTAGCAGCCTGTAATTGTAAATCTCTCTCTCTCTCTCTCTCTCTCTCTCTCTCTCTCTCACACACACACACACACACACACACACACACACACACACACACACACACACACACACACACACAGTCGGGTTAATAAGAGCTGGGCTTAACAGATCCATGAATGAAGCTCCGATCAGCCGTGGATGGTCAGTGGATGAAATCAGAAAGAAGGAGCTGCTGGAACCGGCGGAGCTGCTGATGCTGTATAACTCTCCCGTAACATTTCTGCTGATCCATCAAACCAAACCCAGCTAGAAGCTGATCCAGCATTTTTGGTGATGGGACTCAAACTGATCTTCAGTCTCGTTGCTCTTCAGTCAAGCTGAGAATCCATTAAGAGTTCAGGACCTTTGATTTAGAGTCGTGACTTTCTTTCAGTTTTTCATCTTAAATCCAAATCCTTAAGGTGATAAACTTTTTTTCTCAGGTTGGTCATTGATAGCTTCATCTTCCAAATGTAAATCATTTTCAAAACCAATAGTTACTTTCAAAACTAATTATAGCTTCCATTTCGGCAGTGTTTTACTTATAATTACTTATAAGTACGTTATAAGTAATTATAAGTAAAAGTTATAATTATATTATAAGTTATAATTATACGTTTACTTATAACGTATAATTATAACTTGGCTGCTTTTTAGGGCGGGTGTCGTTCCTATGGTTACGTATGTATGTCAAAGAGTAATACTTATGGAGTATCGGTCAGAGTGCCATTATCAGCAATAATGCCACAGCTAGAACGTCTCTCAGCCAATCAGACTGTGGGGTTGGCGCTAAATGTGGTATAATAATCTATAATCCATAAATACTGGCAGCCTATAATGGTGTTGAGTTGAATGGTGATGGTTTGAACGTTGATGGTTTCTTGAACGCTGATTGTTTTGCTATCGATGGTTTGTTTTATTTCAGTTTGTAGATAAACTGAACACCCTCTCCATCAGTGGAACGTAAATGTGTTTTTTATTGTTTGATTTGCGCCCGCCCTGATGCTCGTTCTCAGACGGCTGCACTGTGACCTTTCCTTATCCGATCTGCTCAGATGTAGTTGAAGATCTGGAGATAATGTTGCCGTGTTTCCGACATCTCTGCGCTCTGAGTGAGAATCGTTCAGAGTCGTATTATTTTCTGATGAAAGAAATTGGTCACTGAGAGAGAGAGGGAGGGAGAGATGAGGGAGATGGTCATCATCTTGATCGATTCAGAACAACGCTGCTCTCACTGCATCTAATCATCACATCAAATCTCAATTTCAGCAGAACCAGCTCTCACATTCACACTCAGATCTTCATCTCCAAGTGCAGGACCTTCAGATTAGATCCGAGAGCTCTCATAATCACGCTTCCACTTTTTAACCTTCGTTCACTCTCAGTAATGGCCAGTATTATCCACAGAGATCTGCTGCAGTGTGTTTAACTCTCCCTCTCTTCAGCTCCGGTGGAGACGTTCCATTAGAAACATGCTCAGATTGGATTTGTAATAATAATTCTGATTAGAGACAAATGGATTGGTATTTTTATCTGATCTCACCACCTCTTTCAGTGGCTCATTAATCCTCTTCTCACAGCTCCAGAGGATTTGATTATTAGTGCTTTAGGATTAGACCTCACACACTTGTGGTCTGTAACTCAGACAGAGCTGGAGTAAGATCAGATCAGACACTTGAATGTCTTATTTACTGCTCTGTTATTTGTGCTGTAGGAATAATCAATTTACTGACACTATGATGAAAAGCCTGGAATAAATTGTGTGTGTGTGTTTAATCATAAAACATTCCTACATCATCAATTATCTGCGTCTTTAATATAATTCTAACGTGTGTAAAAATCAGTCCTGGGCTGTGGTGCGTTACAACCAAATAAAATAAATGCAGTGTTCCTTACAGACAGTATAAAGTCAAGATATTTCAGGGTTTTTTTTTTCTATTTCATTTCACAACAAACATCCATTCCTGCATTTTCAAGCCTGTAACACATTCCACAAAAAGTTGGGACGGGGGAAATTTATGGGCAGTATTGAGATAAAAACACTAAATAATGATGTTATTTCAAACAGGTGATTATAATCATGATTTGGTCCAAAAGCAGTAACCAGGAAAGCCTAAGTCTTTGAGGAGTAAAGATGATCAGAGGATCTCCAGTTTATCAACAAATGTTTAAGAAAATGATTGAAATGATTAAAAACAATGGTCCACAAAGAAAGATTGGAAGGGATTTCCATAATTCTCCCTTTACAGAGCATAATATCATTAAACGATTCAAGGAATCTGGAGGAATTTTCTAAAAAGCCTAAACTGGAGAGAGGTGATCTGAGCTCCCTCAGACGGCACTGCATCAAGAACCATCATTCATCAATAGCTGATAGAACCACATGGGCAAGGGATTCCTTTATCAAACCTTCTTCAAGCTCTACAATACAGAGTTACATTCACAAATGCCACTTAAAACGTTACTGTGCTAAAAAGAAGCCTTATGTTATAACCATGTCCAGAAGGGGCGTCGGCTTCTCTGGGCTCAGAGGCTTCTGGGATAGACCATCACACAGTCAGATTTATTTCTATAGTGCTTTTTACAATAGAGCATTGTCTCTGACTGGTACAATTTTAGATTATCTTGTAATATCTACAGCCAATCCCAAACTGAACAAGCCTAGGGCGACAGTGGCAAGGAAAAACTCAAAAAGCATTATGAGGAAGAAAGCTTGGGAGGACCAAGACTCAAAAAGGGACCCCAACTCCTTGGGTGGCGTAGATGATAAATATAAGAATTAAAATAATTTATCTAAACAAGTAAGTCTTATAGTGATAGTCCAAATAAAATAATGTAAAATATGTATATCGGCATTATGTAGTCTGATACACAGAGTCACTCTAAGGTCTAAGCAGGAAAGTCCTTGGCGGCACTTCATCCCCAGCCAACTGTAGGAGGGAGAAAGTTACTGCCCTCTGGTGTGGCCCGGGTATGGTGGGACTGGAGCTGATGACGGAAGCATCTTATTTGGAGCTGAAGCGGATGAACATCCTACTGTGTTTCATCCTACACAGAGAGAAACAGAAAATGTAATTAGTTATTGATTAAGAGCAGAGTGTCTATAAACAATCACTGATGCCATGTATAGAATGAGACTCCAGCAGCATTATCTACATTTACATTTACAGCATTTAGCAGACACCCTTATCCAGAGTGACTTACAACTGATACAGTCTTACAATCCAAGCAATTGTGGGTCAAGGGCCTTGCTCAAGGACCCAACAGTGTCAGCTTGGCATAGGTGGAATTTGAACCCTGGACCTTCTGGTCCATAGTCCAGTATCTTAACCGCTAGGCCACCACAGCCCTTTTTCTATAGTTAGCAGCATAGCATAGCAGCATAGCTATAGCTATAGCATGTATATACAGTGGTGCTTGAAAGTTTGTGAACCCATTAGAATTTTCTATATTTCTACATAAATATTACCTAAAACATCATCAGATTTTCATATACAGGTAGTCCTCGACCTACGACGGAGATCCGTTCCTAGGTGGCGTCGTAAACCGATTTTCGGTGTAAGTCAGAACATACGTACATACTGTACGTAAATAACATACTGTAAGCACTTATCCTATCCTAACACCTATCCTAACACAGTAATTATCAAAAAATGAGCCGCGTAACCGTGTACTGTATTTTTCGGACCATAAGGCGCACTTAAAATCCTTTAACTTTCTCAAAAATCGACAGTGCGCCTTAAAATGTGGTGCATCTAATGTATGAATTAATTCTGGTTGTGCTTTCTGACCTAGAACCAATTGTAGATGGTAAACGGCGCTCATAAATCTGTCAAAATTTTTTAGAGCACGGCCTTGGTAAGTTACGAAGCTTATGGCCACCATAGTGCGCAGCATTGCGGAGTAATACGGTATGTGCTTCAGCATTAGGGTATGTGCATTCAGTCATTCATTTTCGAAGTGGATTTCAAACTCAACGCTATCGGTCACGCAGTACAACATGGACATAGAGCAGCTGCGAGAGAATTCAACATCAATGAATCAATGATACTGAAGTGGAGGAAGCAAGAAGACGCCCTCGGCCAGGTAAAGACCAAACTGAGCTTCCGATGGAACTTAAGAGTTTCATTTCATTTCATGCGCCTTATAACCCGGTGCGCTTTATGTATGAAAATACATCTGTTAGAAGTCGATCACTGATATCGCGTCTTATAATCCGGTGCGCTTTATAGCCCGGTATTCTTAAAAATACGGTATTCTTCCACCGTGCACACCAAACACGAAGTTCGCGTTATGACGTTTACGACGCAAAACCACTTAAGTCGAAACAAGGCTTTATACAGTAAATGGGAGATGCGTCGTAACCACGAAACGTCGTAACTCGAGACTGTCGTAACCCGAGGACTACCTGTAAGTCCTAAAAGTAGATAAAGAGAACCCAGTTAAACAAATGAGACAATAATCTTATACTTGGTCATTTATTTATTGAGGAAAATGATATAATATTACATATCTGTGAGTGGCAAAAGTATGTGACCCTTTGCTTTCAGTATCTGGCGTGACCCCCCCTGTGCAGCAATAACTGCAGCTAAACGTTTCCTGTAACTGTTGATCAGTCCTGCACACCGGCTGGGAGGAGTTTTAGCCCATTCCAGAACAGCTTCAGCTCTGGGATGTTGGTGGGTTTCCTCACATTAACTGCTCACTTCTGATCCTTCAACATTTCAATTGGATTAAGGTCAGGACTTCGACTTGGCTTTTCCAAAACATGAACTTTATTCTTCTTTGACCATTCTTTGTTGGAACGGCTTCTCTTGAGATTCAGTTCATGGACAGATGTCCTGACATTTTCCTTTTGAATTCTCTGATATAATTCAGAATTCATTGTTCCGTCAGTGATGGCAAGCCATCCTGCCCAGATGCTGCAAAACAGTCCCAAACCATGATACTACCACCACCATGTTTCACAGATGGGATAAGGTTCTTATGCTGGAATGCAGTGTTTTCCTTTCTCCAAACATAACACTTTTCTTTTAAAGTGCTGTTTGCTTTAAGGTACGGGTGTGGTCATTATACAATGGTGCTAGCCTTTTTCCCTAATGCGTTTGACCCTGGCAGGAGCAATCATATCCAGGGTTGAGCGAAACACACATTCTAATTGGTCATTTACACACTCAAGATGATTGGGCTCCGTAGGTGTATTAAATTTTAAGACTGGTAGGTTTTTAATAAACGCAGCTGGAGTAGCAGATGTGATAGTGCGCTTGGTGTCATATCCAGGCAGTAGGATTTTATTTATTAGAGATAGCTCAAATACTAAAAGATAGTGATCTGAAATCAAAGCACTTTGTGGGAAAACATCAAGGTTATCTTTATTAATACCACATGTTACTATTAGATCTAAAGTATGATTACAGCGGTGGGTTGGACCCATCACATTCTGAGTGATCCCCATGGATTCTAAGATGGACTCAACAGCAGTTTTAAGTGGATCCTGCTCATTGTCAAAGTGAATATTGAAATCACCTGCAATTAAAGCCAGAGCTCTTTCAACAGGCTGCTCAGTGGGTGCATCACTGAGGAAGGTAAACCTGTTGGACACGTGAACAGGTAAAGAGTGGTGCTCTTGTGGGCTAGCCTTATGACTACATCACCGAACCGTCACCCACTTGCCCTGTTGCGAGTGCGCTGCCAGAGTGGGGGCACTAACTTCACCTGTGGCATCCAGATATGCTAAGCTTGAAGCTGAGCTAGCCATCTCTAATGTCTGGATGCACACCTCTAAAACTACAATCTGTTCCGTCAGACTAGCTACGAGCCTACACCTATCACGACTTAAATTTAAACTAATGACAGAGGAACAATAGCTGAACATCCCACACTTGGCACAGGGAACAAGCACAGCAGAAGCCATGATAATACAATTCATTAATTAAAGGGCCTTAACTTTGGGTGTTGTGGGGTGCTGATTGAAGATACAGTTTAGCCAATGGTCCAATGCACTTCTTCATTAAAGCATCGATGGAAAGTTAATACAAAAAGTCACAGAAAACAAAGTCCCAGAAAAAAGAAGGTTGGAAAAGGTTTTAAAAAGTTATGCCATGCCAAATCAGAGCAATCTCTTTAGGGTTGCCAGATCTTCACAATCCTCACATCGGTGGTGAGCATTCTCTTAGCGTTCTCTCCTTGTTCTCAGACCAATCACTATTCCAGATCTTTTTTGGAACCAAAAACGCAAAGGATCATCCAGACTGTTATGAGGAACAAGTCCAAAAGTCAGGCTCTGTCATGGTATGGGGTCGGGTCAGGGCCTTTGATAAAGGGCATTTACATTTCAGAAAAGTACACTGAAATTTTAGAGCGACATAAGCTGCCTTTTCCAGGGATGTCCATGCATTTTTCAACAAGACAAATCAGAAAAAGTTCAGACTGAAATATATAAATCCCTTCCAGTCTTTTTTGGGGAACATTGTTTTTAAACATTTCAATCATTTTAAGTAAACATTTCTTGATAAACTAGATATCCTATGATCAAGAGTCTAATAAGATCTCTAAATAATAATCGAACAGTCTTCTCCTCCAGAACCTTCTGATAAGGGACTGAAGACTCAGAAGGTCAGCTCATAAACAAGAGAATTTAAATGGCTTTATATTTACAAAGAAAAGTAAAAAAGCATTGATTGAAGAAGTTAATTAAAACGTTATTTAAAAATGCAGACACGTTATAGGTCAGGTTTGTTCTTCCTGAAGCCGTGACTGATTGGATTCATCATTTAAGGTCCGCAATCAGTCGTATAATTAATCTGTCATAACAATAAAAGTGATAATAAGCAACGTGGCTTCATAAGACCTGCTTCAAGGCTAGAGCTAGTTTGTGTTGGTTGTTGAAGCAGAGAAGTTTTATAAAGGAGTTATGCTATAAAAATGATCTGCTTTTATGGCTTCTTTATCATATAAACAAACTCAACAATGCAGATTCAGTTAGGAGTTAGGAAGCAGTAACATAAATAATTATTAATATAATCAGCTAGTGATCGTCACTGTCTAGCCTTGCTGTAATGATAGTAGGGCATGGTGGAAAATGTAGTATTAATGCATTGGGTCTATAATAAAGCATGGGAATTTTTTGTGGGTCCTGAAAGATCTGATTTAGTTTCTGCCTTCATTTTTTTCATCCAGAGAGAAAAAGCGGTTACGCGGAAGCCTGAGGAGCTTCAACACTAACGAACTTATGAAATTAACTTCCCACAGGCACTCAGTGTGAAACAGAGAGTGTGTGTGTGTGTGTGTGTGTGTGTGTGTGTGTGTGTGTGTGTGTGTGTGTGTGTGAGAGAGAGAGAGAGAGAGAGAGAGAGAGAGAGAGAGAGAGACCTGGTCACCATGGCCTGAGGTCTGCTTGTAGTAATTGCTTTATTGGAGCAGGTGGAGGGACATGATGATGGAGATGTTGTGAGTGTTTCTGTACTGAGAATATTCCTCTCTTTCTTTCCCTTTCTCTCTGTGAATGAAACCCAGCCGTGTGATTTTATCTAATTCCTGAATAATTACAGAACGACTGGTACGCTTTATCAATAACACCATCTGACCTGAGTACGGCTCAACATCGGGCATATTTCTGTTTTATCTGCTCTTATATCAGAGAGAGAGCTAGTGTGCGAGTGTGTGTGAGTGTGTCTGTGTGAGTGTGTGTGAATGTGTGCGAGAAAGGAGACACTGCAGCTTTGTGTTAGCTTGCTCTTTAATCTCCAGATGAGAGGCTGTACACCGAGCTCTGATTCATACATAGCAGGTAAAACTGGCCTTCAGCTCTCCATCATGTACACCATAATCTGTGTGTGTGTGTGTGTGTGTGTGTGTGTGTGTGTGTGTTTGTGTGTGTGTGTGTGTGCGTGTGTGTGTGAGAGAGCTCTTGAACAATACATGAGTCACATCCTCCTACAGCAGGGTTTATAGTTTAGTATCTGGATGATGGAGAATAAAATTAGATGTTAAGGTAAAAAGCATTTTTAAAGGCTAAATAAATAGTAAAGTCTACTTGGAACAGCATTTGAAACTCAACAGCGCCCCTACTGGACATCTGTACTACAACAATAAACACGCTTAGCATTAGAGCTCAGGATTAACAGAGCCTAGATTTCAAAAGTTCTTTTACCAATAGACGTCACAAGAAGACTTGTGACAATGAAGACAACAAATGATCAGCAAGAGTTTTCATTATCGTTTTAATTATCATTTTCTATATTTACTTATTTATGTACTTAATTACGTTTACGTTTACAGCATTTAGCAGACAACTTACAATTGATGCAATCTTACAATCCATGGTGCTAGCCATTTTTTCTCTAATGCGTTTAAACCTAGCAAGAGCAGTCATATCCAGGGTTGAGGGAAACAAACATTCTAATTGGTCATTTACACACTCAAGATGATTGGGCTCCGTAGGTGTATTAAATTTTATCACTTTGTGGGAAAATATAAATTTTATCTCTATTAATACTAAATGTTAATATTAGATCTAAAGTATGCTTACAACAGTGGGTTGGACCCATCACATTCTGAGTGATACCCATGGATTCTAAGATGGACTCACAAGCCATTTTAAATGGATCTTGCTCACTGTCAAAGTGAATATTAAAATCACCTACAATTAAAGCCTTATCTGTTGAAAGTACTAAGCAAGAAAGAAAGTTAGCAAATTCCTGAAGAAATTCTGAATAGGGACCAGGAGGGCGGTAAATAGTGATAAGCTGGAAAGAGTGTGGTTTTGATTTCCATAATGATGGATCAGTCACATTAAGAATCAGTATTTCAAACGAATTGTAATGGGATTTAGTTGTAACACCTAGCTCTTTGTCAAAAATTGTGGCTACACCTCCCCCCGCGACCATTAGGACGAGGGTGATGAGCATGACTGTATCCAGGAGGTGGGGCTTCATTTAAGGCTAAATATTCATCCGGTCTAATTCAAGTTTCAGTAAGACAGAGAGCGTGTAAGCGTTTATCAATGATCATTTCATTTACAATCACTGCTTAGTTTGTAAGTGATCTAATGTTAAGTAATCCTTAGCGTATATCATTATCCCCTACATGAACAACTATCCTGGAGAATCTACAACTATCGAGTTCACTAAGACTCGCTACAATGTCCGGCACTCTGGCTTCTGGGATACATGTAACTCTAGCTGCTGGTGTCCCTAAAGGGGTAGCTAGTTTCACGTGTCGTAAAATGGAGTCACCTATGACCAGAGCTCTTTCAACAGGCTGCTCAGTGGGTGCATCACTGAGGAGGGCAAACCTGTTGGACACGTTTACAGGTAAAGAGTGGCGCACTCGTGGGCTAGCCTTACGACAATGTCGCCGAACCGTCATCGACTTGCCCTGCTGCGAGGGTGGGGGCACTAACTTCACCTGTGGCATCCAGATCTGCTAAGCTAGAAGCTGAGCTAGCCTTCATTTGCAGTGGAAGAAAGGAAAGAACGAAAGAAAGAACGAAAGAAATAAAGAAAGAAAGAAAGAAAGAAATGAACAATGGAAGGAATGAAACAAAAGAAAGAAGCAAACAAAAATGGAAAGAAGGACACAAAAGAAAGAAGGAAAGAAAGAAGAAAACAAACAAAGGAGAGAAACAAAGAAGCAAAGAAAAAAAGAAAGGAAGAAATAAGGGGGCAAATAAACAATAAAGGAAGGAAGGATCGAAGGAAAGAAAGAAAGAAAATAAAATAAAAGCAAACAAACAAAGAATGGAAACAAAAGAAAGAGAGATCTGTTCTGGACTGGACTGGAACCGTTTGGTCTTTAGTGATGAATCCAGGTTCTGTTGGGGATCTGATGACAATCCTGCCTTCGCTGTGGAGCGACACCCTGCCCGAACTTCTGGTGTGATGATCTGGGGAGCCATCGCATATGACACTTGGTCACTGCTAGTAGTGATCCTAGGGACACTAACAGTTCAGAGATGTGTGTAAGACATCCTGTGTTTCCTCTCATGGCAGGGCTTCCAACTGGCATTTTATCTAGATTTATTACCAAACAAGCATTTATGGGAGAGCCAGTCATGTCTGCTAGAAGGCAATGCGGTGGATCGTACCCAAGCCCCTGTTGTGTTGTGTTTATTGTTGTGTTTATCATTGTGTTAGAGAATGAGCCGTTCCTCCATCACTAATGACCGACCTTCAAGAGATGATTAGGACTGATGTATTTGCTCGTTCTACAGACGAGATTGAGATTTATTTTGATTCCTTTATTTACTGGAGGACATTCACACTGGGGTTATGTTTTTCCAAACCATGAGTGTACGGAGGATTTGCAGAGCCCACACACACATCAGAGTGACAGCAGCAAACTGCATGGGGTGTATCACCACACACACACACACACACACACGCACACATGCGACATGTTGAAGTGAAGAAGACGGTGTGAGATGTGACACCCTGCAATTCAGTCTGCCTGCAGCAGGAATTCAGTTCCACATATCAGTGCATTAAACACAGCATCAGGTCTGAGAGCAAAAAGAAATATGGTGCTTCTGAACAAACAAGAATTATAAACATGCTAATAGCTGAGTGTGTGTGTGTGTGTGTGTGTGTGTGTGTGTGTGTGTGTGTGTGCGTGTGTGTGTGATGGTTCTACCAATTTCTAATCTGCAGAAGTTTAATCAGCTGCTTCAGGACAAACCCTCGCCCTCTAACAGTCACGTCTTCCATGATCCACGTCCCATCATCATCCTCCAGCTGTAGCTGATCCCAACATCCAATCCAATCCATTTCATTTAAAGAACCCAGAAGATCTCAGTCAGCGTTTTTTTTTTTTTTATCAGGCTTTTACCTGAAATCTATGCAATGTTCACGAATAAACAAACACTAAGACATGATGATGCTCAAAACACCCAGCCAACTGTCATAAGGGGACACAGGACTATTTTAAAAAAATTATCCCTTAAGATTGAGATTGAAGCTGAACATTTTATAAGCAGTAAAAGGAGGATTTGTGTCCCAATACATTTTGCCACATGAGAGTTTGTGTCCCAATACTTTTGGCAATATACAGATTTCTGTCCCAATACTTTTGATCATATGCGGGTTTGTGTCCCAATACTTTTGGCCTCATGTGAGATTGTGTCCCAAAAGTTTTGGCCATTTATGGATTTGAGTCCCAAAACTTTTGACCACATGGGGGTTTGTGTCCTAATACTTTTGGCTACATGAGGGTTTGTGTCTCAATACTTTTGGCCACATGGGTTTGTGTCCCAATACTTTTGTCCATGTGCGGATTTTTTGTGTCTCGATACTTTTGACCACATGTAGGTTTGCGTCCCAATATTTTTTGCCATGTGCTGGTTTGTGTGTCAATACTTTTGCCCACATGTGTGTTTGTATCTCAATACTTTTGGCCACATAAGGGTTTGTTTCCCAATACTTTTGATCATGTGCGGGATTGTGTCCCAATACTTTTGGCGATTTATGGGTTGGTGTTCCAATGCCTTTGGCCACATGTGGACTTGTGTCCTAATACTTTTGGCCACATGAGGGTTTGTTTGCTAATACGTTTGGCCACATGAGAGTTTGTTTCCTAATACTTTTGGCCACATATGGGTTTGTGTCCCAATACTTTTGGTTTCATGCAGATTTGTGTCCCAATACTTTTGGACACATGAGGGTTTGTTTCCTAATACTTTTGGCCATATATGGGTTTCTGTCCCAATACTTTTGGCTTATTGCAGGTTTGTGTCTCAGTACTTTTGGCCACCTGTGAGTTTATGTTGCAATACTTCTGGCCACATGTGGGTTTGTGTCCCAATAAGTTTGGACATGTGTGGGTTTGTGTCCCAATGACTTCTGGTCACATGTGGGTTTGTGTCCCAATACTTCTGGCCACATGTGAGTATGTGTCACAATGCTTTTGGCCACATGTGGGTTTGTGTCTCAATACTTTTGGCCACATGTGGGTTTGTGTCCCAATACTTCTGGCCACATGCAGGTTTGTGTCTCAGTACTTTTGGTCACATGTGGGTTTGTGTCCCAATACTTCTGGCCACATGCAGGTTTGTGTCCTAATACTTTTGATCACATGCAATATACACGACTTTCCAACCACTGTATAATAAAACTCAGTGTTTTTACTCAGTATGTGAAGACTGTAGACTGAAAATACAGGAGCTGATCAGTCCGTGAGGTTTCTGTCACCAACCAAACATTTTTGCTGTCTGGAAAATCATCCTTGGTGTAGAAGACAGAATTAACAAGCACAATTAACTAATTTACATTCGTCTGAATAAATCATACAAAAAAGTCACATTCGTTGTGAACAATCAGATCTTAACCATGAATTGCAATACCAACTATGAGTGCCAGTCATGTTCCAACAGCCCGACCTCTAATCTAATCCCCATGTTTCTGGATCTAACTGTTACTGTCCTAAAACGTTTGGCTCTGTAACAGTTGGATAGAAATGTTAAATGTTGCTCTGAATACACTCACACACTGATTCAAAATCACTATGAACCCCTGAACTCTCTCTCAGCCTTCATCCTGACATGGTTCTGGTTCTGGTTCCATAACGGTGTAATCTGAATAAATTGCAGGATCTATTACTAATTAGTGCAATTAATAAAACTCTGCTGGAATGAAGGAGCAGTAACATAAAAGGCGTGGGGTGGAGTTCTGTGGTCGCCATGGCAACAGCTAACCCTATAATTTGGGCTCATCCTGAAGGTGTAAGCGATGTGGGGGTTTGGACGTTAAGGATAAAAACATGCAGTAATTAAACACAGCAGAAAAGAAACAGCAGTTAAACTGTACTGCAGGGTTTAGGATCTTAGAGTACTAATAACATCTAATCTAATCTAATAATCCAGATTAAATCAAGGGCTGGGATTAAGAATAGGGTTAGTTCTGATTAAATAAAGGTTTAGGATTTGATTTAATCAAATAATCTGGATTAAATAATAGACTATCCTAAGGGTTAGGATTAGGGTTACATTTAATCATGATTAAATAAAGAATTAGGAATAGGATTATAGTTGATCCTGATTACACAACAGATTAGGATTAGGCTTAATAATAACTAAAGTAAAAATATATTTAAAAAAATTTAAATTAAATAATTTTGGATTAACCGTGATTAAATAAAGGATTGGGATTAGGGTTAATCCTGATGAAATAAAAGATTAGGATTTGAAATAATCCAGATTAAATAAAGGATTACGGTTGGATGATGGATGAGGATTATGGTTAATTCAGGGACACAGTGGGGGCCCATGGTTAAGGTACTGGACTGTGGGCCAGAAGATCCCGGGTTCAAATCCTACCTTGAGCAAGGCCGTTAACCCACAATTGCTCGGATTGTGAAACTGTATCTTGTCTGCTAAATGGCATAAATGTAAAAGTTAATCCCAATTAAAGAAAGGGTTAGAGTTAGGATTAGGGATACATTTAATCCTGACTGCATAAACAATTAGGATTAGGCAATGTAATGTAATGTGATGATCATAATGTCATAATTCAGATCTTTATTCATAATAATACAGTTCTTGAAAAGCCCTGTATATTGTTATCTCTCATACTTCTTTTTATTATTGGCGAAAACATGGAGAAGTATTGAGAAACCCCGATCCCCCCACCACCCCCCACCCCGCACATGGCCAAAAGTATTGGGACACGCCCCCGCACACGACTAAACAGTATTGAGACATGCCCCCACACATAGCCAAAAGCATTAGGCCACCCACCCACACGCAGGCAAAAATATTTAGACACGCACCCGCATGTGGCCAAAAGTATTGGGACAAGCCCCCACATGCAGCCAAAAGCATTGGGACATGGCCCTGCATAAAGTACTGGGACATTCCATGAAACTCGGCAAAAAAAAATTGTCAAATGTATCTGGACACGGCCCCAAATGCAGTTAAAAATATTGGGACACGTATGTGGTCAAAAATGTTTGGACGTGCGCCCACATGCGGCTAAAGGTATTGGAACACACTCCCACATGAGGCCAAAAGTGCCATATTCTTTCCATTTGCAACATTTCAAGCACTGTTGTAGTTCCTTCAGGAAATACAGATCTAGTTAAATCTGAGCTCTATAATTAACCCTTAATCAGATGGAGTTTTAATTTATACTGAGTGTAAGAATTAATCTGGGCTTTAAAATAATCAATAATGTATCTCTAAATGTAAAATAACAGTGAAAGTTTAATCCATTATAGAATCGATTAAATAAATGGAAACTTTAAATGATATCTGTTTTTGGTTTGTGAGGTACAGAAGAAGAACCAGGAACAGGGGAAACGGATTAGGAACCGACCAATCAGCAGCACTAACAAGCACAGGAATCTCATATAAGGAAAGGGAGGGCTTTTACCTGAAATCCATGCAGTATTCATGAATAAACAAACAATAACTAAGACATGATAATGCTCAAAAGATCCAGCCAACCATCATCAGGGGACACAGGACTCTTTAAGAGAAATTATCCCTTAAGATTGCCCTTAAACATGTCTTAATAATATTACTGTTATTTTAATTAACATCGTCCTATAAGCAGTAAATCAGATCTGTGAACGTGTGCAATTTTGTATCCCAATACTTACTTTTGGCTTTCAATACTTACATTCAATACATACATTCAGTACTTATAACTAAACATATAATGAAGAATTAAAGACAGTTTAACATTAACAGACAGACTGGAAAAACTAAATAATAAACTGAAGAGATTAAGATTCACTCATAGAGAATTAAAAACACTTTCATTACTGATAATCACAAGTCGGTTCTGATTTTAAAGATGCTGAAGTGCAGCAGAGGAACTGAACAAAAGCCTTCTGATTTATTAAAATAAAAATAAAGAACTCCTCCTAAACTTGTATGTACGCTGCCTGTGAGGCTCATGATGGTAGCACAGATTCATTGTTCAAGTTTGGGGATTTCTACTGATCCACTAACAGCTTATTCTGTACTAAAATAATCAGACCTGTGTTCAACAGAATCTGTATTTAACAGAAATTATTCAACTTTAAGAGTTCAGATGAAAGTCATTAATGAATAATTAAATAATCGAGAGTTTTTACACCGAGTGCTCAAACAAACGTTTCCTCTAATTAATGTAAATTATACTCAGAGATATGAACAGCAGCTCTGACCCGTATTAGTAGGGCGCTAATGCTAATGCTAATGTTAATGCTAATGGGAATTAGCTGTATTAGCAGGTCTGTTCAGTGACACACAACTTCAAGAGAAAAGAAAACTATAAATGAATAAATAACTGAAACAGAAGAAAAGCAGTGATTATCAGATAATCCATAAGAATCATTGAGTCATTTATTAATTTAGTCATCTTCATGCTGACAGGGGGGTGCAAGACACACACACACACACACACACACACACACACACACACACACAAACACTAAAGCTATAATTACTTTATAAAATCTACTGGTTTTGAAAACTATTTAAATTTGGAAGATGAAGGTTTATCAGCTTAAGGATTTGGATTTAAGCTGGAAAAGTGAAGCAAAGTCGGTACTTTAAACCAAAGGTCCTGGACTTTTAATGGAGTGACAGCTGGACTGAAGAGCAGCGAGACTGAAGATCAGTTTGAGTTCCATCACCAGAAATGCTGTATCAGCTTCTAGCTGGGTTTGGTTTGATGGATCGGCAGAAATGTTACGGGAGAGTTATACAGCATCAGCAGCTCCGCCGGTTCCAGCAGCTCCTTCACGTCCTTTGCTGGTGTTAAACTCGGCCTCTCTCACACCATCCACGGCTGATCGAAGCTTCATTCATGGATCTGTTAAGCCCAGCTCTGATTAACCAGACCGAGCTGCTGATGATCTAGAACTCTGACTTTAACATTTTTGACTCAGAACATTCACATTAAGAGCGTCAGATAAAAACATTTAAATGATAACATTGATCCTGTATTTTGGTTCTAACACCGGGATCTCACTCTGATTTGCTTCTGTTGGTAGAACAGTGGATCTTAGTAACAGCCTGCCTTTTAAATCAGACCCATTTTATTTACGGAATGGAAATAAACTTTCTTATCAATAAATTAAAGCTGATCAATCGATACATTTGTGTTTATTGTCTATAAATATATAATAAACAGATATTGATAAATTCTGTTCCTCTTTTAGGACTGAAGCCCGTAGTCTGATGATGATGATTAGCAGCGGGGAAACCATAGAATGGAACCATTTTACCTCAAACAATGCTGATAAACAAATCTTTTATCTTAGAATCTAACGTGGTATAATGTGGTATAATCACAATTATAGACTGGAGGTTTTGCTATCAAGTGCCTACAACTGCAGCACACCCATGCCAACATCTCACGTTAAAAACACATTTTGTATCTTCATTTTTTTTACTTTGACTTTGTAGTTAGTTCCTTTGAGATTTGATATGCCCAAACTTACCAAGACATGTACATGTTTAATGAATAATATATATTTTATTATGTTCGTAATGTTGAGAACACCATACTTATGCACTTACTAAGCCTTCTGTTGATACCACATACCACGGCCAATTCTTTAGGTACACCTGTTCAATTGCTCATTAAGACATAAATCTAAGCAGCCAATCACATGGTAGCAACTCAATGCATTTAGATATGTAAGCATGGCCAAGTTGATCTGCTGAAGTTCAAACCGAACATCAGAACGGGGAAGAAAGATTTAAGTGACTTTGAATGTGGCATGGTTGTTGCTAGACGGCAGTGCTGGGCGATGCCGGGGTTAATTTCCCGTACGTGTGCATATCCCTCCATACCGGTGCATAGCTCTAACAAATAGGCAGCATATTATAGAATATTTTTCTCCACCACGAGCGCTGCTGAGCTCTAAGTGAAACTACATCACCGAACAGCATGCTGGGTAAAGCTCGCTAGCCAGGTAGCATAACATACATCATAGCCTAGAAACAGCTGTTAGCAGCTGGGAACGGCTCCGTCAGATTAAAGAACAGAACACAGAACTGGATTACAAAGTGAGATCGGAGACACAAAAGAAGAGCCCCATTATGAACACAGTAACTCTGGAGACGGATTCATAGTAATAACTAACCCACTGAATTATGGGATGTCGTACCAGAGCTCAAATACTCCAGCCAAAAATAGGCACCTCTCTTTTTTTAAGCTCTGTTTTAAACACGTTACAGATTGCACAATAAAAACTGTTTACATTCAGCCACTGTTTCAGAAGTCTGATTTGTGTAATTTTGTGCGGCAAAGTAAACCTTACAGTAATTAAAGTGCTCCCTCTCGTGTATTATTGCTTAATTTATTATTGATTAATCAGTTCTATTATTAATGTAAATGAATATCAGCAAGAAGTGGTAAATAATAAACTACAAGTACTTCTTTACTGTTCTGTAGTATTTTTTTAGGTATCTGTACTTTCTATAACTAAAATATATAATACAACATTAAAATAACACTAGAAATAAATATACAACATTTTAAAAACAGGTGCGTTACTTTAGATTTTATGAATCTATTTATATATCTGTTTTATCAATCTATTTCTTGTTCTTTTTTATTTAACCAATTCTAGTCAGGTGCCTCATGAAGACCGATCGGAATCCTGGGCTTATACCTGGCGCGTTGCAACTGGCGTGAGGGTGCATGCTCCAAAAATGAGGCCGTCGCAGTGGTTCTTGTTCTGTGCCTCACAGTTTTGAAGAGATACTCAGATGCCCAGGCGTTGGTGCAGGTTCTAGCGCCGTATGTGGAGTCATAGGGACACTACGAAAATATAAACCATATAAACTCTCTAACCCTTTTTAATGTTCAGCATAACGCATTCTACTCCCAAAAAAAACTGCATCCACTTTATATTTATTAATCAGACACTAGGTTTATCCATGTCCCTAGGATGATGAATTCTGTTTCTGTGATAATAAACTATATAATATTTCTAAAAGTTCTGCATAAGTGTTTTACAGTAATAAATGGTTGAAGCTGCAGTTTTGGACTAAAATGCAGGGAGAGTGTTTCAGAGAGTCGATGATAGCTATAGTTTTGGTTAAAGATCAGGATTTACTGCATTACTGAATATCACCATGTCTAGTTATGGTAGATTTATTTTAAATATATATATATATATTTATTTATTTTTAAAAATCCAGAGTATTTTGTATATTTTGGTTCCTGGAGTCTGTAACCGCTTTGATTTTGTTGTTGCTGTGGTTAAATAAAGACCATGAAGTCATTTCTAGGATTTTTTTGCATTATATATACTATGTGTGTGTTTCTCTTTTCTGTGTTTAATATGAAGCACTTCTTGTCCAGACTGCACAGTATCAGAGCTGATTCACCTGTACAGGTGTGATGTGCGTACAGGTGTGTGTGTGTGTGTGTGTGTGAGAGATATGAAGTGTGAAATGTGATCTTCTCACCGTTCATCTTGAGCTGCTGCATTAACCCTTTGAGCTCCATTCAGGTTACAGTGACCCAGAGACACCACATCATGTTCAGATTCAGATTGCAGGTACAGAGGAAGGTTCAATCCTCAGTGTACAGTGTGTGTGGGGTTGGCATGTTCTCCTCACATTCATATGAGGTTTTTCATGATCATTCCCACCATCTAATTTATTTCTGGCAATAGGTAACATTTTAATGTTAGGGATTAAATAATTAAAGTTTAATGATTTTCTTCTTTAATAAATAAATAAAATAAATGAATAAATAAATGATGTTACTCAGATGGACATGGTCGCTGTTAAAGACCTGCTTTTTTTTAGAACAGCTTTAGCAGTTTTCTTGTCACATAAACAAGCATTTATCACATTAAATACTGCAGATTCAGATCTATAGAAAGGGTGAGTTATTGGTCCTAACAAAATTTCCTCCTTATAATGTTTAGGGATGTTCCTTGCCACTGGCGCCCTAGGTTTGTTCAGTTAGAGCTTTGGATCTGGAGATTTATAAAGAGACAATGCTCCAATATAAAAAGAGCTATAGAAATAAATATTTTAGACTCTCTCAACAGATGTTCCATCCAATTCAAATCAGGGCTCTCAGAGGGCTTCGTCAGAATAGTCTGATGTTTTGTTCTTAGTCTGGTCTGGACCTCATTTGGACTCGGTCTCGAGGTAATTTCAACTTGGAAATCGTTATCAAGCCCAGTCGGGTCTGATGTGTGCGCCGGAGGCAACATTAATCATAAACTGAACTTTATTTTGATCGTTATTGAATACTATTCAAACAGAATCAACCTAAATAGAATCTGCACTCTGATTGGCTAAAACATGTTCCTGCTCTTCTCGCTCAGGATCCAATCAGTGAACCCGATTTATTTATAACAGTCTGACATTAAGATTGTAAGAAGCATTTTCACCTTTCTGCAATTTCGCTTAATTTAGTTGGTATAGTTTAGGATGGTTTTTGTTTGATAATATTTAATATTTAATAATAATAAATGGATAATGGATGTTGTTTATATTCAGGTGACTTTATGTGGTGATTCTGATTAAGTCAGAAAAAGAGAAGAAGGGAAACAGAATCATCACTGTCACTTACTTCCTGAACTTACATTACCTTAGATTGATTAAGAATAAAATATAATAAGAATTAGAATATAACTATAATTTTAGGGTATATATTATTTAATGTTATATTACAAAATATAGGATGAAATATACTATTATTTAATAATATATGTGCATATGAATGATCCAAAAGAGAATTGGGAGAATATCATGTCGTCAGATGAAACCAAAATAGAACTTTTTGGCAAAAACTCAACTGGAGGAAGAAGAATGCCGAGTTGCATCCCAAGAACACCATACCTACTATGAAGCATGGGGGTGGAAACATCATGCTTTGGGGCTGTTTTTCTGCCGAGGGGAAAGGACGACTGATCCATGTTAAGGGAAGAATGAACGGGGCCATGTATCGTGAGATTTTAAGCCAAAACCTCCTTCCATCAGTGAGAGCATTGAAGATGGAACGTGGCTGGGTCTTCCAACATGCCAATGATCCCAAACACACCGCTCAGGCAACGAAGGAGTGGCTCCGTAAAAAGCATTTCAAGGTCCTGGAGTGGCCTAGCCAGTCTCCAGACCTCAGCCTCATAGAAAATTTGTGGAGGGAATTGAAAGTCCGTGTTGCCCCAAAACATCACTGCTCTAGAGGAGATCTGCATGGAGGATTGGGCCAAAATACCAGCTACAGTGTGTGCCAACCTGGTGAAGACTTACAGGAAGCGTTTGACCTCTGTCATTGCCAACAAAGGTTGTGTTACAAAGCATTGAGCTGAACTTTTGTTACTGACCAAATACTTATTTTCCACCATAATTTACAATTCTTTAAAAAACATACAATGTAATTTCCTGGATTTTTTTCTCATTTTGTCTCCCATAGTTGAAGTGTAGCTATGATGAAAATTACAGACCTCTCTCATCTTTCTAAGTAGGAGAACTTGCACAATCAGTGGCTGACCTAATACTTTTTTTGCCCCACTGTGCCATGTATAATGAATGATAATGAATGTAAAGTGATTGGATTGGATTGGATTGGATGTAGATATTAGGACATAATCTAAACTTGTAAAGTTGCTTTGAGACAATGCTCCATTGTAAAAAGCACTATAGAAATAGATCTGACTTGACTTGACTTGACATGATTAACAAACTCATTTATTTTCCATTTTCTTCTTTTTATTTTTAAACTGGTCTCAGTCTTGACTGAAACACTAGTACTTTAGGTTCCATGCCTACCCAGTCATGAATGCAGCACATCGAGCTTCATAAAATACTGATCTTCGTCCATCCTTCTGTTCAGTCTGGGGTCATGTATGTGCTTGAGGCCATGTCCAGCTTGGGTCAGTTACACTCTCAGATATCTTAATCTCCTTAATAATAACAGTAACCCCGGTTACAGGAACACTGAGCTGTTTGGAGATGGTGTTATAACCTCAAAGCCCTGTGCTTTTGTAACATTTTCTATCTCAGAGCTTGTTTTGTGCGTTTTCTCCAGACTTTTGTTTTGCGATACTAACACATCCAGGCCAGGTTAGAACATATGTGAATCTGTTTTACACTCTATAATATAAATGCAATACATACAAAATACTGTTATTAATTTGTGGAGGAATGAATAATTGTTTATTGTACTAACAAATTTGTCCATGCCTAAGCTCCCACCTCAGATCCCGCCTCTGGTGAGGAGATCGTTGTCAGTTATGGAGTTACATCCCCCAGGTCTGATAACTCAAGTGCATTGGGGGTGAGTTCCACCTCCCAAGTGGCTCTGGAGATACAGGGACATAGATCAGGAGTTCTTTTCAAGATCTGAGTTCATGATAGTTTGTTTTCTAGGTGCAGAATGTTTGTAGTGTCTGTAATACAGATTGATCAAGTCATATTAGGTTTGGTTGTGCTGATAAAATACCAAACATTTACAGGGTTAAAAGGTTTAAATGATCGAAAGGATTTGCAACAGACAAAAATGACTAAACTAAGTAAAGACCTTTAAGGGTTAAACCGTGTGTTTACAAGCGCTTGGTAATCAGATCATGTTAAAGCTCCGAGTTTTCACGACTCCATAATCAATAATCGGATTTCCACTTTGTGTAAATCTCATAGCAAGCTCACTTTTTCCAGGAATCTCACAGAAAGACGTGATGTAAGCTATAAACCATAGTATGAAATAATCAAACTTTTATTCTCGAGAAGATACTGCATTTCAGAGTCTCCGTTTCACTGCCTTTAATTCCGTGTCGCACCAGACCTCACAAGGCAAAACTTCACAGTCAATGGAAAAGTGGCAAGTCAAGTCTTTATAATAGGTGGACCTGGCAACCGTGCAGAGTTAGGAAATCAGGTAAATTGTATACATGCTATGAATAATCCGATTACTGCATTAAAATGCAGCTCTCTTTATGGGAATCAAATCACAGGGTGCCTAGAGATTTCCACACATAATTAATAATAATAATAATAATAATAATAATAATAATAATTTGTGATCTGTTTATTTGTACCAATGTTTCATGTAAATATTGCAGTAAATAAATAATTAAGCCAGTCTGTGGATGAAATAAAATAGATATTTATTACTTACAGACACCTCCTAACCTGAACCAAAAACAAAGCAGCAAGTGGGAGGAGGATCAGACAGGTGAGAACAGGTGAGTTCTTTAACCTACGATGACGGTCTCGTCGTCGGGGAACTCGTAATATGGAACCTCCAGGTTTAAGGGGGCGGGGCCTTTGCGGATTCGGCCCGAGGCGTCGTAGTGAGAGCCGTGACAGGGGCAGTAGTATCCCCCGAAATCTCCGGCATTGGCGATGGGAACGCAGCCCAGGTGAGTGCAGACCCCGATGACGATAACCCAGGCCGGTTTTTTGACGCGATCCCGGTCGTGCTCCGGGTGGCGCAGCTGAGACAGGTCCACCTCGGCCTCGGAGGCGATCTCCTTCTCCGTACGGTGTCTGACGAACAGTGGCTTCCCTCTCCACTTAAAGGTCATGTTCTTTCCCTCGGGGATGTCCGACAGCTTGACCTCGATCTGAGACAGGGCCAGGACGTCGGCCGAGGCGCTCATGGATGACACGAACTGTGTGACAGCTGTTTTAGCGGCGTACACCCCGATCACGGCGGTGGAGCCCGTCACCAGGTACGAGAAGGCTCGCCGGGCGTCACCGCTCTCCTGAGAAGACTTCTTAGGGTCGACCACCTCAGGACGGCGATAATCAGTGAAATCGGGGATTCTGATATCAGTGTGGGCGAAACGCACTCCAGCAGGAGCTACAGGATAAAGAAACATTAATAAATAAATAAATAAATAAAAAATAAAAGGCATTTTAATTAATCTACTGTTATAAAGGGGTTTGTATAGATTCTTTACTCTACATTACACAATTAACATAACGTATAAACTCTAGCAATTATTAAATTAAACCATTATTCTAAAAGGAGCAACAAGGCAATCATACTGCGCATGCGCAGTGTCCAGTCAAGCGGACATAGCTTTAGCATTAGCATATTAACGGACGACATGAGCTGTAATTGCATCAATTAATCCTTGCATCATTGTTTTGAGGTAAAAACGTTAAACATATCAAAATACACCTAAAAAAACTAATTCTTGTAAGTCATTTTTAATAAATACTCATAGATAAATCAATATAAACACAGTGTCCTTGAGTAGAACACCACCAGACGGGCTAGCTAGGACGGCTGAACTACAAATCGCTAAATACCAAAGCTATAGTGCACTACATAGTGTGTATAAGCTGATTGCGGTAGGAGTGAACATGGCTGCATTTTGTACGCGGCCGGAACTCACCGCTCAGACTGGTGGACACTAAGATCCCGCTTTTAGGGCTGATTCCGCTCAAAGACTCCTTGCAAAGGAACGGCTTTTTCACATCCAGCAGCACACGGTCCGTCTTCATGACCACTCCGGGAACCAAAGCCCGGAGCGGGCCTGGTACAGCGGAGTGAGCGGCCTGAAGATACGGAGAAAGAGAGCCGCTGCGACCTGCGAGACCCGCCATCATGGTTCCACTTACTGCTATGGGAGGAGCTACATCTAAACACGTAAACACAACGTCATGACGCCTGTGATATAGTTACGTTTAGAAAAAATATAGAAATTTCACACCAGTTTACCTCAGTATATTTAATATTACCTCAGTGATGATGAGTTAAAATAATAATGGTCAAAAAACTAAACACATCTCTTCTCTATTTCACTGAGTTCAGGTTTCAGAACCTTCAGCGTCCACTGTCTAAGAGTCGGTTGTAACCCTGCCGAACAGGAAGAGATCCAGTACCACAAAAAGCTCTACATTTATTAGAATTCTAAGAATAAAAGTGTTTATTTAAGCATATGAAGGAATAAATATGCTAAAATTTGCTCTCTGGTGGCACAGTGGTCTATTACTCTAACCCAGTGAACCAGGTTTGAGTCTTGGTCACAAGTTCTGACTGGTGCTGACTGTCACATGCAGGCACATTTGCTTTGTCTGAGGGAGGTGAGTCCAGTTGGGGATCTGACATTGTAACAGTGAACCATTCCTAACAAACATGATCTCTACAGAAAAGCACCGGACCCAGACAAGTCAAAGCCAAAGCCAGATTTATTTCTATACAGCTTTTTGTAATGGAGCATTGTCTCTTTATAAATCTCTAGATCAACAGCTCTAACTGAGCAACCCTAGGGTGACAGAGGCAAGGAAAAAGTTAATGAGGATAAAACATGCAAAAATAAAAACTTAAATATTAAATTTTGTTTAATCATATTTCATACTGGTTTTTTTTTTCTTCTTAAACCGGCCGCTAGATTGCTCAGACAGGGTATTTCTAGTGCCGGTCCCAAGCCCGGATAAATGGTGAGGGTTGCGTCAGGAAGGGTATTCGGTGTAAAACATTTGCCAAATAAAGTATGCGAGTTCATAATAATTTCACCATACCGGATCGGTCGCGTCCCGGGTTAACAACGACCGCCACTGGTACTTGTAGCAAACAGGGTACCAGCGGAAACTGGACTACTGTTTGCCGAAGACAAAGAGGAGGGAAGCGTGTGAGGAGACAGAGAGAAATCAGGAGGGGCAAGAATATAGCACTGAGGGTAGCAACCCTAAATGTAGGGACGATGACAGGGAAAGGTAGAGAGCTGGCTGATATGATGCAGAGGAGAAAGGTCGATGTTTTGTGTATGCAGGAGACAAAGTGGAAGGGTAGCAAGGCTCGATGCATTGGTGCAGGGTTTAAACTGTTCTACCATGGTGTGGATAGGAAGAGAAACGGAGTTGGTGTGGTCCTGAAGGAGGACTATGTAAAGCAGTCAATTGAGGTGAAAAGGGTGTGATATAGGATAATATGTTTTAAAGCTGGAATTGAGGGTGTCTTCTTCTTCTTCTTCTTCTTTCGGCTTCTCCCTTTATCATGGGGTCCCCACAGCGGGTAAACGTTTCCACATCACCCTGCCCCACTTCCTCTACTCTCACTCCCAACTCCCTGCATATCTTCATTTACCACACCCAAATAACTTCTCTTGGTCTTCCTTTTCGTCTCTTGCCTGGCAGCTCCATTGCCAACATCCTCTTACCAATATACATACCCACTATCGCGAACCCGTGCGTCGCTCCGCTACTAAAGGAAGTGCTAAAGGGGTGAGGAGGGGGAGCGGCGTCGACAGGGATCGCCACGCAGGGTCCGGCCGAACGAAGAAGAAAAAGAGGCGAAAAAGTAGCAAAGGACGTAAGAAGGAAAAAAAAGAGGGACGAAAGAGGAAGATAAGTAACAGGGCCTCACGTATCTCCAGGACCAGACGCTCTTCCCGCTCTCTCCGCCTCTCGACTCGTGCGGCGAAAGAGACTGACGGACGGAGCGAGAACACCCTAAAGGGCTACAGCGGCAAAGAGGTAGGCTGTAGGCCAGAATGTCTGGGAACCAAGGTGCAGTACACTCAAAAAAACCGTGCGGGTAGACAGGAAGGACTGTTAGAAGTTAGGCCGAGTAAAGGTGAAGCCAACCCCCCCTCTCGGAACTGTGTGGATGGAAGACGGGTATAGACGCGCGACCACTGTCGCGAGGGGTGGGGAGTCGAGGCTCAGCTAAAGGGAGGTCCCTACCTGGAAGGCTAAACAGGAGGCTCTATATGGAGAGGGGTAAGGGCGACTCCAGGACACGTTCAAGGGACGAAATCACACGACTCAGACTCAGAACCAAAGCGGATAAATGTGCAGAGACAACTCGATACATTCCGATCTAGGCGGTCCGGCATCTAGGAAGGCCTCTGGAATACGAGCCGGCTTAAAGTGGAGTGGCGAGGCAAACGTTGATGGGGGAAAAGAGGCTCCCAGGTGGTCGGTTAAGGGACAAGGATAGGGGTAGAACAAGACAGGCTTTGCAGTAAAACAGTAGGGGTTCAGTCGAGGCAAGAGTCACCTCCTATACTAACAAGGTCTGCCAGCGCCATAGGAGTACTCCGGCTACGAGAAAAGTCACCGGTCTTACAGGTGCCCTATATGTGATTCACTATCCCTCCTCTGCACATGTCCAAACCATGTCAGTCTTCCCTCTCGAATTTTGTCTCCCAACTATCCAACCTGTGCTGTCCCTCTGATGATCTCATTCCTAATCCTGTCCACCCTAGACACTTCTAAAGAGAACCTCAACATCTTAAGTTCTGCCACCTCCAGCTCTGCTTCCTGTCTCTTTGTCAGTGCCACTGTCTCTAAGCCATACAACAAGGCTGGTCTCACTACTCTCTTATAAATCTTTCCTTTCACTTTTGCTGTGACCGTTTTGTCACACAGCACTCCTGACACTCTTCTCCACCCACTATATCCTGCCTGTACTCTCTTCTTTACCTCCTTTTCACACTCCCCATTTCCTTGGACAGTTGATCCCAAGTACCTGAACTCCTGGACCTTTGTGACCACCAATCCCTGTAGCCTGACTGTTCCACCTGCCTCCCTTTCATTTACACACATGTATTCTGTCTTACTACATTAGACTTTCATTCCTCTCCTTTCCAGATTATACCTCCACCTCTCCAAGTTCTCTTCTACCTTTTCCCTGTTCTCACTACAGATCACAATGTCGTCTGCAAACATCATAGTCCACGACGATTCTTGTCTGACCTCATCTGTTAGTCTGTCCATCACTAGAGCAAATAAGAAGGGACTCAGGGCCGATCCTTGATGCAGTCCCACCCCTACCTTGAAGCTATCTGTCACTCCTACAGCACATCTCACCGCTGTCACGCTGTTGTCATACATGTCCTGCGCGAATCTTACGTACTTTTCAGCCACTCGAGACTTCCTCATACACCACCACAGTTCCTCCCTTGGCACCCTGTCATAAGCTTTCTCCAAATCCACAAAGACGCAGTGTAGCTGTTTCTGACCATCTCTATACTTCTCCATCAGCAGTCTCAAAGCAAAAGTCGCATCCATGGTGCTCTTCCTTGGCATGAAACCATACTGTTGTGCACACACTGTCACCTCCTGTCTGAGCCTAGGTTCCACAACTCTCTCCCAACTCTTCATTGTGTGGCTCATCAACTTTATGCCCGTGTAAGAGCCAGAACTCTGTACATCACCCCTCTGCTTAAAAATCGGTACAAGCAAACTTTACCTCCATTCCTCCGGCATACTCTCATTCACCAGAATTCCACTGAATAATCTAGTCAAAAACACCACTCCCAGCTCTCCTAGACTTTTCCATACCTCAACCGGTATGTCATCAGGTCCCACTGCCTTTCCGTTCTTCATCCTTTTCAAAGCTTTCCTCACTTCGTCCTTGCTAATCTTTGCTACATCCTGTTCCACAATTTCTACGCCATCCAACCTTCTTTCCCTTTCATTTTCTACATTCATCAACTCTTCAAAATACTCCTTCCATCTTTCCCTCACCCACTCCTCACCTGTCAGTACATTTCATTTCTATCCTTGATCACTCTGACATGCTGCACATCCTGTCCAGCTCTATCTCTCTGTCTCACCAGCAGAAACAACTCCTTCTCTCCTTCCCTACTGTTTAACGTTTCATATAACTCATCGTAGGCCTTCTGCTTGGCCTTTGCTACCACCCTCTTTACCCTTTGCCGCATCTCATTGTATTCCTGCCTACTCTCTTTAGTTCTGTCCCTGTCCCATTCCTTCTTTGCTGACCTCTTTCTCTGAATAACCTCCTGCATTTCCTCATTCCACCACCAGGTTTCCTTTTCATCCTTTGCCTGTCCAGAAGACACACCTAGTACCTTTCTACCTGTCTGTCTAATTACTGTTGCTGCTACTACCCAGTCATCTGGGAGCTCTTTCCTATCACCCAAAGCCTTTCTCAGCTCCTCTCTGAACTCCTTCTTCCTTTCTCAACTTCCACCATTTGGTCCTCTGCTCTGCCTTTGTCCTCTTCCTCTTCCTAACCATCAGAGCCATCCTGCACACCACCATCCGATGCTGCCTAGCTACACTGTCCCCTGCCACTACCTTACAATCACCAATCTCTTACTTAATATCTTCTGATCTTGTCCTTCGATGTTCTTGGTCTTTTTTTCTTTCTTCTTTCATATCTGGATTTCTTTGAACCCCTATACATTTCTTGTGCTTTCTTCGGCGAGTCTTGTTCTATTCAATATAGCATTGGAGGGGTTTGGACGTTTTCAATAAATCCTTTTGAGATAAATGTCGACATTAAGAAGAAGAGGTCTTCACCTCAGCTTTGTTTCGACCATGAAACAAGCCTGGCGTATCTACTGGGCTTACCGTAATCTTCCGTTTAAAATTGCCGGCATGTCTCCCCTTCCGCCCCTTGTTTGTCCTCGTTCTGCATTCCTTTTATTCGCAGTCTTCCCTGCTTCCTCCCCGAACACGCGACCCCCGGCTCGCTGCCCCCAAGACCTCCTTTCCCCCCCCCCTCCTCTTCTATACCTCTCTACACCTCTCCGAACCCTTCCACTACCTTACAATCACCAATCTCTATTAAGCAATCTCTTCTACATAGGATGTAGTCTACCTGTGTGCTCCTCCCTCCACTCTTATAAGTCACCCTATGCTCCTCCTTCTTTTTTTTTGGAATATGTGTTAACCACAGCCCATTTCCATCCTCTTTTGCAAAATCCACCACCATCTGTCCTTCTATGGTTCCTATCCTTAACACCAAAACCTGCCCATCACTTCCTCATCTCCTTTATTACCTTCACCAAACATGACCATTGAAATCTGCCCACCAATCACCAGTCTCTTTTCACTGAGAATGCCTCAACCACTTCCATCTAACTAACCCCCCCAGAATCTCTCTTTCTCCTCTAGTTCACAGCCCAACTTGTGGTGCATAGCCACTAACAACATTCATTCACCATTCACATAAAAAAAAAAAAAAAAAAAAAAAATAAAAAATAAATAAAAAATAAAAACAAAAAAAAAAAAAAAAAAAAACAACAACACCAAAAAAACACACCACACCCCAAACCCCCCCCCCCCAAACCCCCCCCGCCCCACCCCCGCCCCCCCCACCCCCCCCCCCCCCCACCGCCCCCCCTCCCCCCAACCTCCCACCAACCCCGTGGCCCCGCGGCCCCCGGCCCCACCCCGCCCGAACACCCACCCCCCCCGGCCCCCCCTCCCCACCCCCCCTGCCCCACCCACCCCCCCCCCGCCACCCACCCCCCCTCCCCCACCCGGGTTGGGCCCCCTCGGCCCGCCCCCCACACCGCACCGCCCCCCACCCCCCCCCGCCCCCCCCCCCAACACGCCCCCCCCCCCCCCCGCCCCCCCCCCGCCTCCCACCCCCCTCCAGGCCCCACGCCCCCAGCCCCCCGCCGTCGCCCCCACCCCCCTTCCCCCCCACCCCCCCCCGCCCCCACCAGAACCCTCAATTTTCCAGCTCAGACATAGGATCCATCTGACACCCTTT
Organism: Ancistrus triradiatus; assembly: GCA_025084515.1. Classification (NCBI taxonomy): domain Eukaryota; kingdom Metazoa; phylum Chordata; class Actinopteri; order Siluriformes; family Loricariidae; genus Ancistrus; species Ancistrus triradiatus. Next base: position 175,647 of record JAJAGP010000011.1, on the reverse strand, counting down.
TCACCTCAACGACATTCTTTACACACCAACTCCATTTCTCTTCCTATCCACACCATGGTAGAACAGTTTGTTTAAACCCTGCACCAATGCATCGAGCTTTGCTTACCCTTCCACTTTGTCTCCTGCACACACAAAACATCGACCTTTCTCCTCTGCATCATATCAGCCAGCTCTCTACCTTTCCCTGTCATCGTCCCTACATTTAGGGTTGCTACCCTCAGTGCTATATTCTGGCCCCTCCTGATTTCTCTCTGTCTCCTCACACGCTTCCCTCCTCTTCGTCTTCGGCAAACAGTAGTCCAATTTCCGCTGGTACACTGTTTGCTACCAGTACCAGTGGCGGTCATTGTTAACCCGGGCCGCGACCGATCCGGTATGGTGAAATTATTATGAACATACTTTATTTGGCAAATGGTTTACACCGGATGCCCTTCCTGACGCAACCCTCACCATTTATCCGGGCTTGGGACCGGCATTAGAAATACCCTGCCTGAGCAATCTAGCGGTCAGTTTTGGAAATTGAGGGTGTAATGGTGAATATTGTTAGTGGCTATGCACCACAAGTTGGCTGTGAATTAGAGGAGAAAGAGAGATTCTGGGGGGAGTTAGATGAAGTGATTGAGAGCATTCCCAGGGAGGAGAGACTGGTGATTGGTGCAGATTTCAATGGTCATGTTGGTGAAGGTAATAAAGGAGATGAGGAAGTGATGGGCAGGTTTGGTGTTAAGGATTGGAACCTAGAAGGACAGATGGTGGTGGATTTTGCAAAGAGGATGGAAATGACTGTGGTTAACACATATTTCTAAAAGAAAGAGGAACATAGGGTGACTTATAAGAGTGGAGGGAGGACCACACAGCTGGACTACATCCTATGTAGAAGATGGTGGAAGTTGAGAAAGGAAGAATGTTGTAAGGAGTTCAGAGAGGAGCTGAAAAAGGCTTTCGGTGATAGGAAAGAGCTCCCAGATGACTGGGTAGTAGCAGCAACAGTAATTAGACAGACAGGTAGCAAGGTACTGGGTGTGTCTTCGGAACAGGCAAAGGATGAAAAGGAACCTGGTGGTGGAACGAGGAAGTGTCAGGAGTGCTGTGTGACAAAAGGGTCGCAGCAAATGTGAAAGGAAAGATTTATAAGAGAGTAGTGAGACCAGCCTTGTTGTATGGCTTAGAGACAGTGGCACTGACAAAGAGACAGGAAGCAGAGCTGGAGGTGGCAGAACTTAAGATGTTGAGGTTCTCTTTAGGAGTGTCTAGGGTGGACAGGATTAGGAATTAGATCATTAGAGGGACAGCACAGTTTGGAAAATTGGGAGACAAAAATCGAGAGGGAAGACTGAGATGGTTTGGACATGTACAGAGGAGGGATAGTGGATATATTGGTAGGAGGATGTTGGAGATGGAGCTGCCAGGCAAGAGACGGAGAGGAAGACCAAAGAGGAGTTATTTGGTTGTGGTAAATGAAAATATGCAGGGAGTTGTGGTGAGAGTAGAGGATGTGGAAGACCGGGTGAGGTGGAAACGTTTAACTCGCTGTGGTGACCCCTGATAAAGGGAGAAGCCGAAAGAAGAAGTTTAATCATAATTTGGTTGTTTGTGTTTGATTCTTAAGAAAGGAACCTTACTTTATAAAGATACAGAACCCCAAGACTACAGAATACAAACTTCAACAGAACGAGTGATAAGAGTGAGACAATATGTGTGTGTGTGTGTGTGTGTGTGTGTGTGTGTGTGTGTGTGTGTGTTTTCTCTCTCAGTTTGAGTATCACGTCAGCAAGTGTTTAACACGAGTCCCTGTGTAACTGATAAGGAGCCGAGAGTGACATATCTAAATGGAAATCTGAATCACACACACACACACACACACACACACACACACACACACACAGAGGTTATTTAATGTATAGATGATAGAAGCGTTGTGACATCACACTGTTTAATCCATTATGAACACATGAGCAGTGAGGGATGAGTGTGTTATTGTTCAGGACAGATAATGATTAATTGTGAGTTCTGTGTGTGTGTGTGTGTGTGTGTGTGTGTGTGTGTGTGTGTGTGTGTTTGACATTACATTCTGTTTATATTCAGAATAAATCTTTTATTTGTCAAATAAAATCTCTTAAAGAATAAACATTTTACTGTGGGTTTATAATAATAATAATAATAATAATAATAATAATAAAGAATGAATAATAATATAATATTTATTAATTAATAACTAATATAAAAAAATAATAGTGATAACAATATTACTACTGCTACTAATAATAATAATTAATAATACCTAATGATAATAATAATAACAACAACAACAGCAATAATAATAATAATAATAATAATAATAATAATAATAATAATAATAATAATAGTTATTAAAAAATGTTAATAAACATACAAAAAATAAAAATTCTTTTTCCAGATGAAACTGAGATTAATGGAGCAGAAATTCATCAGATCATCACTATATTTGTTAAAGAAATCAGAAGAGTTTCTTACTAAAACATAATCAAAAAAAGTATAATTATATAATTCTATTTATACTTGATAATTAGTGCTTGGGTGGTGATTTTATATTATATTTTTATAGGTATTTTATGTGTTATTTCTTACTATATTACACTTAATTGCCTCTCTTTATTATTAGATCTGTTATTGTTCTGTTGTGTTTTTTTGTTGCTGGATTGTTACATTATTTAATTAAACACAATATTTTATTTATTTACTGATGAATAAATTGAGGAAAGTTATGACATCATAAACTGGACTCTGATAGAGTGATTAAGGTTAATTTTAACTCCGCCCCCTCTGACCCAGGTGAAGCAAGATGTGGGAGGATGAGATAGATTAATTACAGAACTAATTGGTTGAGCGAGTGGATAAATGATGAAGAGGTAAATGGAAGCGGTGTGTGTTTATTCATGCTGTACATTAACCTCGGGGTTTAGTTTAATTATAACATAATAAAGAATCTTACAGTGCACGCTGATAGATAATTAATGAACACATTGTATATTACAGGCATGTGTGTGTGTGTGTGAGTGTGTGTGTGGGTGTGTGGGAGAGAGAGAGAGAGAGAGAGAGAGACAGTAAACACTATAGGCTTTGCTGCTGTACTAATTAACAAACATATTAATCAATGAGAACAGACAGGAGCTCAAACTCAGGGTCACACACACATACACACACACACACACACACACACACACACACACATACATAGGTAGGTCTATATTATTAGGTTAATATAAATAACAAACATAAAGCAAATTTTACTAATCGATGTGACAGGAGGTGGACAAAATATCAGAAACTGCAGACTGAACACACACTGATGATAAACACCATTCCATAAACACTCATACTTCATTCTGAAATTACTCAAGTGGTTTAATTCATTGATCAATCAATCTGTCATTCGATTTAATCATGATTGAAGTTTGGTCAGAAGTTCAAAATATGAATGAAAGAAGCTGAAAATGTAGAAGCTCCAACATCCATCAGAGAACATCAGGATCCAAAAAAGCCTGAAAGTGTCCTTTAAGATAAATAATCAAATAATCAGAATTCTTATCAGATTCATTTATAGTAATACAGTCTGATATGATTCTGTTAGATATAAGAACAATGTAAGCAGAAAATAAAAAGAACGTAACATTAACTTTAGAAGAGAATGTATAAGAAATGTAAGAAGAACCTAAAAAGAATGTAAGAAGAATGTAAGAAGAAAAACACTTTGTTTTAGCGTTGATTGCGCAGTTAGCAACACCTGCTGGCTCTTGTATATAAGAGCACACCTGAGCTCAGTAAGGTGTCGCATCATTGAACGATCCTGATACCTCACCCGTTTCATGTGCCTTATATCGCGGTGTTTTTGTGATAGGGGAAGCAGGGAGCTGCCGGTTTGTAGAGGCCTGAGGTGATCGCCAGGGTTTAGTTTTTGAATAGTGCAGTGTAAGTTCCGGCTATTCTTAACCATATGCCGTCCCCGTGGCCTCGGCGGCTTTGGCTCGCTCCACCCCGCCTTTCCCCTCACTCTCTCGTAACCGTTTGGGCTTTAAGTCGCCCCTCCTCACCTTGGAAAGAACGCTGTGTTGTCTGTTAATCAGCCTCATCCTTTTGTTTCCATGTCCGTGTCGCGCTCCGTTAGCAGTAGGAGATCCCACGACAGGCCTTCGTGCCACTCTGCTCGGGTACCGATGCTCTGCGCAAGCATGGACCCGCTACGCCATAAAGCACTAACAGCTCTGAGCACTAACAGCCTTTCCTTTTGTTCGTTTTTTTGCTTCTTTTTTTCTCAGTGATTGAGTGGCACGTTGGGTTTACACAGCGGTAATCGATGCTCCTTCCAGGGTTCAATTTAATTTATTTACATTTTGTTTCACCATTTCCATCTGGAGCTAACTGCAATTAGGTCCTGAAACCCGTTTTACTTTTGTTTCCATGGTTTGCCCGGTGTTTGTTATGCCGAACTGTAACAGAGCATAAGAAGAAAGTTGGAAGACTGTAAGAAAAATACGTAATTGTAATGTTTCTGTAGTTTCAATCTTAATGTACAAGTCAAATATTAATATGTAAGGATAGGACACACACACGCACACACACACACACACACACACACACACACGCACGCACACACAATATAATAATACAGTAATACAGTATATCACCATCATGATACATTAAATCTTCATACTGTACTCTGTTATACTGCACTTTGTTATATGATTACAGTCGAGGACATTTTCTAGCAGTACAATGTTTCTTTGTATGACGGCTCATCCTTGTGTGTGTGTGTGTGTGTGTGTGTGTGTGTGTGTGTGTTTGTGTGTGTGTGTGTGTGTGGGTGTGTGTGGTATCACTCTGTAACACACTTGAGCATTTTGCCTGTGGTTAGAGCAGATGGAGGTGTTGATAATGTCAGAGGTCAGATAAGGAATCAGTCAGGGTGCAGCTGGAACGAATTCTACAACCAAATGAAGATGGATGTGTGTTAGGCTCTGACGGGGCTCTGATTGGACTCTGACGGGACTCTCTGTCCAAACTCGAACCTTGAGCAGAGACGCTGGAGATTGTGGGGGCATTGAGCTGTGACGGAGTGTCAGAATTGTGATGGATGAAGGAGTTTGGGTGTGACCCCGCTGTACTTACACACTCAGTACAGAACCGAGGAATCACATCAGAACCTTCAGTCACACACACACACACACACACACACACACACACACACACACACACACTGCCGGGGCATCAGGAAAGGGTCAGTGCTTTACACAGCGTGCTGTACGATGCACACATTGTGATTTAAAACCAGCAGCACTGCAGGAGATTAAAGCTAATCATAACTAATATAAAATGCTTAGGATTAGGTTTAAAACACAAAATTATAAATAATTTATTTTTTATAAATTATTAAATAAACTTTTTCTCCCTAAGAGACAAGAAGAGAAGATTAAGAGGAGAAATTAAGAAGAAAGAAATTGAAGAGGAACATAAGAGGAACGTCAGGACCATGAGAAGAACATAAGGAGAACATAAGAGGAACACACGAAAAAAGTAAGAAGATATACAGTGGTGCTTGAAAGTTTGTGAAACCTTTAGAATTTTCTATATTTCTACATAAATATGACCGAAAAAGAGTTGTTGATGCTCATCATGGTGGAAAGGTTACAAAACAACCTCTAAAGAGTTTGGACTCCACCAATCCACAGTCAGACAGATTGTGTACAAATGGAGGAAATTCAGGACCATTGTTACCCTCCCCAGGAGTGGTCAACCAACAAAGATCACTCCGAGAGCAAGGCGTGTAATAGTTGGTGAGGTCACAAAGGACCCCAGGGTAACTTCTAAGCAACTGAAGGCCTCTCTCACGTTGGCTAATGTTAATGTCCATGAGTCCACCATCAGAAGAACACTGAACAACAATGGTGTGCATCGCAGGGCTGCAAGGAGAAAGTCACTGCTCTCCAAAAAGAACATTGCTGCTCGTCTGCAGTTTGCTAAAGGTCACGTGGACGAGCCAGAAGGCTACTGGAAGAAATGTTTTGTGGACGGATGAGACCAAAATAGAACTTTTTGGTTTAAAAGAAAAACGTTATGTTTGGAGAAAGGAAAACACTGCATTCCAGCATAAGAACCTTATCCCATCTGTGAAACATGGTGGTGGTAGTGGTGGTCATATTTATGCAGAAATATAGAAACTTCTACAGGGTATACAAACTTTCAAGCACCACTGTAAAATGTACAAGTAATGTAAATGGAAATTAAGTGGAAATTATGAAGAGAAGCATAAGAACAACTTAAGAGCAAGTAAGTGGAAATTAAGACGAGCATAAGAAGCATGTCCAAGGAAGGTAAGAAGAATGTAAGAGAAATATAAAAAGACTGTAAGAAGAATGTAAGAGAAACATAAGAAGATGTAATTGGAATATAAGACAAACTTAGGAAGAACATAAGAAGATCATAAAAGGGAACAAAAGGGGTAAGTAAAGAGAACATTTTTGAAAAAGTTTTAAAACTGTAAACAACATAACCATCTTAAGATAGTATCTGAGAATTTCTTGGGGTTTTTTTTCTCTCCCACTTACAGTTTTTCTCAATTGCCAAGACACATTTCCTGAAACCATGCATCCATTTCTGCAAACTCTAAACACAAAACCCAATTTACAACCTACATTCACAAAACCTCTGACTCTTTTTGCAAAACCAAACTATTGCCTCAAAACAGTTCAAGCAGTGCTCAAAACCAAACAATGTTGTCAGATCAGACCTCGAGTCAATCAAAATGAAAAACATCACTGAACAGTCATTACACACAACACCGAAAAAAGGAGAACACAATGATCAGATCATGAAGCTGTAAAAATAATCTTTATTGCCCAAAAAGGAAAATTCATTTTCAAAACAAAACTGCTGTTTAGCAAAAATGAGTAATTAAAAAAAAATTGTTAAAAAAATAATAATTATTTATATACAAAGAAAGACATTATAACAACAGAGGTGCATACAGTACCTACTCTACTACAGCATCATGTCGACGTGCTGGGTCAGGCCACAGGCCTCCATCTACATCACAGGACACATTCTCCCTGGTCAGGCAGCGAGGCAAATAACTCCTAGCATGCCGGATCCATGCTTGGCATGCATCCACACCTATGTCATTACAGACCAGTTCCATGGCCTGCAAGAGATTTTCCCTGGTGTAGGGTTGCCGGTCATAAACCTTCCAACGCCATGAAGAAAATAATTCTGTTGGGTTGAGGAAAGGGGAGTATGGTGGAAGAAAAACATTCAGGAATTCTTGGTTGATATTGAAGCACTCTCTGACCTGGACGGCACGGTGAAAACTCACACTGACCCACACAATGACATAGACAGGATGCCCTGTTGGTTCATGATCCTGCTGCTCTCGCCCCAATACAACATCTTGATGATCACTCATAAATGCCAGGAGATGTTGAGCGTTATATGGCCTCAATGTGGCATGATGGTGGAGAACCCCATGACTGCTGATGGCAGCACATAACGTGAGATTGCAACCATGCTGGCCAGGGACTGCAACAGCGTGGTTTGTTGTCCAATCACGTTTCTGCCTCTCCTCCTTTTGGTGAGATTGAACCCAGCTTCATCCATATAAATACATTTAGGTGGACGTTCTAAGGAATTCAGTTGAAACATTCTCTATGGAAAAATATAGCTTTGTAAGTGGTACAGAAAAAACTGACTTGTGCTGTAGAGTAGACTGCAGTATTGAACACCTACCTGTACATACTGGAATCTTTGCTCCTTGACCCCCTCTGAGTTGCCGTCAAAGAGTACTCTGTACAGTTGCTTCATCCGCATTCTGTTGCGTTTTAGGACACGATCAATGGTGGAAAGGCTGATACTGATGATGCATTCAAAGTTGACATGGTCGTCAATGATTTTCTGCTGTATTTCATGCAGTGTGATTGCATTGGTCTGACGGACCATGTCAACAATAAGGGTCTCTTGGTGTGGGTTCAGCATAGACGTCCTTCCTCCCTGATGTGGCAGTCTTGCGATTCTACAAAAGAACATGACGTTACAAAATATTACATGCAGCACTACTCCTACAAATGTTTTAGGAAATTCATGTAATGAAACCCATTTTTACAAATCTGTATTGAGTCATTCTGTAAACATGTATGGAATGACTAAAGTAATTACCTGTTCTCCTCTCTGAATGTTCGGACTATGGTGGACACAGTGAATCTACTTAGGTTGGGCTGAACTGGAAGTCCTGCTTCCCTCATCATCAAAAAATGGACATGTTAGGGTTCGCCCAGGGTCACCTCCGCTTTTTTCCGTTTTCGCACTTTTAACACGATCCCTTCACGCTTTTGTTTTCGTTTTCTCCGAGCGCGGCATGTGTGTGTGTTGTGCTTGCTTCCTAGAGCTCGGTTGGCTCCCGTTCGTGGATCATCATCCGATCTCCATAAGAACACCAACCGATCTTCCAGAACTAGCTTATGCCGCTAGCTTAGCCTAGCCGCTACATGCTATCGCTATTCATTGCTGTTGCTCTATGCTTTACTCTAGTGCTGCCTCATTAGCCTTTAGTTTAGCTGCACAGTTAGTTAATCCAGTGCAACCGCTTCAACTCTGCTTCTTAGAACGCTACTGAGTACCAGCTTGTTGGTTTCAGCTCTCATGCCGGTTTATTTTCTCGTGCTGTTGGTACTGACAGCCGGTTCATTTTTCCACAGCCTCCTGATCACAACTCGTCTTCCTCCCCACCGGCTTTTGGGTCTCCACGCCGGTCCTGGGTCCGGACCCTCCACGGAAGCAAGTCACACGCCGCCGGCGCGCTTCCCTCACACCCACTTGCTCGCTCACCCGCCGCGAGGCTCCTGGACTCGACCACACACGCTCACATTGCAATAAGTTCACCTTCTCATTGCTATCTGTTTAATAAACCCTTTGTTTATACATCCTTGTGGTCTGTCTGCTGATCTGCATTTCGGGTTCCAATCAAACTCATCTCCGTGGCTGTTACCCCAGCATAAAAGAATAATCTGGCCAACATGGAACCCGCGGATCAGCAGACCACTACCCCGTTTCCGCTTGAGATAGATCTCGACCACCAACAGGCTTGGTTAACGCAACACGATCAGCTCCTCCACTCACTATTAAATTCTAATTGTTTACTTAATCGGCAGATTGCTGGGTTAACTGAAAACCTAAATTCGCTTGTTCTCTCTTCTCCTCAGAGTGGTGATCTTGCGGCTTTGAGCCAGACCCTGACTGATTTCAACAAAGACCAAGCTTCCACCATCACCACTACCCCTCTGGAGAACCCGACTGGGCTGCCTACGCACGTCACAACAACATCCACCATGGGGACGGAACCCCCCATCACCCACCCGGAACCTTTTTCTGGCGACCTCACCAAATGCCGAGGTTTTCTGATGCAGTGTGATCTGGTGTTCCAGCAGCGTCCTTTGGCCTTTTCCTCAGATGCCAGCAAGGTCGCGTACATTATGGGCCTCTTTCGGGGCAGGGCGCTAACGTGGGCTGAGGCCGCACTCTCTCGTGACGAGTTGGAGGAGCTAACATACACAGTCTTCCTACAGCGGTTCAGGGCGGTATTTGACTACCCGAATCATGGGGAGGCTGCGTCATCAGGCTTCGACAGGGCTCCCGGTCAGTCTCGGACTACGCCGTGGAGTTCTGGTTGCTCGCCGCGGACGCCGGATGGAATGAGCCTGCATTACGCGAGGCCTTCCAATCCGGTCTGTCCGACCGTCTTCGTGATGAGCTTGCGGTCCGTGATGAACCCGCTAACCTACAGGCGTTGGTGGATTTGGCCATCCGCTTGGACCGTCGTGCGCATGCACATAGGTTGGAAAAGGCCTCGCGTACGGTCCAGGCGGCTCTGGTTGCGCGCACCAGACCCACTGCTTCAGGTGTTACTCCTCCTCCTCCTCCGTCGGCACCCACTCCTCGCAATCTGGAGGAACCTGAGCCCATGCAGCTGGGACACACTCGGCTCTCCTTCCCCGAGTGGGTCAGACGCAGGGAATTGGGCCTCTGCGCTTATTGCGGACAAGCTGACCATCGCATTCAAAACTGTCCGGTTTGCCCAAAAGACCCCGCTCGTCGGTGAGACTGGGGGTCCTGACGAGTGCGCCTGTAAAACCCTCACTAGCGGGCCGTCCCTGCCTCTCCCTCACAGCCACCATTTGCCTACCCCACGTCTCACATTCAGTACAGGCCCTGGTGGATTCCGGTGCCGAGGAGAATCTCATGGATGAGGAACTTGTGGCCCAGCTTGGCATCAGTCTCGTGGGCCTGGAGACCCCCGTGCGGGCGTGCGCAATCGATGGCCGGCTGCTCGCGAGGATTACTCACCGGACCTCGCCTTTTCCCCTTGTCCTGGCCGGCAACCACCGGGAGGAACTATCATTTGCAGTAGTCCATTCTCCTCGCACACCACTGGTTCTGGGACACCCTTGGCTGGTCCTTCACGGACCTATCATCGATTGGAAGGAGGGCAGAATTACAGACTGGAGCCCTCATTGCCACCAGCATTGCCTCCGCTTCGCTCTACCGGTCTCCAGGCCTCCCACTCGCATTTCTCGGCCCGAAGAACCGGTGGATTTGTCAAACGTCCCCGCGGCTTACCATCATCTCCAGCTGGTTTTCAGTAAGGACCGGGCCAAGAGCTTTCCTCTTCACCGGCCCTATGACTGTGCCATCGAGCTCCTCCCCGGGGGCGTCCTTACCCACCAGCCGGCTCTACCAGCTGTCGCGGGGAGAGTGGGAGGCGATGGAACAGTACATTGCCAAGGGCTTGGCTGCAGGGCTCATCCGACTCTCCTCCTCTCCACTCAGGGCCGGCTTCTTCTTCATGTCGAAAAAAGATGGGTCCTTGCGGCCTTGCACCGACTATCGGGGCCTCAATGGTATCACCCAACGTGACCAGTACCCTCTCCCCCTCATCCAGTCGGCCTTCGACTTGCTTCAGGAAGCCACCATATTCACAAAGCTCGACTTACGCAATGCCTACCACCTGGTCCGTGTCCGTGAGGGGGATGAGTGGAAGACGGCATTTAACACCCCGCTCAGACATTCTAAATACAGGGTGATGCCATTTGGACTGTCCAACGCCCCAGCGGTGTTCCAAGCCCTTGTGAACGACGTCCTGTGGGATTATCTCAACCGGTGCGTGTTCGTCTACCTGAACGACATCCTGATCTTCTCTCGATCGGAGGGCGAACACGTCACCCACATTCGCCAGGTGCTCACTCGCCTCCCGGATAACAAATTGTACGTCAAGGCCGAGAAGTGCGAATTTCATGTTGACACAGTCTCCTTCCTCGGCTTTATCGTCCAGAGGGGCAGCATCAAGGCCGACCCGGAGAAGATTCGCACCATTGCAGAGTGGCCAACTCCCCCGGGGCGCAAAGACCTGCAGCGATTCTTGGGTTTCGCTAACTTCTACCGACGCTTCATCCGTGAGTACAGCAAGGTGGCGGCCCCCCTCACTGCCCTCACTTTGACTAAACTTCCCTACACTTGGACTCCCGAGGCTGACAAAGCCTTCCACCGGCTAAAAAACTGTTCACAACAGCGCCGGTCCTCTCTCAGCCGGACCCTTCTCGCCAATTCATCATCGAGGTTGACGCCTCGGACATGGCCGCGGGGGCTGTCCTCTCCCAACGAAGAGCTACGAACAACAAGCTACACCCCTGTGCCTTCTTCTCTCGACTACTCTCCCTGGCAGAGAGGAATTATGACGTGGGTAATAGAGAGCTTCTGGCAGTCAAACTCGCGCTCGAGGAGTGGAGACAATGGCTGGAGGGCGCGGAGCAGCCCTTCATCGTATGGACAGATCATCGCAACCTGTCCTATATTCAGACCGCCAAGCGTCTCAACTCTCGCCAGGCCAGGTGGGCCCTTTTCTTCACGCGGTTTGACTTCACCCTCACCTATAGGCTGGGGTCACAAAACACCAAGTATGATGCTTTCTCACGTCAGTTTCCCCCGGAGGTGCCTTTGGAGCCGCTCGACACTATCCTACCTGCAGACCGTCTCATCGGTCACCTTTCCTGGGAGGTTGAGCACACCATCACGGAGGCACAGGGGGCAGAGCCCGACCCCGGGGGAGGTCCTGCTAACCGCCTCTACATTCCCGCTTCGGCCCGGACAGCTGCCCTCAAGTGGGCCCACGAGTCCCGATTTGCCGCTCATCCCGGTAGTCGGCGGACCCTCGCCCTCGCCACGATGGAGAGAGACGTCAGAGACTTCGTAGGGGCCTGCACCATTTGTGCTCGAGCTAAGGCCTCACATCAACCTCCTGCGGGTCTCCTCCAGCCTCTCCCCATCCCGAGTCGCCCCTGGTCGCACATCACCACGGATTTCATCACGGGGCTCCCGGTGTCTGAGGGAACTTGGTTATCCTCACAGTTGTGGACTGTTTCTCAAAGGCGATCCGCCTCATCGCACTGCCCAAGTTGTCATCGGCCGCAGAGATGGCTGACATTCTGTTCGACGAGATCTTCAAGATTCACGGTATTCCCTTAGATATTGTCTCGGACAAGGGGCCCCAGTTCATTTCTCAAGTCTGGCGAGCCTTCTGCAAGGCCTTGGGAACCTCCGTCAGCGTCTCCTCTGGGTTCCACCCTCAGACCAACGCTCAGCTGATCGGCGCAGACGACCTTCTCTCACCTACTCTCCAGGTCAAATGGTCTGGCTCTCAGCACGCAACATCCCGCTCAACGTCGAGTCCAGGAAGTTGGCGCCTCGCTACATTGGTCCGTTCCCCATATCTCAGGTACTCAGTTCCTCTTCTGTTCGTTTAAAGTTGCCCAGTCTCATGCGCATTCACCCCTTGTTTCATGTTTCACAGATCAAGCGGTGAACTCCTCTGACCTTTTTTCCGTTTTCGCACTTTTCACACGATCCCTTCACGCTTTTGTTTTCGTTTTTTCCGAGCACGGCGTGTGTGTGTGTTGTGCTTGCTTCCTAAAGATCGGTTGGCTCCCTCCGGATCCACACAGCTGCAACTCATCATCTTCATCATCCGATCTCCATAAGAACGCCGAACGATCTACCAGAACTCGCCAGATTATTCCGTCTGCACAAACCGTACCTGGCTATATGCCGCTAGCTTAGCCTAGGAGCTACATGCTATCACTATTTATTGCTGTTGCTCTATGCTTTACTCTAGTGCTGCCTCGTTAGCCTTTAGCTTAGCTGCACAGTTAGTTAATCCAGTGCAACCGCTTCAACTCTGCTTCTTAGAATGCTACTGAGTACCAGCTTGTTGGTTTCGGCTCTCATGCCGGTTTATTTTCCCGTGCTGTGGGTACTGACAGCCGGTTCATTTTTCTACAGCCTCCTGATCACAACTCGTCTTCCTCCCCACCGGCTTTTGGTTCTCCACGCCGGTCCTGGGTCTGGACCCTCCACGGAAGCAAGTCACACGCCGCCGCCACACTTCCCTTACACCCTCTCGCTTGCTCACCCGCTGCCAGGCTCCCGGACTCGACCACATACGCTCACATTGCAATAAGTTCACCTTCTCATTACTATCTGTTTAATAAGCCCTTTGTTTATACATCCTTGTGGTCTGTCTGCTGATCTGCATTTCGGGTTCCAATCAAACCCATCTCCGTGGCTGTTACCCCAGCCTAACAGGACAAGAACATGGTCAGTGACAGTTGCCCGTATTTCATCTGATATAATTGTTCTTTGTCTCGTCCCTCCTCTTCCTCTTCTTCCTTCTCTTCCACCTCTTACCCTTACTCTGTCTCTCTGACCGGGCCTCCTTGTGACACCTGTGCTTTATTTGAGTTTCACTTTTGCTACCTGTGCATACCATTATGCAACAAAAGTACATCACAGTGCAAAATGTGTTTTAGTGGGTCAAAATACTTTTGCAAGTTGTGTCTTACTAGGTGAAAAGTGCTTAAGGTTCTGCCAAAAGAGTGGCCATTTCAATAAATTGGTTCAGTGCACTGAGCATTTGGTTCAGACAACAGGGTTTGGTGTTTTAGCAATTGAGAAAAACCGTAAGAACATTCTTCTGAACTTCGTAGTGTGCCTCTTAGGAACCTTCACAAGTTAAGAAAATGTTTGTGACTCCATCCCCAGATTCTTATTGTGGTTCTGGTTCTGGTTCTTATTCTTATTCTAGCTCTGGTTCTGATTCTGGTTTTTATTCCAGTTCTGGGTCTGGTTCAGGTTCTGGTTCTTATTCCGGTTCTTATTCATAATCTGGTTCTGCTTCTGGTTCTTATTCTGGTTCTGATTTCGATTCTGGTTCTTATTCTCATTCCAGTTCTGGTTCTGGTTCTGGTGCTGGTTGATGTTACGGATGTGGTTGAATGTTGAAACAGATAATAATAATAATAATAGTTAATAGTTAATAAATCACAGTTAATTAATTAATTAATTAATCGATTAATTAATAACAATAATAATAATAATAATAATAATAATAATAATAATAATAACAATAATAATAATAATAATAATAATAGACAAAAAGTAGATCACCTAAATAAAATATGAATAATGATGGTTGATGTTAATCTGTAGGTTTTCGATCCTGATGATGCATGATGTGATTTAAAGAGCACAGATCCTGATGATGAGGAAGATGATGATGATGATGATGATGATGATGATGATGATGATGTTGAGGATGTTTTGGAGCTCACTGTTCCTCTGAGTAACCAGCTTTAATCTGAACTTTGTTTAATCAGACCTGAGATTTGTCGTTATGAGCTGCACAGCTCTGACAATTAATCCACGATTTAATTAGTTTCTCCAAATATCAATAGTGCCAAATTAATTATAGGTCAGTCTGAAATCAACATCTACAGAGAGAGAGAGAGAGAGTGAGTTACTGTGTGTGTGTGTGTGTGTGTGTGTGTGTGTGTGTGTGTGTGTGTGTGTGTGTGTGTGTGTGTGTGTGTGTGTGTGAGTGAGAGAGAGAGAGAGACAGAGAGAGAGAGAGACAGAGAGAGAGAGAGAGAGAGAGAAAGAGAGAGAGAGAGAGAGAGAGAGAGAGAGAGAGAGAGTTAAACAGCCCTTCAGCAGATATGGTTCTAAATTGCAGCACTAATTGAGTGAGCAAACATATAACAACATAAAGCTGCTGCAGGATGGAGGAATAACGAACAGCTACAGAATCAAGCCCTTATTCTAACAGAAATAAAGCGATTTAAGATCAAGAAATAAAGAGATTTACTGAACACACTCACACACTCACGCGTACTCACACGCACACACACTCACACACACACACGCACACACACACACACACACACACACACACACACACACACACACACACTGCTTACATTCTTAGACATCACACATCACACATCTTACACATTATATCTTACGTTCAGTGACTTTTTGTGCTTAATTTGATCCCAAAATTACTTAAAATAAGGGCAATCAAGGTAAAAATAAAAATACACACAATAATAAGCAAAATGTTACACTTGCAAAATGCAAAAAAACTAAATCTTAGCATGTGAAATGATTTTATATCAAGGCAATAAATCTTTTTTTTCCTCTAATGAAAATTTTTGTCTTACAAGGCACCTGAAAGTGTAAGATAGTTTTTGCTTATTTTTAGAAAAATTACCTCAACCACCCTCACTTGGAAATTTGACCTTTTTATTAATTAGGTGATTTAGGGCTCAGATTTAGCACAAAAAGTCACTGGTCAAGTTACTCTAATCCTTCTGTCTGAATTTAAGATAAAACATGAGGATTTAAAAATTAGTATTGTATTATTAGTATTTATTATTGCTTATCATCAGTGTTTTTTATATTTTGCTTAATGTAACTCATTTTCATTTAAATGTGATAGATTTCTTTCTAGTTTTTGTAAGTTGAAAAATTCTTATCAGTGGAAAAATAAGATTCGTTGCTTTGATATGAGGTCATTTCACTTGCTAAGCTTATTATAGAAAGAGGACAGAGAAATAGTGAGAGAGTAAACAAGAGAACAACACAATGCAAGTTTTTGTGTGTGTGTGTGTGTGTGTGTGTGAGAGAGAGAGAGAGAGAGAGAGAGAGATCATGTGACGGTGTGTTTCATAGCGTGTGTGGTCAGTATTCACTGTAGCTGCTCGTCTGTAAAAATATAAAATAAAAACAGCAGTGGTAAAAATAATATAGGGTCGTACCTCTCACACCCCCCTCGTCACATCCCCCCCCCCTCCCAGCAGCCCTCAGGCCTCCATTACACATTTAATACAGAGAAAAGCACATTACATCCAAACTGCACAGTCCAGTAACCCCACCCACCTAACTGCCCCGGGGCAAGAGACAGAGACAGAGGGAGAGAGAGGTGGCATATCGCCTTTACCCCTTGTGCCATGACAAACATCATAAGGGACTAATAAATCCATAATTAAGTGATGATAATCAAGATTAAATGTTTCAGTCTGGGTTCAAGTCCCAGCAATGCCTTCTCTGAGGGAGGATGGCAGATCAGAGGATCAATCCCCCAGCACTGCAACAGTGACCCCTGCTGATCCATGATCGCTTGACAGTGGACTGCTGGACTGCAGGCCAGAAGATCCAGCGTTCAAATCCCACTTCTGCCAAGCTATCACTGTTGGGTCCCTGAGCAAAACCCTTAACCCACAATTTCTTGAATTCTATGACTGTATCAGTTATAATTCACTCTGGATAACATTAATGCTATATAAGGATAACACTGATGAATAGAAATATAAATGGAAGCTAAGATAAACAATAGATTACATAAACAATCATAAACTCAGATTAATATCAGCCTAAATAAATCTAATGATAGATAATCCCGATGTGGTTTGATCTTTATCAGTTGTGAGGTTTCTGTCTCTTTTCTGTACCGTGGTCTGTAATTAAACCTGGAATTAAGAGTCGTAATGACTTATGAGTTCTAATAAATCAAAGCTGGACTCGCTGGCATGATGATTAAATTATAACGATGTTCTGCTCCTGCTCATCTCTCTACTTTATTATTCCTTATTTCCTTATTCCTTATTTCTTTAATCTCACACCAAGCAGAGAAGATCCAAATCCATCCAAATCCACCTGGATCCATCCAGATCCCTCTAGATCCTACATTGCTTATTTTATTAAGGTATAATGATTTGGGTTATGCTCAAATGAGTTCTAGTCTTAAAACATGATTTGGTGGTAGGTGTGGGGTATTTACTGGTGGTGATAGGTGTTGGTGTTGGTGTTGATGTTGGTGGTGCTTGGGGGGGATATTGACTTTTGTTGGTGTTTGTGTTGAAGATGTGGGAGATGGTGTTTGTGGTATTGTTTGTGCTGTTGGTTTTTCTTTTGGTGGTGATTGTGGGGTATTGGGTGTTGTGTTGATGGTGATGGGTGTTGCTGTTGGTGGTGGTTGTGGGGTATTTACTGGTGGGGGTGGGGGTGGTTATGGTATTGTTTGTGCTTGGTGTTTTTTGTGCTGGAGATGGTAATGATGGAGGTACTGTAGGTGATTCTTTTGATGTTGGTGTTGGTGGTGGTTGTGTTGTTAGAGATGGTGGTTGTAGTGTAACTGACATTTGTTGGAGTTGTTGTTGAAGATGTTGGTGGTGACGGGTTTATAGGTGGTTTATATTCTTTTGGTGTTGGTGGTAGTCGTGGGGTATTTACTGGTGATGGTGGTGATGGTTGTGTTGTTGGAGATGCCGGTGATGGTGTTTGTGGTGTTTATGTTGGAGATGTTGGTGGTGTTGGGTGTGTAGTTGGTGTTTCCTTTTGTGGTGGTTGTGTAATATTTATCAGTGATGGTGTTGGTGATTGTGGATGTGTTGTTGGTTTTGCTGTTGGTGGTAATTGTGGGGTATTTACATGAGAAAGAGAGAAAGAGCAAATAGAGCAAGATAAATAAAAAATCGATACGTTTATAAAAATAACAGAAGAAAAACAAATAACAAAAACTTAAATAATTTTTTTTAATGATGAAAGTAGAGAACTGGCACAAATCAATCCCACAATCAATAAATGAGTTTACTGATAAATCAGAAAAATTAAACAAAAAATATAAAGAACAAAAAGTGAAATAAAGAAAGGAAAGGAATCAGAATGCTAAAAACAAAAAAACAGAAGCAAGCAGGAAGGAAACTGTTGGTGTTGGTGGTGATTGTGGGATATTTATTGGTGATGGTGGTGTTTGGTGGTGTTATGGACATTTTTGGTGTTTAAGTCGGTGATGCCGATCATGATTCAGTTAACTGGCAGTTGTTTTGCTCCATCATTGTGTTTCAGATCTCAGTGTGTATTCCATCGGACTAAGATCATCATAACCTGCAGCCTGGGGGAATTCAATAGAGATAAGTTATGTATTAATTTTATAAGGTATTTATTGAGACGTGCAGATGATTTATTACTCTGGACATGATCCTGGATATCTGGGACTCCTGGTTCCTCAGAAGTTCTGCATTTGACCTCAACCCAATGTTTCTGGATCAGATTTGAGTTCTCCTGTAATTTGGTTTGTTAGGTTAGCGATGGAGGTGTGATGTGGGAATTAAACAGCTGTTAGAACAGCAGGAGAAATGAAGCCATGGCCTGTTGAGGTCGAGCTGATCTTCTTCTGAAAATGCACCAGAAACGGGGTTTTAAAATTTCAGGATTATTTATAGTAAGGGGTTAATGATTATTTTAGCTACAGAACATAATAAATAAAAGTTTAACTCTGTACACTCCTTTTTGGCCCACATGACCAAAAGTATTAGGACACAACCCTAACCCTAACCCTAACCCTAGATGTGGACAAAAGTATTAGGAGACACACCTGCACATGGACAAAAGTATTGGGACACAAACGCATGTGGACAAAATTATAGAGATGCAAACCCACATTCCAAACCCTGTTATTGTTTCTTCATTAAATGCATATCTTAGTTAGTTAATGCACATCTCATTATCAACTAAACAGTACCAGCATGTTTTGATTGAACCCGGATCAGGAGGGTTAATGGCATGATCCGATGTTAGATCCAGCAAACACTTTACGATTTCCGGATGTTCGATATTGTTGCAGCTTTAATGTTTTGATAATGGATAAACACTTTAGCTGGAGTGGAATGAACGCTAATTAAAGTTCCATTATAAACACGTCCAAGTCATTAAATCATCGCCAAAACATGCGTGATAATAGCACAGCATGCAAACTACAACCGTGTGCTGATTAACAGGACGAGCAGAAGATTCCAGATCACCAATAACATGAGCACAGCAGCAGTGATTTGTTTTGTGTGTGTGTGTGTGTGTGTGTGTGTGTGTGTGTGTGTGTGTGTGTGTGTGCGCGTGCGTGTGTGTGTGTGTGCGCGCGTGCGCGCGAGCCGGGGGTCGTGTGTGTGCTGCGGTTCTTTTATTACACTCATAATGTCTGGTGTAAAACAGCAGCAGCTCGGTGATGGCGATGTGAAAGAAGTCGAACGTATTGCACCATAACCACGGAGCTCTGGTTTCTGATTGGATGAGATGTAATAGCTCCTTATTTCTGAGCGTCTCTACACCATTGTTATGCATTAAAAGGCATCTTCAGTGGAAGCTACGCTTACAGATCATCTTTATGATGTTAAAGGTGTGTAGGGTTCTGAATAACAGTTCCTGTAACGACCGCACAATCGCAGCACTGTTCAATTTATAACACACCTCAGAAAAGCTGCACGAGCTGATGCACTGATATTTCATGTCAGGGTATTAAAATTCATCTCCTCTTCAATTTGAGCAGCACTGAGCTATAATGGAGCCTGAGATCAGAGGGACAGAGATCTGATCAAGTCTTAACTGATTTCTTCTATTTCTGCTTATTTCCTCACACTAATAGGAACTACAACAGACCTGAAGGAACTACAACAGAGCTTGAAATGTGACAAGTAGAAAGAATGTGGGTTTGTGTCACATGTGGGTTTGTGCCCCAATACTTTTGGACACATGTGGGTTTGTGCCAGAATACCTTTGTCCATGCAGGTTTGTGTTCTAATACTTTTGACCATGTGCAGATTTGTGTCCTAATACTTTTGGCCACGTGCATTTGTGCCAGAATACTTTTGAGCATGTGCAGGTTGGTGTTCTAATACTTCTGGATCATAAGTATGTTTTCCACACCATCCCAACTTTCTGATTTGGGGTTGTTTATAACCTCTAATCTAGACTTTTTGCCCTGTATGTAAAATCTCCTCTAAATCTGTTGACATTTCCATTTTCAGCTTTAAACTGGAAGAAGAAATGTTTTCTTCTGAAGTGACTCCAGACTCCATCAGCTTCTGGTGATGTTTGTACTGATGGAGAGGAAATGTGGTGTTTGAGATCTGAATCTTCAGACTCTTCTTCTGTTCTTGATGTTTCTGAAGCCACACAGATTTTTATCTGGACGTCTGATGTTTAATGTCTGATTATGGGCTGTTTATCTGATCAGGTGTGGGACCAGAACTCACCTAATTCATCTCATCTCAGCTTCTGCTTCAACATGTAAGAATGAAATACTGGTTTCTGACAGTTGCACAGTCCTGAGCTCTGGTTACTGTTTGTGTGGACTGGCATGTTCTCCTTACATACGAGGATCAGGAATCACTGACCATATAAGGAAAACGTACGGAGGCAGAATGAGGATGGATTTGATGGATGATGAGCAGTAGAAGGATGAATCAATCTTTCCTGTAAGACTCTTATCATTAAACAGGACCTTACACTCATTTAATCCGACACCACGTCATGTTTTAGTCATTTTATCCCTGATAATAATGAAATACGAGTGGTCCGGAGGGGGACAGTGTGTACGGAGGATTAGTTTAGATCTGAACATGTGATGTATGATCCAAAGCCACGGGGCTGAAATGAGATGGCAGAGGATCCATCATGATAATTAGAGTAAATAACGCTGCTTCACACAGAAAACGAATAAAGTCCTTAGACGTCATTACTATAGCATGCTTGAAAACCCGAGCACGGCCAAAAGTATTGAGACAGAAACCCAAATTCTTTCTGTTTGCCACATTTCAAGCACTGTTGGTAGTTTTTTTTGGAAATGCTGATCTAGTTACCGTATATATCCCGTATGCAGATCTGAGGACTGAACATATGATCCTGTTCTAAATGACGTTCCTCTGACTCTATCGATGTTACAATCAGAGCGATATTGAATTTCTCTGCTGATCTCACACAGGACACAGAATATCGACAAATCTGGAGCTGACGGATGGATTTCAGCATCGAGTCTGAACTAGTGGAATAAAACAATCTGCACTATTACAGAGCTGAATCTCTCTCCCACAGACTCCAACATAAACACGTGGTCAAAAGTATTGGGACACAAACCCACATGTGATCAAAAGTATTGGGACACAAACTCACATGTGGTCAAAAGTATTGGGATACAAAGCCACATGTGATCAAAAGTATTGGGACACAAAGCCACATGTGATCAAAAGTATTGGGACACAAACTCACATGTGGTCAAAAGTATTGGGACACAAACCCACATGTGATCAAAAGTATTAGGACACAAACCCACATGTGATCAAAAGTATTGGGAAACAAACCCACATATGGTCAAAAGTATTGGGACACAAACCCACATGTGATCAAAAGTATTACAACACAAACCCACATGTGATCAAAAGTATTGGGAAACAAACCCAAATATGGTCAAAAGTATTAGGACACAAACTCACATGTGGCAAAAAGTATTGGGACACAAACTTACATGTGATCAAAAGTATTGGGACACAAACTCACATGAGGCCAAAAATATTGGGACATAAACGCACCTGTTGACAATAGTATTAGGTCGCAAATCTGCACATGGCCAAACGTATTGGGACACAAACCAACATTGAGGAACATTGTTTTTAAACATTTCAATTATTTTCTTACACCAGTTGTTAAACTGGAGATCCTCTCTGTATCTGTACTCTTCAAAGACTCAGGCTTTCGTATATATCAGAGCATCAAGATGATCACTTTCACGTTTCTTTTCTGGGCTGTAGATCTTATAAATTTCATCATCCATACCTTCTCCTTGTCCTTTTATCTCAAGATGGGGGAGAGTTAAACCTGTTCCTCTCTCAGGCTCTGAGTTTCTGATGGAACATGAAGAGGTGTTGGGGCTCTGCTGTGCTGTTTAGTGGAGGGTCATGGAGCTGGAGGGTTCGGGTCGAGTCCTGTAGAGCTCTCACGCTGTTCCCACTAATGCACTGAGGATAAAAAGCTCCTGGATTTAATAATTCAGGTGTTTGAGGGCAGAGGGAATGTCCGGCTCTGCAGAGTGCTGAGGATCTGCTGGACCATTCGTCTGAGAGAGAGACGAGGTTAATCAGTCACCCTGAAGAGCTCCCACAATGATCATGACCTGCTGCTACTTAGTGAAGATCCATAAATCCTGCAGGTTTAACCGAGGACAGAAGCAATGTGGAGAAGATCACACTCCGGAAGAGAAGCTGTTATTATTATTATTATTATTATTATTATAAGTAGTAGCATTATACAGAGCTTTTCTGCATCTCGGACACATTTCTGTGATTAATCGACCTCGAACAGCTTAACGTACAGACACTATTCAAACACCATTATGTAGATAATCACGCTGTGTGTTTTGGAGTCAATCTGATTTATTATTTTAAATTAGGCCAAAAGTATTAGGACACAAACCCCCCATGGGGCCAAAAGTATTGGGACACAATCCCACATGTGGCCAAAAGTATTGGGACACGAACCTACTTGTGGCCAAACATATTGTGACACAAACCCACGTGGTCAAAAGTTTTAGGACACAAACCTACATTGTTGTCGTTCCTTCAGGAAATGCAGATCTAGTTATTATTGTTATTATTATTATTATTATTATTATTATTATTATTATTATTATTCAGATTCCATTCCATCATAGTCTCATTCTGTTTTAAAATACCTCCTCCTTTTCTACAGCGTTCAGCTTCTTTCATTCTCACATCCTGTAAAGTGGAAAATCTCAATTTGTTCCACAACCCTCTTTGTCCTGCTGCAAATAAAAATCTGCATTTCAAACCACACACACACACACACACACACACACACACACACACACACACACACAGGTATGGAGGTAAAGTGAGGGTGTTAGGAAGCTCTGAATTTCCATCACAGAGCGGAGGGAACACCAAATTGTCCCTTTCATGAGTGAGACAGATCCTCTGAGGCTCCATGCATATTTTATGTTCAGCATTACAGCACGGAGAATCGAATTTAAATCAGCACAACACACACCGAGTCAAATCAGCAACATCACACCAACCTTAATGAAACAGGAACCGAACCGGAGCGAGCAGATACCCAGGGATTAATGCAAATCCACAGAGAACAATCGAGGAGGAGACGGACGGGCCATACACCCAACATATAGAGCAACCCGAGAATAAATTCAGACTGTGACTAATGCAAGGAGAGGAACTCTGGAAAAAGTGCTGAAATGAGAATATAAAGTATAAAACTTAAATGATTAATAAGAAACCAATTCCCAGAGACAGTGCTGTAATAAATAAATGCTCTTACACAGGAGAGAATCTTCATACGAGCTCAAAGTAACCAAGACAAAAACATAAAATACAAAAATCTTCCTGGATTAAGTTACTTTGCACAGATTGTTTTATATTAAACAAGCATTTGAATTAAAACACAATATCAAAACATTTACTACTGTACTGTACAATACACTCATTCTTTTTATCTTTGGATCTTTTATAAAACTGGAAACACTTAATGACACCGAAAATGAGAGCATAATATTAAGGTGTTATTTTCTGCCTTTCAAGACTGTGATTTTCTTTTCTGTCTGCAGGTGTTGCCAGGGTTCATGCTAGTTTTCTGTCATTCAGATCTGAATTAGATCTACTGTATAAAAAACAGATTTTTATTTCTTAATTATGCCTCAGTTAGTTCCGACCAATAATGTGAGCCATTCTAGGAGTGACAGTATTACTCGATTACTCCACCACATACCCATGTAACCCTAGCATGATCAGCCTAATGAGTAGCCAAATGGTTCCAGTGAGCCAAGCTTCATCACCCCCACAAAGCAGGATCTGGATTTAAGCTGGAAAGTTCAGAGAAACTTAAAAAAGGTCGGTACTTTAAAACAAAGGTCCTGGACTCTTAATGGATTCTCAGCTCAACTGAAGAGCAGCGAGACTGAAGATCAGTTTGAGTCCCATCAGCAGAAATGCTGGATCAGCTTCTAGCTGGGTTTGTTTTGATGAATCAGTCAGAAATGTTACAGGAGAGTTATACAGCATCAGCAGCTCCGCCGGTTCCAGCAGCTCCTTCTTTCTGATTTCCTTCACGCCGTTTGCTGGTGTTAAACTCGGCATCCCTCAGTAAACACTATCCACAGCTGATCGGAGCTTCATTCATGGATCTCCGATGCAGCTCTGATTAACCAGACCAAGCTGCTGATGATCTAGAACTCCGACTTTAACATTTCTGACTTAGAACATTCACATTAAGAGCTACAGATAACCAATTTAAATGATAACAGAATTCTAGACTATTTGTGTTTATTTTCTGTATAATAAACAGTTATTGATAAATTCTGTTTCTCTGTTAGGACTGAAGCCCATAGTCTGATGATGATGATGATGATTTACCAGCTGGGGAACCATAGATTGGAACAATTTTACCTCAAACAATGCTGATAAACCTTTTATCCTCTTTATATTAAAATCTAATAACAAATTGTGATAACAGAACTGTGGTATGATCTTACACCGGTTTGTCCTGCTTTGTTAGAGTCAGAAACTGAAGCTTGGTATCCTGAGATGTTTGCGATGTTTCAAATTGTTTATCTGGGTTACGGCGTCACTGCTGATATGCTGTTTTATTTATTTGTTAAATCCTGAATATAATAACATCAAATCAAATTGATGAGGCCGTATGGGAGCAGTTTAAGCTGAACGAAGAGATGTCAGTTTCTCTGTCAGTCTCAGGAGACGACGTGGCATTTAATCGGTTTACGCTCTCACCATGGGACATGATTCCTCCATCTGTCTCTCAGAGTGACATCCAGCAGATCTGCAGCACCACCTGATATTTAAATCCACATCTTTATTTATTTAGAGAGTTATTCATTGTATGCTTTGTGTAAGATACAAATACTACGTGAATGTGCTGCATCCCAAATCACAAAACTGCTCACAGCAAATATTTCAGCACCCATTAATATAATTTAAATATATTCTAAAGTATTTGGACACCAAAACCCTAACACCAATACCACTTTAGTAAAAATACTAAAGATACTGAATTATACTAACATTTCCAATTAGAACACCACATATCTGAAATGGAGTAATTTGGAATCAAACATGCAGCAGTCCAGTCAAAAAAGACAAAGACCCGATAGGAGATGGATTAAAGCAATGGGGACAGTTATACCCAATGGATTAAATAAAAATTAAAATAAAACAATAGAAGAGCCTCACTCTGACCCTGGGTGTCCTTTCATTGCTTTTATTGCTTTAATTCTTTGGATTTGTTTTATTTTATTCTAAATTTTTACATTTACAACATTTTGCAGAGAACCTTATACAGAGTAAGTTACAACTGGTACAACCTTACAATCTAGTCATTATGGGCTTGCTCAAGGACCCACCAGTGGTATCTTGGTTGAGATGGGATTTGAACCCTAGACCTTCTGCTCCATAGTACAGTACCTTAACCGATAGGCTACTACAGTTTTAATTTATCGCATTTAATTAAATTTTTAGGCTGTTAAAGTTTTATTAAATTGTCTTTAAGTATGTCTTTTTCTAAAAATACCATCTTATAATTGATTTAAAATATTTTGAAATATGTATTTCACTTACCATTATAATGTATTTATTTTAGTTTCTTAAAATATTTTTAATTTATTTATTTTTATTTTTAAAATGATTTTATTAAAATTTATTTCTTGTTATATCTATTTATATTTTAGTTATTTTATTTGAGCGATTTTATCTGTGTGGAAGTTATATTTTAGCTTTGTATATATATACAATATATATATATATATACGTGTATTGTATATATATATACGTGTATATATATAGTCAAGTCAAGTCAGATTTATTTATATAGCGCTTTTTACAATGGAGCATTGTCTCAAAGCAACTTTACAAGATTAGATTATCTTCTAATAACTACGTCCAATCCCAAATTGAGCAAGCCTAGGGCGACAGTGGCAAGGAAAAACTCCCTGTTTTATATATATATAAGTCTAAAGGTTATCCTAACCTTAATCCTAACTCTAATGTTAATCCTAATCCTAATCCTAACCCCAACCCTAATCCAAATTCTAGCCCTGAGAGTTTTGATTCTTTCTGTTTGAGCTTTAGATTACTTTATAAGGTTATGCAGATTCTATGTTTCCCAGTTATTAGAATATTCCTGATGTGGCTCTGGTTCCAGTTTGTTACCTCTGGTTGGGGTTAAAGGTCGCGACTCAGGGCGCAGTACAGTCAGCATTTCTTTCATTCTGCAGCCCCAACATCAGAACCTGATCCAGAACCAGAACCTTTATTCCATTATTCCTCTTGTATGTAACCATAACTAAAGTGTTACCCCAGACTCAATGTGTAATTGGAACTTTGGAAGTTTGGATTTTATTCTGACTGGAGGTTTGGATGGCTGAACATGGTTTTCCTGATAACAGCTTCAATACGTCTGTAGATGAACTCACATGACATCTATAACAAAGCAAGAGAAAAGAGACTTTAGAGAAAAGCAGAAGAAATCACGTTAAAATCACTAAAGTGTGAGTGAGGAGGAACAGAGCGCTCAGCCCATCATCCTGACATCTTCCTACAGGAAGGTCATCCAGAGAGAACAGAAGAACAGCTGAAGTAGAAGCAAACCTTTCACACAATCACTTTAGCAGGAAATAAAGATTAATTTGACGACCTCAGAGACGTGTATGTGCGAATGCTCCTCAGAGTGCAAACGTGGAGACTGATTTAAAACTCGAAGAGAAGCTTTAAAGTGAACTGCTGTACAGACCAGACACATTTTCCAGATGAGTTTCTCTTAACAGAGTGTCCTGTTAGAATGAAATAAGTCATGAGTGGAAGAACATCACCATGTCCATTAGAACAGAACAGAACAGCTCAGCGGAGTCTAAATCTCACGGATACTAAAATTAAAATGGCTTTAACGTCATCGTAACGACAGGATGTTAGGGAAATGGGTCGAAATGGGTCGCATTATATTTATTTCAGATACTTTCCTCGTACATGTAAGTGTCAGTGACATTCTAACGTTATATATTTCACTGCATTGTTTTTCATTTCCATAAACTGCAGCCTAGAGTCCTTCTAATAACTATAACTAAAACGGATTATTAAATTAAAACTTTAACAGCAGAGCATTCAAGAGTCACAGGATACATGATCCAGGTTCAAATCTAAATGTGACAACGTTAAGTAACGAAGCACAAGTATGTCAAGATACCTATAAATAAATTTAAAAACATAATAATAATAATAATAATAATGATAATAAAACTTATTTATAGGTATCTTTCAAGACACTCAAGGACACCTTCCAGTGAAAATCAATTACATAAAATACAGTAAAAGAAAAAAACAGATACAAATCCCAGCATAGCAATGATTTGAATTAAAACTGAAAGATAAATTAATATTTAATACTTTGTACTTTTCCTTACTACATTTCAAAAGAAAAATCTGCACTTTTACTCACTCCATTTTCAAAACAGACTGGGTCCTTTAGCTTTTATGAATCTATTTATTTAACTCATTTATGTATCTATTTATTTTTCCATTTAATTCAGACATTTCTTTCTCTACTGAATTTAATTTTATGTTCTTAAAGTTTTATTCAATTTTACTTGAATTTCAAGTTTTTTTATAAATATTATTTTCCTTCAATTACCATTTTTCTATTTGTTTTAGATTCTTAAAATATGTTTTATCTATTATTTTTTTAAATAAGTCTCTTTTTAAAATAATTTTATTAAAATGTATTTATTCTAATTTTATTTTAGTGATTTTATTGGTCTGGATTTATATTTCTGTATTCTTAGAGAATATTATATTTTTATTTTTATGTTTTTTCATAAAATGCTTAATTTTATTTCAAATGTTTCCTTACATTATTTTTTATGACATAATAAAGTACAAGTATGTCTTTTATTATTTCTGTAACTTAATACTTTTTACTTTTACTACACTTACTGAATTTCTAAAGAAAAATCTTCAGTTTTTACTCACTACATTTCCAAAGCTAGTCTCATTACTTTAGCTTTTATGAATCTGTTTATTTATCTAATTTATACATCCATTTATTTTTCTGTTTATTCAATTATTTTTCTGTTATTACTTTTTATTGTTTTATTAAATTTTCTTATTTAATTTTTATTACAATTGTTTTTTAAATTTATTTCAATTTATTTCAAATGTTTTTATTTCTTACATTTACCATTTTCCATTTTTTTTTTATTTTAAAAGAAAAATAAACATTTTATCTACTTTTTAAAAATAAGTCTCATTTCAAAATAATTTTATTAAAATTTGTTTCTTCTAAATATTATTTTACTTTAGGTATTTTATTGGTCTGGATTTATATTGATATAAGAACAATCTGTAGTTTTTACTCACTACGTTGTCAAACCAGCCTTGTTACTATAGTTCTTACTTTAATTACTTTACTTATTTATTTATTTATTTATTTTTCTATCTATTCATTTTCTTCTTCTTTTTTAGCCAGTTGTAGTCAGGTGTCTCATGAAGCACCAATTAGAATAAAGGTTTATACTTAATGCAATGCAAGAGGGTGAGAGGGTGCACACTGGGTGTCCTTCAGAAAGGGCTCTGCTTCAAAAAGAAAGGCTTTTAAAATAAATCACCTTTAGTAGCATGCAGTTTTACTTCTGCATGAGTAAAATATATAAACCTCCTCTGTTACTTGAGTATTTTTTATCAGAATAGTAGCATTAGTAGTACTTCTGTGTATTTCTGCCTCGTCTGAGGTCTGGGATTATATTAGCCGTACCTGAGGGAATGCTGACACAGTGACCCCTACAGTGGCATCACATCCAGCACCCGGTATTCTTTGAGAATAGGTGCTGGACCCTGAAACCCTCAGCAGGAATAGCAGGCTTAGAACATTATAAAGAACTCGGGTCAGTCCAGCTCCTCCTGAGGGACCTCCAGACATTCTCAATTCAACTGAGAGGTAAAATCCCTCCAACAGGTCCTGGGTCCGGAGTGAAAGCTGGAATTATTTCCACATCATGTGTTATAGATTTTTGAGTGAGGTTGCAGATCATCACATGCAGAACAGTTAACATGAGGGCGTAAAAATATAAGGTTATGCTGTCTAATACTGGCAAAGTAAAGAATAGTCAGATAGTATTTAGTCATTTAATTGTCACATCAGACACATTCACACATTCGCGTCTTCAGAATGTCAGAGGGACAGACCACTTTGAGTTACGAGACAGGCTCACAACTCTACTCTCTGCCAACTCTGAGGACCGGTTTGCATTACAGAGTTCTAGTAGAACCCAAGTTTGTATGTGTGTGTCACACTGTGTTATTTTGCAAGGTCATTAAACTGTTTTTAATACAGTATAAAGTGTGTTTTTATTTTTTGGTATCTTCCAAGTATAAAACAGTATGATGGCAGACATAGACACAAATATATTTAGAAATTGTCTGCTAATGTTACGTTTAGCTCTGGTTTGAGCTATTCTAGCACCTGTTTCTAAAAATAAAAACGCTTAAACGAATTATCCACTAAGAGAGTGTTTCCCAACCTCACACATGCTCTGTCATGAGGAGGGCCCATGCCCCAAATTAGGAACCATGGTGCTAAGACATACCATTACTGGGACCATTATGCAGAAACCATCCTCACAATGGACTGCCAAGACAAATAAACACACAAGAATATTTTTTTTTCTCTTCATTATTGACTTATACACTATAGTTTTTATATTCTCTATTTTATTATACTCTTCGTAATATTGCATTTTCTCTTAAAATAGTAGTCTACCTGTTTTTATGTTAATGATTCAACTTTTAAATATGTTCTCTCTGATAATATTTATTTAGTTTCTGTAGGGTTATTGTTTCGACAGGACTCTACAGGAATTACAGAGACGAACGCAGATTCAATAATAATGACCATTCTAGTAATTTATTTAGCGTTTAAGCTTACAAATAACAATACGTGCGGTGTTCACCAATAAACAAAACATAACCAGCAGAACAAAACTAAAACAGGATACACCGGGATACGAAGACGCGACTGGGCTAAACAGCAACTCGAAAACATAACCTTGATCAGGCAACACGTTAACTTAACCGGGTGAAGCAAACTACATGTTATCTTTAGCAAGATTCACAACAACACATAAACAGAGTAGAGGTGTAGAGGTTTACCGCCAAACGACAAAATATCCCAATGATCAGAAAACTGCATTAGAAAATAAACGGAGGACATCCGCTCATTTACAGAGCTAACGTGTTCTGAAACACCAAGACGAGATGCTATCGGCTCAATAACTGAGCTAGCAAGTTCAGAACCACCATGATGAGATGCCTTTAGCTCAATAAATGAGCTAGCGAGTACGAAAATACCTCAATGAGACGCTATAGGCTCAATAACGGAGCTAACATGTTCTGAAATATCATGACAAGACGCTATCGGCTCAACAATTGAGCTAGCGAGTTCAGAAACACAGACTTTTGACGCTATCGGCTCTATAACTGAGCTAGCTTGTTCAGAAACAGGACAATGAGAAGCTATCGGCTCAATAACTGAGCTAACTTGTTCAGAAACAGGACAATGAGAAGCTATCGGTTCAATAACTGAGCTAGATTGTTCAGAAACAGGACAATGAGAAGCTATCGGTTCAATAACTGAGCTAGCTTGTTCAGACACAGGACAATGAGAAGCTATCAGCTCTATAACTGAGCTAGCTTGTTCAGAAACAGGACAATGAGAAGCTATCGGCTCTATAACTGAGCTAGCTTGTTCAGACACAGGACAATGAGAAGCTATCGGCTCAATAACTGAGCTAGCTTGTTCAGAAACAGGACAATGAGAAGCTATCGGCTCTATAACTGAGCTAGTTTGTTCAGAAACAGGACAATGAGAGGCTATCGGCTCAATAACTGAGCTAGCTTGTTCAGAAACAGGACAATGAGAAGCTATCGGTTCAATAACTGAGCTAGCTTGTTCAGAACAGGACAATGAGAAGCTATCGGTTCTATAACGGAGCTAGCTTGTTCAGAAACAGAACAATGAGAAGCTATCAACTCTATAACTGAGCTAGCTTGTTCAGAAACAGGACAAACATGTGCTGACCGACGCTTGGCCTGAACTTTCCCACGGCTGGTAAGCTGGGGATCTAGTAACTGACCTACAAAAGCTGACCGAACCGGGTGAATAGTGGACTCCAGCCTAGAGCTAGTAAAGAGACCAAACTGATCCCACAGCTCACTAATGAGCTCATCATACGTCCTCTGAAACAACCGGGACCAGTTGGTTTCTGCCCAGACAAGCGCTTTGCCTGTGAGTAGTCAGTTTACAATCACTAGACGCTCATCTTCGGTATAATGAGGGTACTGACGTAAGTAGACCAAACACTGCCGAAAAAATTCACCACATTGATTTTTTCTGTAGCTCGGCCCTCGCAGGCAAACCTGGGGCAGCGCGATGACCTGCCGTCTCCTTTGTTGGTCGGGGCATTCTGTTACGAACGCAGGTTCAATAAAAATGACTCTTCCAGTAATTTATTTAGCGTTTAAGCTTACAAATAACAATACGTGCGGTGTTCACCAATAAACAAAACATAACCAGCGGAACGAAACTAAAACAGGATACACCGGCATACGAAGACGCGACTGGGCTAAACAGCAACTCGAAAACATAACCATGATCAGGCAACACGTTAACTTAACCGGGTGAAGCAAACTACATGTTATCTTTAGCAAGATTCACAACAACACGTAAACAGAGTAGAGGCTTACCGCCGAACGACACAATATCCAAATGATCAGAAAACTGCATGAGAAAATATACACATCCGCCAACCGCCGCAACAGTCAGAATGAGGTAAATCCCCAAAACAATGTCCCGCATCTGAGGGAGACCTTGGGCCTTGCCTAAATAGTGTCTAGTCCACCTGCAAGTCATCCGACTAAGTGCCCTAGCTTCTCCCTCGAATGCTCCATAGTCCGGTGAAGCAATGAACATGTCCTTGACCGGATCGCCCCCCGGCGGCAGGGAGGGGCACCTAAGGTCCAAATCCCCCGCAATCCGTGACAGTTAGGGTTAGTGTTAGACTATTACTATGAATTTATTTATTAGATAACTTAGTTTAATTCTTGCATATAACATCCAAGCAGGTCGGGTTTGTTTTTGAGTCTTGGTCAAGGTTTCTTTCTTATAACGTTTAGGGATTTTCCTTGCCACTGTCTCCCTAGACTTGCTGAATTTGGGATTGGCTTTAGAAGGTAATGTAAAATTATAAAGCTGCTTTGAGACAATACTCAATTGTAAAAGATGCTGTATAAATAGAGCTGACTTTTTAAATACTTTTATTTTTTACTTTTCGCCTTATGTCCTTTTTTCCACAGAACATAATGAATCTGATTTGTGGTGCAACTGGATTTAGTGAAAGGATAGCAAACCTAACGCATGTTAACTATGGACTTAAAGACTATACACACAAATGTAAGATCGAACGTCCAATCCAATGCAACCCAGTACTGGCATTAACCCATGCATTGCGGAGAACATGTAAAACTTCACACAGTCCGAGGTCAGGTTTGAAGCAGGGATCTCATAGCTGTAAGGTGACTGCACTAACCTGTGTTTATAGTGTACTCTGATATAAATAATCGAATGCAAATTTCCCTGCGTGTGTGTTTTTTATTCCGCTCTGATCGCTATTCGTCTTTTCTTACACACATTAATAAATAAAGCAGAATTCATAGCTGCGGTGTTTTATTATTCCGCAGAGCGTTAAATCCACTCCGAGTTCTGACTGAGGATAAACTGATGCAGGCTTTTTCCTTTCATTAATCCGGGCGTGATGTTAGACGTGAACTCCAGACCTGAGACTCGAAGCGCTTTTAACCAGCTATTATTATTAGCGTTTAGTCTCTCGGCGTTTATCTGGCTCTCTCTCCTCATCACTCATTTATAACAAAAAAAGTCATTACCGCCGCCATCGAGCTCTGCTTTCATGCCGTTCAGACTTCAGCACATGGTAATAAAAGGTGTTTTATGGCTCTTTTGAGCTGCGCAGTATGAACGCTGACTTCATTAACGCCGGTTACAGAGAGAGAACCTTATCATTTAACCGTTCCATTACCGCTGAATAAGGATCTATTATAGAGCTCGAGAGCACCGCCTGTTTAACACACTGATCCTTCACCTTCCTCCGCTCTTCATCAAGAGCCTTTCAACACACACTCTTCATCCTCACTATGCAGTGATTAGAGTGTACGATTTAGGACACGGTAACTATGATTTTGTGTAAATGAGGAATCTGAGTTTTAGTCTTACTGATGATAAGTGGATGAAAGATCTGATAAAAATACTCAATTAAAAGTTGTTTAAAAGTTTATGCATTTTGCTCAAGAAGTATAAAAGCACAAGCTACTAAATGTACTTACAGCATTTCTCTTAGATTCCAGAAACACAGACTGAGATGTTGTTATTCTGTGCAAGCATCTACGCTTGGTGGACTTGTAGGTGAATGGTGGATGGTGGCCTTGAAGGGGAGTTCTGTGCAAGTACCTACGCTTGGTGGGCTTGTAGGTGAATGGTGGCCTTGAAAGGGAGTTGGATTACGGGTATGAAGGGGAAATGGAAATGTATGGGTACCCATCATCAGTGGAGTTCCTCTGGGTCATAGGGTGTTTCGGCCCTTAACTCTATACACCCTCTCCAGAGGCGGCCAGCTGCAGGATGATCAGCCCTGCACTTGCGTCCCAAGCCCAATTATCCATGAGAGTCACCTTGTTGGCAGACATCTCATGGGACTATGCATGGCAGGGGCGTCCGGTTCCCTGAGTCAGGCCTAACCTGGCTGACCGCATACCTCCTGTTGCACTCCAACAGGGGTCGTTTCTCTTCAGCCAGAGCCACTGGCTGCTCCTTTCGGCTGCCTCTGATGCGGCTTTGATGGCTGTGCGCAGGTTCTGGCCCCTGATTCCCAAGTCCCTCAGGAGTTTTGTGGTGGATGTTCCCACAAAACCCCTCCACCCAACCTCCACTGGGCGGACTTCAGCATTCCAGCCACGGTGTCGTGCTTCTGCGGTCAACTCGGAATACCGCAGGTGCTTCCGCTCAAATGTCTCCTCCATGGAGTCCTCCCAGGGTACAGTGAGTTCGCCTATGTATACCTATTTTAGGGAAGGGGACCAAAGCATCAGGTCAGGCCTCAAGGTGGTAGTGGCGATCTCTGTGGGGAATACCAGCTGTTTGCCAATGTCTGCCAGCAACTTCCAGTCGCGTGCTGGGCACAGCTGGTTTCTCTCTGCTGGTTTAGAGTTCCTCCTAGCAGCTGTGGCCCCTTCACGGACAAAGGCAACTTCCCATGAGGCGTCAGATGTTGGCAGTGGCAGGGCATTGATGCTGGATCGTTTACCTTCCAGTGTGGAGGCGAGGCTCTTCAAGACTTGGTTGTGGCGCCAGGTATACCGTCCCTGGGTGAGACTGGTTTTACACCCTGTTAGTATATGTCGGAGGGAGGTTGGCTTGGCGCACAGAGCGCACGCAGGATCTTCGCCAACCCACTGGTGGAGATTGGTTGGAGTTGGAAGGACATCGTAGGTGGCTCTGATGGCGAAGCTCAGGCTCTTTGCCTCCATGGCCCATACATCCCTCCAGCTCAACTTTCTTCTTTCAACACCTTCCCACCGTGTCCACTGACCCTGTTGTCCAAGGGCGACTGCCTTCGCCCATCTTATGGCCTCCTCCTGACACCGCACTTCCTCGACCACCATCTTCCTCCGTGCTGGCGCAGTGACACAGGTTGGACGGCTAGTTGTTAAACCAAGGCCTCCTCTTCCTTGCTGAACATTCCCCACGATGTCAGCATGCCTGAGAGCTGCTATCGCTTCCTCCACTGCTCTCGTTGGTATCCACTTGCACCCTGTTGCCAAGGTTGGTGCGTTTTCCCTAACCACTGGGTCTTTGGATTCGTTCAAGGTCATCTGGAGTCGAGTTTTGGCACACTTGAACTCCTCTGTAAGACTGGTAAGGGGCAACTTCAGGACACTGTCTCCGTAGAGGCCTATGGTGGTCAGGCATCGCGGAACTCCAAGCCACTTCTTGACATGGACCGTAATTCTTCTCTCCAGCTTCTCTACTGTTGAAATCGGCACCTCGTAAACTGCCAGGGGCCACAGCACTCGAGGTATCAGGCCAAACTGGAGGCACCAGGCCTTGAGTTTCCTAGGAAGATGGGTACTGTTGATCGCCAGTAGGCCTGCTTTGAGGAATTCTGGTTTTGAAGCAGGATGTCTGTTAATGAGAGTAAGAGGTACAGATCCATGGCACTGAATCATCTGCAAAAAAAATCATATAAATGACCTTATCATCTTTAGCTAACCACAGAATAAACACATTTCCAAAATATATGAAATACTTTCGAAATTTTATTTAATA
Organism: Ancistrus triradiatus; assembly: GCA_025084515.1. Lineage (NCBI taxonomy): Eukaryota > Metazoa > Chordata > Actinopteri > Siluriformes > Loricariidae > Ancistrus > Ancistrus triradiatus. The sequence goes on along the minus strand of JAJAGP010000011.1, from coordinate 139,989 downwards.
AATGCTGCTAAATCTCTAAAATAGTTTAACTACATGAATCATCTGCAACAAAAATCAAACAAATTTACATACATTATCGTCTTTATCTAACCAGAGCAACAACAGAATCAAAACATTTTCAGACAACAGGAACCAAAATATACAAAATACTTTGTAGTTCTTTTAAATAAATAATTTATATAAATCTCTCATAACTAGACATGGTAATATTCAGTAATGAAGTAAATTCTGATCTTTAACTCAAACTACAGTTATCATCGACTCTCTGAAACACTCTCACTGCATTTTAGTCCAACAAACTCTAGCTTGAACCATTTATTACACCATTATCAGTATTTAAGACTTTATAAGACTTTATAATTACATAACATCACTTACTAAAGCTCTTGTTTCTTTGGGAGACACAAAATGCATTGCGTTTGCATATTGTTGATTCTGATTCTGCTTCAATGTAGAATCCAAAATGATGAAAAATGTGTCAGATGTTTAGATATAAAAAACATCATTTTTTATATTTCAATTTAAAAAAATAATACTTTTTACGTTAATCCTTTTCCTTCCAATTTAATCATATGATAAGTTAAAAGCGTAACGTGGTGTAATGTACAACCAAACGTAAAATCAAACTCTCAGTTTCTACTGATCATAAGTAACCTCTGAAATGCTGAACCTGTGATCCAAAAGGAAAGCAATCATTTTTACATTTTTACTTTTTACTTATAATAGGTTCATCATTTCAGAACAGATTACTTAAGATCAGTAGAAACTCAGAGAAGTTTGCTTTTTTGTTTTAAAGTGATTGTTTTAACATTAATCCACGTTAGGCTTTGTTCATGTTAAGTGTTTTTAGACTCTCCCGGCTCTAACAGAGAGCAGTCGGTTGAACTCGGTACACTGTTGAAGCTCAGTATCATGCTTTAGATGTTTTATCATGTTGGAGGTGTAACCTCATTTATAACAGATCAACTTTAAACACAGATTACATTTAACCTTTTTGTTTTAAACTTTTAAGCGTCCATCTTCTGCTAATGGATGTTCTGCATGTTGGATCTTCTCCTAATCCTGAGTTAGATCATACCTTAGAACCCTATGTTAGTGCACTACATAGTACATCGGCCGTGTCTGAAATCACAAACGCTGTATGGATGGAGTGTGTTTAACTTCACAGCGCTGATTAAAGGTCGGTCTCTGAGCTTCTTTATTGCTCACATTAAGTTGAAGTTTATTGTAGAATGTAGATTTTCCTCAGCTCATTAGAACCTCTCCTCTAACTCATCACTAGTACCAAACACTAATTTGTGAGTTTAATTAAATCAGAGTTCCTACAGAATTAAAAGTTCTCAGCCTCTGGTTCAACCTTAGTGCAGCTAATAAACTTTCGGATGATTAAAAAGCCTCACAAAGCCAAACCAAAAAGCAGAAGATTATTAATAAATAAGTATAAAACATTGAATTAAAATGTTTAAGATTCAAACTCGTTTTGTAGATAAAACTACAAAACAGATCAAAATCATTCACACACAATGACAACTTTCCAGTCTGCTGCTCTTCCTCCTGCACGAGAAGCTCAAACACTGATTAAACCAAAGAGCCAAAAGTTTGTAGATGCCCAAAAATTGCAGAAACAGCAGGATTAGTTTGGAGTTTGTTACAACGGGCTTTACTTTTCTGAGAAGGCTTCCAATAGATTATGGAACACAACTGGGAATGAGGTTGAACAGTAATCCAGTAAGTCAGTTGGTATTCCAATTCATGTCATACATGCGTCATGGAGTTAAGGTCAGGACTCAAGTTTAATGTCAAACCATTTCTTTAGGAGTTTTGATTTAGGAGGGCAGAAAGTTCATGAAGTGACATGTTGGAGATTTAGTAAGTGTTGGTAAGTGTGATATTCAGAGTGACTCGCCAGGTCCAAAAGCAAAACCAGCCACTCAGAGTGAAATGTGGACTACAAATCAGAAGGTTAAAGTTGATTTAGATTTGTTCTGATATCTGATGTTAACTTTTAGTCCAGTATGTTTGGATTAAAGCAGCTCAAAATAAACAATGTTCAGTGTCATAATAACTAGATCTGCACAAAACTAGGTGAAAGTACAAGAGCTGAAATGTGGCAAACTGAAATAATCAGTTCTCTTCTTTCTAGCTATGCTGCTACAGCTAATGCTGTCAGGGTCTCATGCTACACATGGCATCAGTGATTGTTAATAGACACTGTGCTCTTAATCAGTTACTAACTACATTTTCTGTTTTCTCTCCAAGCTGTGTTCCAGTACCAGTTCCAGCCCCACACATGATGTTCATCTGCTGCAGCTTCACTCAAGCTGCTTCCGTCATCAGCTCCAGCCTCCTTACCATACCCGGGCCACTTAATGCACATTTTATTTGAACTATGACTCCATGATTTTAGTTTCGCTCTTAGATTTATCATCTATGCCGCCCAAGGAGGTTGGGTCCCTTTTTGAGTCTTGGTCCTCCCAAGGTTTCTTGCTCATAACACTTAGGGAGTTTTTCCTTGCCACTGTCACCCTAGGCTTGCTCAATTTGGGATTGGACATAGTAATTAGGAGATAATCTAAACTTGTAAAGTTGCTTTGAGACAATGCTCCATTGTAAAAAGTGCTATATAAATAGATCTGACTTGACTTGACTTGAAATTGTGGCATGTAGAAAAAATGTGGATTGTGTCCCGATACTTTTGGTCACGTGTGTCTGTGTCTGTGTGTGCGTGTGCGTGTCCGTGTGCGTATGTGTGGATCGACCCTGAAACACACAGCGCCCCACACAGCGCAATTATCTACGTAACGGGGTTTGAATCGTGTACAATAAACAGTTCGAGCCGGATTAATCACAGGAATGTGTGGAAGAATAAAAAGGGATAATAATATACAGCTTTTTAGGCACTATATTACAATATCATAAAAAAAAAAAAAAAACAAGATTAAGCATTCACTTTGCAGCGATTATTTGAATTATATGATCAAATCTAAACTCTCCTCCCTCGGGTATCATCTCTGTGTCTGTACATGACCACTGGCCCTGTGGGTCACAGCGGTGTTGGGTTAGTGATTTAGTGCTGAGGGGTAAGATTAAAATCTTACAACCCTTTCCTCTGTGTGTGTGTGTGTGTGTGTGTGTGTGTGTGTGTGTGTGTGTGTGTGTGTGTGTTTGGTGGTGGTGGTGGAGGGTTTCCGGTTTCCTCGTGTCCTCCAGATGTCCTCATGATGAAATTAGAGAGTGGGAAACAGCTCATACATTACACACCTCAGTACACTTTATTTAAGACACACACACACACACACACACACACACACAGACACACTTTTGGAGATTGGAACAACCTGCCTCAGAGACAATGGAACAATATAACAACAAAAAATAAGCCCTCACACTCGGGACTGCACCACCTGAGAACCTTCAGCACTTCTAAAGATTATATTTTAAATTACTTTTATGTAATTCAGAAAAAAAAACATTTAATACTTAGACCAATCAGAAATCTCTGTAATATGAATAATATATTTAAATCTAACAGTACTTTTATTGATTAACCTGTATTACTTCTGTTCCCACCTCTGTGAGACGCCATAGGTGTCATAAATCATCTTTAATAAACCTTACTTGTATATTTGAGTCTTTTTTCTCAAAAAAGATTTTTCTCAATTTTTACATATTACATATTACAAGTACAAGTTTTTGTTTCCCAAATGAGTCATGACAATATTTTATTACACTAAAACATTAAACTTAAACCAAGGCAAATCTATTTCGATAAACAAAAATTAGAAGTTTAAACTATAATGCTGTGATATCGGACTGTACCGTGATTTTTATGTTTCCTCGAGCGGTTAGATAAAAACATGTCATGACGTGCAAGAGCTGCTTCTGTGAGGATTCTTGGATAAGTAAAGCTTAACGATGTCAGATTTGTTTAAAGAACTGGATTAGAGTTGGATTAGCTGTTCTTATCTGATCTCCAAACACACTCTTGATTGAGGATCAGAAAACAAAGAGAAGAATCCTGTATTATTCAAGAGCTTTGCTCAAAGCCAGGTTTCTGTTACTGTCTGCTTAAAAACAGAATAAACTAAATAGATTTTTTTTTCCCTAAACACAGCCTGTCATGAACATCACAGACTCTCAAATCAACATCTCTCACTCCTCCAAGTCTAGGTTTGGGTATCCTTTTCATTTTATTGATTCTGATTCTGATCGGTCCTAAGATCGTTTAACATGCTGAGAAACAGGTCGGTGACCGAAATGGTTGTTGGCCGGACATTACCATAGTCACGTAGTCTTCTTATGCTACTGTAATGTAAATATAAAGGATATTTCCACAAGAATATGTAGAAAAGAGTAAAAACAATACGTAAATGAAAGCCCGAGTATAATAATTCCATCTACACAGCATCCGAATCTTAAACTGTTCTACAAAAAATCCACACACTTCTTCAATTACAAACTCACACTGTAGAGCCAAAATATAAACTCACTATGTAATATATACATGAATAAACACCTCCCTGGCTGCACACGACCAAGAAGGAATGAGTCCAGTTACAGAAACTCTGATTTAATGTAAACAGGTAATCACCTTTTAAACACTTTAAACCCTTAAGTACATAAATCCAAAAATCACGGAGCTATTAGTAGGAAGTCACAACAGGTGAATGACCGGCGCTCGGCACCTCTATGTAGGAGAAGCAGCAAACTTTAACATTAAACGTCTCTGCTTGTGTCCTACAAACACAGACCGTAACATAACGTAGTTCCTTCTTACGCAAGAAACAGGAACAGCTTATGCAGAAACAAGTATGACCCAAATAATATTAATAGCAGTAAAAATACACATGCTAAACCTTTTAAAATTCGATCATTTGTTTACTTCTGAAGTCATAAGACAAATTTTTATTTCCTATTATAATTAGTTATAATTGTTAGGACCTCGTCGGATGGACATTAAACAGAGTGTACCTGTATACAACTATTAAAAGTGTAAATATCTGCTTGGTTTCTTTAAAGGCACGATTGCATGATTATATTTAATAATCAGTATATTGCATCAGCTCTCAATGAATGCTTCCAGAATTAAAAAAAACCTTTAAGGTAAATATTTATATCTTATTATAATCTATGTGTTTCTGGTGATGTTTCTTCTAAATGTCTGTAGCCAGTTCTCACTGGAATAATGATGTGTTTATATTATTACAGTATTAAAACCTTTGAGGGATAACTGTTTCTGACAATGATGATATAATAAATACATAAACAATTATTTAAAATGATGCTACTTCATAACTGGCGTTGAAAGAACTGTTTCAGAGTAGGAGCCTAACCCTAGATACAAAACGATCTCCTGTTTGATTTGATGGTTAAACTGGTACAGAACAGTCAGTGCTTTTATTGGAATAGCTTTATATTTTTATATAAATAAACTAACAGAGCCAAACAATTGATTCTGCAGATGCATAGCTACAGGATTGCAAGATGTGGTTAAAATAAATTTATTTATATAATTAATCTATTTATTTAGAACACAGGAATCAGAGACACAGGGCAGTTAGGGAGCATTAAGTTAGAAATGGTCTTGTAAAGTTTAAACTCTTTGTTTAACTTACATCTATTTTTTTCCATTTTTAAAAGCGTAGTAATATGCTTATGGTTTAAAGAAATAAAAATCCTACAGTATCCATCATTAATTTAACTAAAATAAAAACTGTAAAACTTTACTGCATGTAAAGAATCTCAGCGTGTAACACCTGACCATAATAATAATAATAATAATAATAATAATAATAATAATAATAATATTATTATTATTATTATTATTATTTAAGGTTATTTATTAGCGGTGTTTCGGTTTGAGCTGTTAAACAGATCGTATTAATAATTCCGTGTATTTTATCTCTGACTGTCAGTGTGTGATTAGTAATGCCTGATCTCTGCTCAGCCTCTCCCAGGTGGATCCAGATGGATTAGTTCTGCCTGTCAGATCTGATCCGGTGCTCCGTCACTCCGTCGATCGGTTCCAGTTCTGGTTCTGCAGACAGGAGCCGTGTGTGTGTGTGTGTGTGTGTGTGTGTGTGTGTGTGTGTGTGTGTGTGTGTGTGTGTATGTGAGTGAGTGAGTGAGTGAGTGAGTGAGTGAGTGAGTGAGTAAGTGAGTGAGTGGTCAGGCATGTCAGGTGACTTAGAGTTTGTAATTAAAAAAGCTCTGATGAAAAAGTTCTTTATTATTATTATTATTTGTGTTTAATATGACACCTTATCGGTTCAAACACTTAAAAAAGATGAAGGATTCAAAGCTGTATCAGTTTAATGTCTCACTCCTGATTAAAAATAATAATTAAAAACATCCTTAATTAGGAATTAAACTCTCCAGGATCTGCTGTTACTGGAAAATAATCAATATCTGGATGGTGTGATTATTGTGATTATTGAAGGTTCAAGAAAAACAGGAATTGATCCCAGATCTAACTCTGCTTCCTGATCATGAAGATCAACATCACCTTCATCACCTGATGGATCCTGATTGGTTATGATGGATCATGGCTAGAGTAATGGATTGGATTGGATATTGATAGGTGCTGACAGATCCTAATGGATGCCTGACAAATGTTCTGATTCTGATCAATTCTAGCAGATCCTAACCTGTTCTAATTGATCCTTCTGAATTATGATGGATTTTGTTGAACTGATTGATGATGTTTGATCCTCATAGATTGTGGTAGCCTAGCGGTTAAGGTGTTGGACTATGGAGCAGAAGGGTTGGGTTCAAATTCCAAGCTGCCTCCAAAGCTGCTAATCCGTAACGCACAATTACTTGGACTGTACAACTGTGTCAACGGTAAGGTGCTCTGGATAAGGATGTCTGCTAAATGACATAAATGTAAATATTGATGGATTTTGGTGGATCCTAATGAACCCTGATGGATTGGGATGGATCTTGGTAGATTCTGAGGGATACAGATGGATGCTGATTGATCTTGATGGATCCTGGCTATAGTAATGAATTGGGTTGGATTTTGATTGCTTTTGATTGATTCTAATGGATTCTTGATGGATGTTTAATGGATTCTGTTAGATCCTAATGGATTCCTGATGAATTCCTGATGGTGCTGATAGATTCCTGGTGGACCCTGTTTGCTTTTTATAACATTTGATACATACTAATGGATTCCAGATGGATCCTGATGGTTCTTGATGGATTCTGATTGCTTTTGATAGATCCTAATAAATGTCTGTTGGATTGTGATGGATTTTGGTTGCTTCTGATAGATCCTAATGGATCCTAATGGATTCTGATGGATTTTGATAGATTCTGATTTGTGCTGATGGATTCTGAAGAATTCTGATATATTGCTGAATGGATCCTAACCTGTTATGATTGATTCTGATTGATCCTGGTAGATGATGGATGAAATATGGTGGATTTTTTGGATCCTGGTTGATTTTGAAGGATTCAGACAAATGCTGATTGATCTTGATGGATCCTGATAGATCCTGAGAGATTCTGAGGGGCTGTAATGGAACATGATGGAATGTGGGTTCAGGTGTGTGTCTCGTGTGATAAACTTCTCATCATCTTTCTTCTCTTCACACCTGGGCTGATAGATTAGAAGAACATTTGATTGTTCCAGGATGAGCCTCTCTTTCACAGCCCACACTGAAACACAAAAACGCTTTATCGATTGATACGGACCGAGCAAAAATCTGTATTTCTCACCGAGGCTTCTCCAATCTCACCATGCAGAAGGACTTCCTCTGATTCTCACTGTTACTGCTCTGAGAATCAATATGTCTGATAACTGACTGTCACTGGAAAGAATAAGAATTTAATGCTGCAAGTTCTAATCAGAAATGGATAAACAATATACAAACAATAAATAAACACAACATTAAACAGTACATATGATTAGTGACACGATTCACCCCGGTGCTGCTTTATTCCCATGTGAGGGCAGGTGGAGACGCCACAGAGTTATTATTATTCATTACAAAAAAAAGAAAAGAAGTCATGAATATTTTTGGCGCTGCACCTGTTAGGTGTAATTTTAGCAAAGACACAGTGTTTAGTACTGAGGTCCTTAAACCATCACAGTTCCACCTCCAGAATTCATTCATCAATAGTTCTTAAAAAAAAAAAAAAAAAAAGCAATTCACAAGAAAACCCCAAAAAGGTCAAAACAGGACTTTAAATGCAATTTATATACATATGTGTATAATGACCATATTTAACATATTGTCAACGACTGGACCCAAAAGTTTCAAAAGACCATGGACATTATAAGAACATTTTGTTGTTTTATTCTCATGTTTATTTCAGATCTTTGCTCTGTATTTGTTTTTTGTTTTGCTTTTAACCTCTGCGAATGCTTTCTGGATTTGAGCGTCTATAATCCGCTCTTTATTTGCAGCTTCTCCTTCGGTTCTTGGTTCTATTTGAGTGGAATCATGAATCAGGCAGGTCATTATGGGCGAGAGAAAGGCGATGACATTTCCATCCATTCTTCTCACCTGTGTGTTTGTGTTGAGCTCTGGCAGCTCGTCATCCATCTCATACCCAACATTTCCAATCCATTCTTTCCTCTTTCCTCTCCCCAAATCCCCGGAGCTGCTGAACTCTGCAGCCTCGCCATTTTTCATTTCCTCACAATTCCCAGACCAAAGTCGTTTAATTTCTATCAGAGCGTTATCGACGTGAAAGTCCCGGTGGCTCGGGGATTTGTTATTTCCAGAACAGGTTCAGATTGGAAATAATAGTAACATCACAGAGGGGGAAGCGGGTCAGAACCTGAAAGAAAATGTTTTGTAAGATGTCGAACAGAACAGAGGAACAAAAAGCTCAGGTGGCTGCTGCTGGGGTTTGTATGTCGAAAGCAAAGTCTGATACGTTTCCTGCTGAGGAAAATCCTCGCGACTCAAAAATCTTATTCTCTCACATCAGTCAGTCTTATGAAGGCCTACATTAAATAGAGCAGCTTATTTATAGAACCGTGTGACACCATTTACCATCAAACACAACCTATAGTTATTCTACATACAGAAAAGGTAAATAAAAAGAGCAGAGTTCCTTATGTTGAATGTCTTTTTTTTGCTTTTTTTCTGGGTAATAAACATAGATTCCTGCATTTCAGGCCTGCAACACATTTCAAAAAAGTTGTTACATTATAGCATTTATCACTTTGTACACTTAAACACTTATACGGAGGGTACCAAGTGATTTAGTGTTTCAGGTGATATTTTGTTCCATTCTGTGTAACAGTATGGGGTCATCGTCCCATTTTTCGTTTCTAAATTCTCCACCCATTCTCTATCAGAGACAGATCAGGACTGCAGACGGGCCAGTCCAGTACCCATACCCTCTTCTTCCACAGCCGTGCTACATGCTGTAATGTGTGCAGGATTTGATTTTGCTTGTTTTGCCTTGTTGATAAATGCATGGACGTCCCAGATAAAGATGTCATCTTGAAGGCAGCTCATGTTGCTCTAAAATCCAGTGGACTTTTCTGCATTAATGCTGCATCACAGAAGTGGAAATGACCTTTACCAAGGGCCCTGACCCAACCCCATACCATGCCAGAGCCTGGCTTTTGGACTTGTTCCTCATAACAGTCTGGATTTCTTCCAAAAAAGCTCTGTTATACTGATGGGTTTGAGCACAATCCCCGTCCCCACTGTATGATGGTCCATCCCAGATGCCTCCGAGCCCAGTAAAGCCGACCCCCCTTTTGGACATGGTTATAACATAAGGCTTATTTTTAGCACAGTAACGTTTGAAGTGGTATCTGTGAATGTAACTCTGTATTGTAGAGCTTGGTAAAGGTTTGATAAAGGAATCCCTTGCCCATGTGGTTCTATTAGCTATTGATGAATAACAGTTCTTGATACAGTGCCGTCTGAGGGAGCGGAGATCACCCCTCTTCAGTTTAGGCTTTTTAGGAAATTCTTCCAGATTCTGAATGGTTTAAAGATATTATGCCCTGCAGAGGGAGAAATATATAAATCCCTTCGAGTCTTTCTTTGAGGAACATTGTTTTAAACATTTAAATCATTTTCTTACACATTTGTTGATAAACTGGAGATCCTCTGATCTACTCCTCAAAGACTGGATACTGCTTTTATACCAAATCAAGAAATCACATCATTATTTAGTTTTTTATCTCATTACTAGCCCCAGTCCCAACTTTTTTTGGAATGTGTTGCAGCTCTGACGCTTAGGAATGGATGTTCATTAACAGATGAACTGATGATGTGTGGTTGTAATATAATTGTAATATAATAATCTCTCTCTCTCTCTCTCTCTCTCTCTCTCTCTCTCTCTCTATATATATATATATATATATATATATATATATATATCTACGGCTCAATAAGCACGGCTCTGTCCTGGTACAATATAAATGATAATAATGATCAGAGCAGCTGCAGGTTTAGATCACATTTATCCCTCAGGTCTGAATGTTTATTATTTATTATCATCACAGCTACAAACCAGCACTGATTAATAAGAGCTGCATGCTAATCAATAATAAATTCCTCTCTCCCGGACCTCGGCTCGGTGTCAGAAAGTCGAGTCAGCTCTACCACATCTAATTTCATCTTCATTTTCATTTAATATGAGCTGAAGATGATTTATATACTGAGAATAACATAGCATCATCAATCGATACTGGGCCATCCTGCTAAATTACAATACAATGCTGCATTTGTAAACAATTCATCAATTATTAGCTCGTGATCTGCTCTGGGAATTTGTTCAGTGACAGAAGTAAAGCACAAGGATGAAATCAAGTCCTGCACTAATTCCTTTATGATGTCAATAATCTTTAATAGTTCTATAAATGAGTGTAACAGCTGCTCTCAATCTGCAGAGAAACCACACCAATTAACTCTTACCAGCTCCAACAGAACAAACCTTATCACCAAAAGTATGTGGACACCTGAACATCATGACACAACCTCTTCTGTCAGCAGGTGTCGTATGGGTTACCTCATACTAGTTTGAAAGCAACAGCACAACTAGACTGGGCTAAACCTTACAATCTATACCAGTCAAACATTTAAACACATTCTTCTACAGCTTTGAAGCTACTGGTATGAAACTTTGCAGGATCGTAGATCCTATACACGAATACTCTGCTTCTGCTTTTCAAAGTGATTTGTAAAAACTTTATTTAAATAGTGTTTATTCTCCCTTAAGAAATGGTTGGTGGAATCTTCCAGTGGTTGTTGATATTTTAATTGTAACTGTTACTTTCTCACACAGCCCAAGCAGCCACAAATATTTGGTCAGATAAATAACCCATAAACATACATTTCTGGAACACTAAAAGACATATAGCCAAAAATATATGGACAGCTGAATATCTTTTCAATTAAAATATATTACTTAAATTTTAAATATTATTAATATAACAGCTTAGCAACCACTATATTACCATATAGCCATAAATATCTGGACAGTTAATAATCATTTAGCCATAACTATCTACAAATCTAAGTGAGCTTCAGTCTAAAGTACTGGCACCCCATCACAGCTATCAACAGCTTAGCAATCAAAAACCTACCACTTAGCAACCACATAGCAACAGCCTAGCAACCACTTAGCAATAGCCTAGCAATCATAGCAAAAGTAACTACAGTCCTATACATTTACAATCATTCATCACTGGGTCAGTAAAGAAGTGAAGCAGTGAGTCATTGAGTCAGTAAATAAGTGAAACAGTGAATCATGAAGTGAATCGACTTCTCCGATTATTCTGGCCTAGAAACGACATAGCAACCATGTATCAACCACTTAGCAAACACATAGCAACAACCTAGCAACAATCTAGCAACCACTTAGCAACAGCCTAGCTACACTTAGCAACAGCCTAGCTACACTTAGCAAAACTTAGCAGCCAATCAACCACTTATCAACCATATAGCAACAACCTAGGAACCACTTAACAACTACGTAGCAGCATCCTAGCAACCACTTAGCAACCACATTGCTACAGCCTAGCAACTACTTTATTTCAATGATCAATTATTAGCTGGATTTGAAAAGTCAACTTATTTAAGTTTGTTCACAAACCTTCCCTGTAATCTAGTTGGAACAAGTTCTACTTCTTTATGTTTATATCTTATAACCATTTATATCTTAAAACGTTATCTCTTGTAACCAATCAGATTCGTCTGTAGTTTCAATTTGGGTGGTGGCCAAACACAACTGTTGGATTATGAGATCATGAGAACGATGAGGAAAAATCCCAGAACTACACGGAGGGACCTGATGAATGACCTGCAGAGAGCTGGGACCAAAGTAACAAAGGCTACCATCAGTAACACACTACTCCGAGAGGGAGTCGGATCCTGCAGTGCCAAGCGTAGCCCCCCTGCTTAAGCCCCCCTGCTTAAGCCAGTACATGTCCAGGCCCGTCTGAAGTTTGCCAGAGAACATATGGATGATCCAGAAGAGGATTGGGAGAATATCATGTGGTCAGATGAAACCAAAATAGAACTTTTTGGTAAAAACTCAACTCGTCGTGTTTAGAGGAAGAAGAATTCTGAGTTGCGCCATACCTACTGTGAAGCATGGGGGTGAAAACCTCATGCTTTGGGGCTGTTTTTCTGCAGAGGGGACAGGACGACTGATCCGTGTTAAGGGAAGAATGAACGAGGCCATGTATCGTGAGATTTTAAGCCAAAACCTCCTTCCATCAGTGAGAGCATTGAAGATGGAACGTGGCTGGGGATTCCAGCATGACAATGATCCCAAACACACCACTCAGGCAACTAAGGAGTGGCTCCTTAAAAAGCATTTCAAGGTCCTAGAGTAGCTTAGCTAGTCTCCAGACCTCAGCCTCATAGAAAATTGTGGAGAAAGCTGAAAATCCGTGTTGCCCAGCGACAGCCCCAAAACATCACTGCTCTAGAGGAGATCTCCATGGAATAATGGTCCAATACCAGCTACAGTGTGTGCAAACTTGTTGAAGACTTACAGAAAATGCTTGACCTCTGTCATTGCCAACAAAGGTTATGTTACAAAGTATTCAGTTGAACTAAATTTATTGACCAAATTCTTATTTTCCACCATAATTTACAATTAAATTCTTTAAAAATCCTACAATGTGATTTCCTGGATTTTTTTTCTCATTTTGTCTCTCATAGTTGAAGTGTACCTATGATGAAAATTACAGACCTCTATCATCTTTCTAAGTAAGAGAATTTGCACAATCAGTGGCTGACTAAATACTTTTTTGCCCCACTGTATATATATATATATATATATATATATATATATATATATATATATATATATTTATATATATATATATTTTTTTTATTATTATTATGGGACGTGTTGGAGTCAGAAGCTGTGTTATTAACGGCGTCTCTACAGAGAGTGTAGCAAGTGTCACTGTGAGGCTGAGGGTGATCATGAGGAGATAAGTGGCAGATATCAACCACACACACACACACACACACACACACACAGTTTAGGACCTGCTTTTGCTTCTCTGACATCAATCAGAAGTTTCTTTGACCTGCTGCCAGTCAGGAAGCTTAAAATGATGTGAGAATAATCACAGAGCATCACCCGGTGATCCTCCATCATCTGTCCATCCTGCAGCTCATTCCACATCACTTACAGCTCAACTCATCTCAATGACATCTACATCTAACCATTTAACACATTCACTTACTCTTAGTCACTAACACCTCCTACCATCATACAACCCATATGGGTTATACGGTGTCTTACTCAATGACCCAACCACCACACCACCCAACCACTCAACAACCCAACAACCCAACAACCCAACCAACCACCCAACACACTCTACATCAGTAACACATTACATCACTAACACACACTATATCAGTGACACACTACGTCAGTGACACACACGGTCAGGAGGAAGCAGTGCAGTTTTATTTCGGCCTCTTTTCATTCTGGATGATTTTTTGTTCGTCTCAAAGAACAGTCCCATAATTCTGTGTGTAAAAGCTTCACTCTGTAATAAAGATCGAGGAAGTGCAGGAGATTTTAAGAGCTGCACTAAAACACTAAAAACACTACAAACCCCCTGTGTGTAACTGTAATGTACTGCAGAGCTACAGGCAGAGATACAGAGTTACACAGCAAACCATTCAGAACAGAGTCTGAGACAAACATCAAACACATCATCAATATAAAATCTGTATAACATCTGGATAATGTGAGTACTGCATCTGTCTGTGCCCCAGCTCTAACAATAACAGGATAATGACACTAATAATGATTTAGATGATTGATTATTTATCTATTTGCAATCAATACCATTATTCATGTGGTTCTCAGGTCTAATCCACTAAGCCCCCACTGAGTGGATCCAGGTTCGAGTCCTGGTGGTGCAAGCCGTCACATACAAACACAACTGGCCCAGACTAAGGGAGGAGGTAGTCAAGGGATCATCCACAGTGCTGCAAAAGGGGCCAAATTAGAGCAAGAATCAAAAGCAGAACTGGAACCACAACCAGAACAAGAACCAAAACCAAAGCCAGAACTGGAACACGAACTGGAATCAGAACAAGAACCAACACCAGAACTGGAATCAGAACAAGAACCAATGCCAGAACTGGAACCAGAACTGTAACCAGAACTGCAACCACAACAAGAACCAGAACTGGAACTGTTCATTAGTTTAATGGATGAGGTTTCCATAGCTAACGTTTAAGATATTTCAAGATGTTCCATCGAGTGCGATTCACTTACTCAATCTTACCCCTTGCAACAGTGATCCCTGCTGGCCCTGTGATGTGACAGCATCTGGTAGAACATAGGGCCAGCAGGGGTCACTTGGAGCACTGAGGTATGATCCCTTAACCAAACTCAACTCCCTCAGAAACAAGAAATTATGCAATGTGAAGCCCAGCGCAGCACAGCCAGGACTCAAATCCCAACCCTGCAGCAGAGCGCCCCCTAGGTATAATGTTGGACAAGATCTTTAGTTACTGTAACCCTGTAACAGGGAGAGAGGAAAGAAATCCTAAACACTGAACTAAATCCTAAACTTATGATTAAATAATAAATCCAGATTAGATTTACTGTGACACATATTAATAAAAAATAAAAAGCTAAAAGCCTGATGGAGTGATTCTGATTAAAATTACTGAGAGGAAGCAGAAGCAACGTTCACCGATCCCTCAATTCTGAATCAGCACTGTTTATCAGAACACGGCATGTTAGTGACAGACTGATTTATAGTTCAGAAATGGAAACAATTCAGAAAGCAAGTGAATAACGAGCAGAGAGGAAGAACCAGCAGGAAGGAATACAAACGAACACGAACACACACACACACACACACACACACACACACACACACACACACACACACACCATGAAAGAACCCTGGACTGTTGACTTCATTTGCAGTGGTGTCGTGAACGAGAAACCTGTTCATCTATGGACTGGAACCGTTTGGTCTTTAGTGATGACTTGAGGTTCTGTTTGGGATCTGATGATGGTCGGGTTCGAGTATGTAGGCTTCGTGGTGACGCTTCAGTCCTGAATTTGCTGTGGAGCGACACCCTGCCCCACCTGCTGGTGTCATGATCTGGGGAGCCATCGCATACGACACTCGGTCACTCCTAGTAGTGATACTCGGTCACCCCTAGTAGGGACACTAACAACTCAGCGACCACATGTGTTGTCTCTCTTGGCAGGGCTTCCAACTGGCATTTTTCAGCAATATAATGCTCACCTAGGAATGTCTCCGCCAGATTGTAACACTTCCTTGGTGCCTGGTTGCCAGATTTATCACCAATCGAGTTATGATTGTGAACCGCTGTGGGTAAATGTGTTGTAGAGACATGACTATAACGGGGGTGCATGGGACAGTTTAGGACATGTGTGCAGGTAACCCAAATATAATTAAATATATTTATTAAACAAAAGAGGCTAACACATAACCAGAAAATAAAGTACGAAACAAAGGCGAACGTGGGCGAACGACAAGGCGATAAATACCACAGAACAAAACAGAAAGAACCGGGCTCAAACCAAAGAAAACAATAATAAACGCGATCTTACCACAAGCCACGAGGAGCATGACCGAACCAGAGAGTACGAACACGAAGCACATAAGCAAGGTAGCAAATACCAGGAGCAAGGGAGGCGATAACAGTCACCAATGTGAGTAATCTAGAGAATCAGCAAATACCGCAAGAATAGGGACAAAAGGCAAACAGAGAATGAACAGAAATGAACCCACAACATGGCAGGGCTAGCGTCTGGCTTTCATAGAGTCCCAGCCAGCCGAAGCTTGTTAGCATTAACCATGGCTTTTTCGCTTGCTCTGCAGTCCAGTGGAGCAGCACAAACACAGCAGTCCAGATCGCCCCTAGTGGCAGGGAGAGGCAAAACAAATGGGCATCTAATGCATACCGTGAAAATTACTAGCAGCAAGGATCTCTCACCAATAGGTACACTACCCAAAAAGTAGTCTCTGAGAGCCTTTTTATAGGGCAGAAGATCATAATCTCATACCGATTAGATTCAGAACTGATTGCATCCTCTAACAGACTGCCAGTAACCAGATACTGAACATTACATTTGTGTGTGTGTGTGTGTGTGTGTGTGTGTGTGTGTGTGTTGTGTTTCTTCATTCAAAAGATTTTGCTTTGTTTCGCTATTTCTGTGTTTTCACTTGTCCTTTCAAAACATACACACACACACACACACACACACACACACACACACACACACACACACACACATGCGCGCACGCTCAATAAGCGTTCGATGCTAATCCTGCTTGCTCCTGTCGATATTTGTGCCGTGGTGTTATGGAGGTGCAGTACCGGGGTCGTGGGGTCGATGCAGGCTCAGAGAGGGCTGATTGATTTAGGGGATTAGCATGAGCTCACACTCTCCTGATCCACAGCCTCTGTTCTCCAAAGTGCGCACACACACACACACACACACACACACACAAACTAATGTTTACAAAGTGGAATGAGCCATTCACTTACTCTTAGAGACTTTAGAGACACCAGTTAACCTAACACATGTCTTTAGAATAAAGCAAAACAGACAAAGGGAGAAAATGCAAACTCCACATGAGCATGCAGCTGAGTGTGTGCTACCAACACAGTTATGTAACTGTGGTACTGGGACTGTGGTAGCCTAGCATTTAAGGTATTGAACTATGGACCAAAATGTCCAGGATTCAAATCCCACCTCTGCCAAGCTGCCACTGTTGGGTCCTTGAGTAAGGCCCTTCACCCACAATTGCTTGGACTGTATCGATTGTAGGTCTCTTTGGATAAGGGCGTCTGCTAAATGCTGTAAATGTAAATGTAACTACATTGGTGCTTGAAAGTTTGTGAACCCTTTAGAATGGTCCATATTTCTGCATAAATATGACCTAAAATATCAGATTTTCACACAAGTCCTAAAAGTAGATAAAGAGAATCCAGTTAAACAAATGAGACAAAAATATTATACTTGGTCATTTATTTATTGAGGAAAATGATCCAATATTACATATTAGTGAGTGGAAAAAGTATGTGAACCTCTAGGATTAGCAGTTAATTTGAAGGTGAAATTACAGTCAGGTGTTTCAATCAATGGCATGCCAATCAGGTGTGAGTGGGCACCCTGTTTTATTTAAAGAACAGGAATCTATCAAAGTCTGCTCTTCACAACATATGTTTGTGGAAGTGTATAATGGCACGAACAAAAGAGATTTCTGGGGGACCTCAGAAAACGAGTGTTGAAAAAAAGTTGTTGATGCTCATCAGGCTGGAAAAGGATTAGAAAACCATCTCTAAAGAGTTTGCGACTCCACCAATCCACAGTCAGACAGATTGTGTACAAATGGAGGAAATTCAAGACATTGTTACCCTCCCCAGGAGTGGTCGACCACAAAGATCACTCCAAGA
Source organism: Ancistrus triradiatus (assembly GCA_025084515.1). Taxonomy (NCBI): domain Eukaryota; kingdom Metazoa; phylum Chordata; class Actinopteri; order Siluriformes; family Loricariidae; genus Ancistrus; species Ancistrus triradiatus. Next base: position 122,077 of record JAJAGP010000011.1, on the reverse strand, counting down.
GCAAGGCGTGTCATAGTTGATGCAGAGTTACAAAGGACGCCCAGGGTAACCTCTAAGAAACTGAAGGCCTCTATCACACTGACTAATGTTAATGTCGCATGAGTCCACCATCAGAGAGAACACTGAACAACAATGGTGTGCAATGGCAGGGGCTGCAAGGAGAAAGCCACTGATCTCAAAAAAGAACATTTGCTGCTCGTCTGCAGTTTGCTAAAGATCAGTGGGACGAGCCAGAAGGCTATTGGAAGAATGTTTTGTGGATGGATGAGGGACCAAAATAGAACATTTTGGTTTAATGAAAAGCCGTTATGTTTGGAGAAAGGAAAACACTGCATTCCAGCATAAGAACCTTATCCCATCTGTGAAACATGGTGGTGGTAGTATCATGGTTTGGGCCTGTTTTTGCTGCATCTGGGCAGGACGACGTAGCCATCATTGATGGAAACAATGAATTCTGAATGATATCAGAGAATTCTAAAGGAAAATGTCAGGACATCTGTCCATGAACTGAATCTCAAGAGAAGGTGAGTCATGCAGCAAGACAACGACCCTAAGCACACAAGTCGTTCTACCAAAGAATGGTTACAGAAGAATACAGTTCATGTTTTGGAATGGCCAAGTCAAAGTCCTGACCTTAATCCAATGGAAATGTTGTGGAAGGACCTGAAGCGAGCAGCTAATGTGAGGAAACCCACCAACATCCCAGAGCTGAAGCTGTTCTGTACGGAGGAATGGGCTAAAATTCCTCCCAGCCGGTGTGCAGGACTGATCAACAGCTACAGGAAACGTTTAGCTGCAGTTATTGCTGCACAGGGGGGTCACACCAGATACTGAAAGCAAAGGCTCACATACTTTTGCCACTCACATATGTAGTATTGGATCATTTTCCTCAAGAAATAAATGACCAAGTATAAAATTTTTGTCTCATTTGTTGTAACTGGGTTCTCTTGATCTACTTTTAGGACTTGTGTGAAAATCTGATGATGTTTTAGGTCATATTTATGCAGAAATATAAAAAATTCTAAAGGGTTCACAAACTTTCAAGCACCACTGTACAGAAACAACCAATGCCAGGGGGCAGCGGGTACAGTGCTGAGTAATGAATGCTACAAAGGGCACAACCTTTCCTAATCTACAATACCGGGAACAAAGACATGACTCTACATTTTCTCTCTGCTCCATGATGAACGACCAGTAAATAAAAACAATACAGGATCTGCCCCATTCTTCTCAGGGCCACAGGGACCTCTGGGGATCATATCTACCATGGTACAGGGCACAGGACACAGGTATAAGAGTTCCCTGGATGTGGTGTCAGTCCCTCAGAGCTACTCTACCGCCTGGTGTATAGTAGAATAATTATAAGTAATTATTGTTTCACCTCATTACTGGATAACATTCAATTAATAACAAGCTTGTTATGGATATTATTAGGTTCAGATTGTTTATAAAATTGAAGAAGCAATTTAGGGCTAGTAATGAGGTAAAAAAAAAAACTAAATAATTTGATTTCAAACAGGTGATCAGAATCATGACTTGGTCCAAAAGCAGTATCCACGAAAGTCTGATGCTTTGATGAGTAAAGATGATCAGAGGATCTCCAGTTTATCAATAAATGTTTCAAAACAATGTTCCTGAATGAAAGACTCGAAGGGATTCCTTCGATTCCTTTATCAAACCTTTATCAAGCACTACAATACAGAGTTACATTCACAAATGCCACTTAAAATGTTACTATGCTAAGAAGAAGCCTTAGGGCGCATGCAGTGCTCTGCGCTGGCAAGGCCATTGTTTTTCTATGGTGAGGGCAGTGCTGCTTCTCTCTGCCGCTGTGCCACCCCAAGTGGCACGCATCGCTCGGTTTTGCCGCTTTGCCGTGCTGATTTGACCCCCTGCCACTGCGCTCAAAGTTCAGCCAAATCAAACTTTGATCTACTTATTGCAGACCATTCTGAAGCGCAGCCAATGATACAGATCGGAGTGTATGAGGTACCAAAAGCTGCTAGGTCTGACAGATATGGAGGAGAAATGGATTATCATCGTTTTGTAGAGCCCAGAGCTCTGTGCTTCCGCTTTAAAAGTATATCAGGACATAGTGAGGAAAAACATAGCATGGCAACATGTCAACAGTGATAGGGCGTTGTCAGGTTTGCCCCCAGATACCAATTTCACATTTACGTGATGTATGTTTTGCAATTTGAGAATGTCTTATGAACCCACTTTCTTTCTCTCTGGGTATTATTCTTTTCGTGTCTTCTCCATACGGCCACATCGAGAGTTTACTTTTGAATTATTGAAAACACACGTTTGAACTGTAGGTGTTTATTAGACCTGCCAACAGTAAACGTGCGCTGATGACGTAAACACCGCCTCCAGCCAAGCGGAGAGCAAAGCGACATGCTTGTACTCAGCCTCGCGGCAAGCTACGCACAAAACGCTTATCATGTAAAAGCGCCCTTTTGTTATAACCATGTCCAGAAGCGGCATCTGCTTCTCTGGGCTCAGAGGCATCTGGGATGGACCATCATACAGTGGGGATGGGGAATGTGCTCAGAGCCATCAGTATCACAGATCTTTTTTTGGACCAAAGACAAAAAGAAAGTCCAAAAGCCAGGCTCTGTCATAGTATGGGGTTCAGTCAGGGCCCTTGGTAAAGGTCAGTTACACTTCTGTGATGCAGCATTAATGCAGAAAAGTGCCTGTTTGAAATCACATCATTATGTAGTCCTAATGTTTTTAGGAATGTGTTTCAGGACTGAAATGCAGGAATGGATGTTTATTAACCAGAAAAAAACATGAAATATCTTGGGTTCATAATGCCCAGACTGTTCATACTGCAATGATTTAAAAGTCAGAGCAAATGTAAGGAACACTGCGATTATATTATTTAATTTGCATTTTCCAGATCGTTGGGATTTCTGATCTGGGGCTGTAATTAGTAGGAAGCCACCCTCCTTAACTAATCCAGATTACTGAGTATAAACATTGATGGTTAGAAGCTGTAATTGAGTACTAAGCTTGTTAAAGGTGTGGACCATGTACTGATCAGACTCTTATGCTGTGAGTACCCTCCCTCAGGATCAGACCTGAGCCAATGCGAGCTTATAACGAGAGCCAAAGATGAAATCTCACACTGTCGCCTTTATTCTTCCCTCAGAGAGTCCCGATTCGTGCCTGGATGATTTTACCGGACGCCAGCGGCCGCACGTCTCTCAGTTTTACCCACAATGCATCTGTTACAACAGTTCGTGGTCTGTGCATACACTCGGCGAGTCCCAATCCTCCTCCGCACTAATCCTCCTCCAGCCGCTCGGATCCCTCAGGCTCTGCTTCATGAGCATGAATTTTAAAATCCGTTTGCAGGTCACATAGAGGTTATTCCTCGCGGCCAGAGGTCTCGTTCTCCGTCTTTCTCCCTCTCCACAAATACACATTTCACACGGAGAGCTGATTAAAAACACACAGCGCAGAACTCTGCCATCTGAATCTAAAGCGGAGGGAAAGATCTTCACCTTCACGCTTTTATCATCCAAACCGAGAAAGAGGCTTTTAGTCTTATTGCTGAGAGGGAAGATCTACAGCTACAATAACCGGCTACACATCCTGCTGCTCTCACACTCACACACTCACACAAATTAAAGAGCACATTTTATTCAATGCTGTTTTTTGGAATATAGCAAAACATCTCATGCTAACATCTGTTTTTTTAACTCGTGCTGAAAAGTTTAATTCTGCACTTCTTACGCTTTCACTATGTAAACATTTAGAAGACAAGCGTTTTCAGCGGACAGAATAGTAACAGTAACTCACATCCAACCTTTAAGCAGATGGGCTACAGCAGCAGAAGAACACCCCGGGTGCCACTCCTGTCAGCTAAGAACAGGCAACTGAAGTTACAATTTACACGGGCTCATCAAAACTGGACAATAGAAGATTGGAAAAACGTCGTCTGGTCTGATAAGTCTTGATTTCTGCTGCGAAATTCGGATGCTAGGATCAGAATTTGGTGTAAACAACATAAAAAATGATGGATCCGTCCTTCAACCCACCATGTACTAATGATTCAGTCTGCTGCTGTAATTTTTGATGTCATTGACCTTCATAAGGCTTCAAACTTCAAACTTGCTCACAATTCATATTCATTATAATAAAAAGATCACTGTAGCTCCATTTGCTTATTAATTAAACTGTCATTATCAAGGTAATTATCAATATTTAACATAAATCTTAAAGTTTTTTATCTTACAGACAAGGACAGTTTGTACAGCTATGAATAATCATATACATAACAAGAAATTATCAAGTTTTAAGGATCAATGCACATTATAAAGGGAGATATAAAATATGTATACCAAAAATCTTAAATCAAAAATAAAAGAATTTTGACCACAGCACATTGAAACAGGAATCACTCACAGAGCAGAACATACTCACAGAAATACAACGTTGTTTTTTAACATTTCACTCATTTTCTTATGCATTTGATAAACTGGAGATCCTCTGATCATCTTTAGTCCTCAAAGACTCCTTTCCTGGATGCTGCTTTTGTATCAAATCATGATCATAATCACCTGTTAGAAATCACATCATTATTTAGTTTTTTATTCATTACTAGCCATAAATTGCCCCCATCCCAACTTTTTTTGGAATGTGCTGCAGGCCTGAAATGCAGGAATGGATGTTTATTAACAAAAAAACTATGAAATATCTCAGGTTCATACTGTCTGCAATAAAATAAAAGCCAAGTGAAGTGTAAAGAACACTGCATATATTTTTTCTGACTCTTTATAATTTTATTTTACAGAGCTTCATTCCCTCACGCTGCTCTCTTCCTCCAGCAGCTGTGTGACGCTTAGAGCTAATCGATTTCCTCTTACGGGCTCAAATTAAGTTCCACCTTCCCTTTCAGTGCTTCTTTAATTTCTCCTGTCTTTTGAGAGAAGGGCAAACAGAACAGAGGAGAACAAAACAGAACAAAATAGCACAGAGGAGAAGAGAACAAACCAAAACAGAACAAAAAGAACAGAGATGAAGAGAACAAAACAAAACAAAAGAGAAGAGAAGAGAAGTGAACAAAAATATAAGAGAAGAGAACAAAAACCAAAAAAAATAGAGGAGAACAAAACAAAATAGAAGAGAAGAGAGTGGTCAGTCTTTTTTACTTTTATTTCTCAGACGGTTTTGAAACTCTTTCAGTTGGGAGGACACCAATATTACCCATAATCCCTTGGGTGACCTTTTCGGAGGTGGTCTGTGTTTATGGAGTGCTCTGGGAGCGTTACCTCTGTAATCTCTGATCCTGATGTCCATCTCAATATTCAGCACCACTTCACTTGCAGACTCCTTATTGATAAATCAATAGGAACCAAGCCTTTCTCTCTCTCTCTCTCTCTCTCTCTCTCTCTCTCTCTCTCTCTCTCCCTCTCTCTCTCTCTCTCCCTCAGTCGTTAACCTGCTGTTACGAGGGCGCGTCCCAAATCGATGGAACCTCAGAGCACTCTTGCGCTTTAACTGTGATGTGCTGTGATAGATTACGCTTCACTGAATGAAAATCTCAGCAGCTCAAGGCTCACAAACGTTTCAATTATGACCTGATACTACAAAACGATCTGTGGTACGATTCACAAAACGTTCCTAACACTAAGCACTTCACAACTTCGTACTTAAGAACGTCCTTAAATGTATGATTGCTTCCTGAAGCCCTTCGAAATTAAAACAGTACTTAAAGTACTTCGTAAATTTGGGAATTCAGACCCATTTATAACTAAGAAAGTAAGTACTTCCCTAACTCGACGTTCACATGTAGTTCTATCTCATAAACGATAGAGGTCGCTGGTTATACACACGGAAATGGCAAAACTATTAACTAAAGTTAACTAAACTAAAGTCTGTTTCAGTTCTGTTATTCCTACTTTCATAGTTCCTCAGTCCATAGCTTGTATAATAATAATAATAATCATAATAATAATAATAATAATAATAGGAAGGAACTACAAACAGTGTTAGAAATGGGCCGTGTATAAAGAATATGGGTTTACGTCCAAATACTTTTGTCAACATGTGGGTCTGTGTTCTAATACTTTTGGCCACATGTTGGTTTGTGTCCAAATACTTTTGGCAACATGGGAATTTCTGTCCTAATACTTTTGGCCACGTGTGTTTGTTTCCCACTACTTTTGGCAACATGTGGGTTTTACTTTTAGTTCAAAGCTTTAGTCCTTAATTGGTGGTTGATTATTTCTCGCTCTGTCATTGCTTAACCGAGTACTTCAGATGCGCCCTCTGCAGGCCCGTATACGGGCCCAATAGGTTGCCATTTTTTGCATTTTTAATAGCATAAATATTCTTAATACACAGTCCAAAACACCAACTCAGAATATTTAATACTATTATGACTACCTGCATACCGATTTTCAACCGTGTACATGCAGCCATTCGCCAGAAATCACATACCTAACACAGCTGTCCGTCATGTTTGTTTACATTAACAACCACACCTCCCCAACTATTTTGCCTTTTATAATATACTTACTATAATTCACTTACCATCTAAACAACTCCAAGATACTGTTAAACTCCAGATAAAATGTCAGTAAAGTCCTTTTTTCACTTGCTCAGGTCGTCCCATAAAAATCCATTCATTTCCAATGTAACCGGAGATGAGAGTTATTTGGCTGTGTTCTCACTACAAAACACGAGGTTCCCTCTAAAGTCTACATAAGATATCCCCTATGGGAGGGCTCTGTAAATACTCAGTTCGTAATTTGTTCGTGAACTTTCAAAGGTCATTGGTTAGCGTTTTTTTCCAGCCAGTCCAATCACACTGCCCCAGTAGCTGTTACTATGCAGAATAGGGAACTGAACGTTCTGTGTAAGCGCTGCGTGAATGACCCGCCTTTCGATGGAAAGCTAACAGTCTAATGCTGCCTTCAAGTCGTCCTCGGAAGTTCCTACCGCCGAGTTCGGTGGTGGTACTTACGACATGATGTACGTTTTTTGTCGGGTGGTGACGCCAAAAGAAAACTTTTGTTTGTACTACTTCTATTTTTGTATAGGCAAAACCAGCAAGTTTATTTAGCCTTACTTGAAGAGAATGAAGCGAACAGGACACGCATTAGATGAGTAATATTTTATATTATATAATATTATTTTGTTGTAATTCCTCATTAACATTAGTGCAAGTTGGACAAAATGTACCTAGCATAAACTGTACAGTTAACATGCAAAACTACTGTTAGTAAAGTAAAAACTTTACGTTTACTGTAGTAGCAGCATCCATGCCGGCAGCCGCCATGACGTTTCGTTACTGACACGCCCCCAACTCGGAAAGTCGGGGCTTATCGAAAAATCCGAGTTTCCCACTGGTAAATACGACATTGCGGTGACGTTTAAGTGATGTCATCTCGTAAATATGATATTTCCGACACCAGTTGAAGGCAGCATATGCATTCCAATGAGATGTCACATGACATGCTCATGCTCATAGAACGCGTAGGGGAGGGGTTTAAAGGGCCATACAGCCTGAAAAACAGCCTGGCTCAGCAATGCAGAGGGCTACATTCAGCGCGATTTATTCAGATAAATAGCAAAATAACACTGAATTGTGACTAATATTTGTTTGTTCTATTATAGAAGACATAAAAAAACTTGCAACCCCTTGATTTATGATGACAGGCTTCTTTTTATTTGTATTTTTAGAGGTCATGGCCTATTTCGAGACAAATGGTGATCAATACTAAAAAAGCTGTGTAACTCTCGAATACTTTGTTGTATCTGTTCCAAATTTTGGATTTAGCTGTACAAGTCCCTGGTGGAACATAAAATGTACAGCATGGATAATTTTCAATCACCAGCATCCACACACACACACACACACACACACACACATTATAATCCAAAAAAAATAAAAGGCGTTTTTTGTTTTTTCGACATTTTTTTTCTGTATACAATCTTCACAAATTGAACCTAAATGATGAAATTTGAAGCCTGGAGGTGAATAAATATATTAGTCCAAGTGTTTACTTCAATTTAAGTCTTGAATGATCATTGTGCTACAAGCAAAACCTAAAATAACCAGTGTTTTAATGTAATAGTGCAAATCGCTTGAAAATCAGCTTAAATTCTGATCAGAACCATAGGGTTAAAGAAAAACTATGGGGTCTGGAAAGAGATTAAATGAAGACAAGAAAAAGATATGAATCTGAAAACTAAGTCTTAGCTTCAACTCACGTCTCAGTTTTGTCTATAAAATATAACGTAGATATAACATTATCTAAGATCTTATTAAATCAGTTAAAGCCCACTCAGGGTCCATGGTCTGTCTGAAACGAAGAGTTCTTGCATTTCGATGAAGCTCAGATTCTCATTAAGATGTTTAATTATCAAGCATCAGTGACGACGGCGCCTCGTTAAAAGCGTGTGTAATATGTAATATGTGCTTAATTGTATTAATTGAATGTGATATACGGAGCTGTGAGTGCTGCTCTAAATGAGAGATTCCATTAAGGACCAAACGGTTTCAGCATGCAGACCAACTAAAGCCAAATGTTCTGTATAATTATGCTAATTGTGCTTTAGCTCCTTTCGGACCAGAGGTGCTGTATGAGATCAGGATGGCTATGCTAATGAGCTGTCAGAGATCGTTAAAGCTAATTACATTGAGTGTTTTGAGGAATCTGACGGATGTATGAGGTCGTAACGGGATCAGACGGGCTGGCGTCAGGCTTCATTTCCCTGTGTCCTTAGAGGAATACTGATCTGGAGCGCTGAAAATAGAAATCAGTTAGGAAGTTACTTTATTAATAATAATAATAAAAATAATAATAGTAATAATAATAATAATAATAATAATAATAATAATAATAATAATATAGAGGAGTAAGTATGTGAAAATATTAACCCCTTACACCATCCCTTTAAGACCTTGCCTATAAACTATGTAAAAAATAAACAAAAATTGTTAAAGGAGAATGTTGGGTGAAATGTCTTGATTTCTGCATTAATGCTGCATCACAGAAGTGTAAATGACCTTTATCAAGGTCCCTGACTCGACCCCATATCATGACAGAGCCTGGTTTTTGGACCTGTTCCTCAGAACAGTCTAGATGGTCCTTTTCACCTTCCAAAAAAGATCTGTGATACTGATGGTCTGAGCACAATCCCCGTTCCCACTGTATGATGGTCCATCCTAGATGCCTCCAAGCCCAGAGAAGCCGATGCCCCTTCTGGACATGGTTATAACATAAGGCTTTTTTTTAGCACGGTAATGCTTTAAGTGTTATCTGTGAATGTAACTCTGTATTGTAGAGCTTGATAAAGGTTTGATAAAGGAATCCCTTGCCCATGTGGTTCTATCAGCTATTGATGAAGGACGGTTCTTGATGCAGTGTCGTCTGAGGGAGCGGAGATCACCCCTCTCCAGTTTAGGCTTTTAGGAAATTCCTCCAGATATATATGAGAAATATATAATATATAATATATATCCCTTCCAGTCTTTCTCTGAGGAACATTGTTTTTAAACATTTGTGATAAACTGGAGATTATCTGCCCATCATACTCATCAAAGACTGACCTGTGTTCTCCAGGGATATAAGTGAGAATTTATGTATAAATAATAAATAATGTGAAAAGACTTTATTATTCATGATATCTGGATGCAGTAGAACCAAATCAGACTGGTTCCGTCCTGATAACAGAGCTCAGTTTTTGTTCCAAACAGATTCAGATCTGACAGGGTTTGATGAATTCAAGAATTAATTATATACAAATCTAAACAATCTGTAAGCAATGGTTAGAGCTGCTGGATCAGTTCTGATCGGTCTGAATGATTTAAAGCTTCTGTAGAAGAACATCGGTTGAAAAGTTTTGCTGCTCTTTTATTTCCCAGCCTCTATAAATCAGAATTAGATCTGTAAAATGTCACAGCGTCCTGCAGAAACTTCAGAGTGGTATTAATCATAAACACAAAGCTTCATCCTCCATCACCCGGACACTTTCTGCTCAAAAATACACGTATAATGAATAACCAATCAGATCCTGCTGATTCTTATGAACAGAGCTAATCGAAGGGTTTTGATTATAATCAGACATTTAACACTTAATTAGTTATTTGCATTTCATGATAGCTAATAAAAACATGTTTAACCCGAGAGTTACTGGTTAATTAAGCCAGTTTAATGGAGGTTCTTTAGAGATGATCGACATTCAACACTTAAATAAATATCAAAATGAACAAATGACTAAATTAATAAATAACAGCATCACCTTAAATCATTCTGCTCTTAACTCTGAAGAACCGATTTTCTTTCCTAATAAGAGAAAATAATTTAATATTTCGACCTAAATGGAAATGACAAGCACAGAAAATAAAAAGTTGCCGAAGATTGATGAAGCTATTAAAGATAAACAGCCTGATGTTTTTACTCGTACAGGAGATTTTTACTGAACCATGTTTATTAACGTATAAAACAACGGCCCGCTGTGTGATAAAATGCTGACCCGTCCATTTAGGAAATGAAAGAGAGAGGGTTCGGGTGTGAGGTCACGTTTAGGATTCCTTATTTATACTCAGCAGAATCGTGCTGCTTCAAAGTCTTTAAAAATGTCCGGTACTTCCTTTAATGAGGAACAGAAGATCAGAATTGGGCTTACACAAAGAAAAAAGTCTAATGCTTGAAACCTTTAGCACTGTTAAAATACTACGCAGAAAATTCAGTTTGTTTCAACATTTTGAGCAGACCAGCTCCGTCTGGTTTCTTTTTCAGTCTTGGTCCTATTAAGGTTTCTTCCTTATAAAGTTTAGGGATTTTCCTTGCCACTGTCACCCTAGGTTTGCGCATTCAGTAACCTTATTATAAGCTTTGAATCCATAGCACACAAGTCATGTATGTTTATAATTCTTTACAGCAGTAACACTATAATTGCTGATTCGACTGCTAAAATTTTACTCAAACCAGTGTTTGATGAAACCACAACCTTTTCTCTTCCATAGCTCTTTTTCTCCTCTATAATACAGCACTTTCTGCTTTCTGTGTCCTAGGGTGTTTGGTTAATAAAGTTTATCAGTTGTTGATTTATTGATTTATTGTTCTGTTATAAATCTGTAACAGTATAAACACAGCTGTATATAGAGTTTAAGATCAGTCTGTAAACTCTGCGCTGGTTTTATCGGTGGCTCTTTATAATCGGACGATCTTTAAATCTCAGGCGGTGGAATATTTCTGATGGTGCGTTAAATGCAGCAGCTGTTTGGTGTATAAACAGTTTTACAGTCTCTATATACACACACACACACACACACACACACGGGTTTATGCGTGTGTGTGTGTGTGTGTGTGTGTGTGTGTGTGTGTGTGTGTGTGTGTGTGTGTAACTGCATCCAGAAAATAATGATGGATTTATTTTCTGCTTTTATGATCTGATGCTGTTTATATTTTACTGTTCTGATTTTTATTCATGAAAAGAAACAGTGTGTGTGTGTGTGTGTGTGTGTGTGTGTGTGTGTGTGTAACTGCATCCAGAAAATAATTTTTATGATCTGATGCTGTTTATATTGTACTGTTCTGATTTTTATTCATGAAAAGAAACAGTGTGTGTGTGTGTGTGTGTGTGTGTGTGTGTGTGTGTGTGTGTGTGCGTGTGTGAGTGAGTGAAGGGGGGGTGTTATTAATTGATCTAATTAAGCTGTTAGTGCTCTGAATTATAAAAGCAGCTCCTCTTCTCAAACTGAACTAAACCATTTAAAAGCTCCTGATGCTTTAAAGGTTAGCTCATCACTACAAAACCTAACGCTAATTGCAATTAGTGGGGAGACATTAATGAGGGATTGTCTGTCGATGAGGATTAGATCAAAGCCAAAGTTGCAATTTGATAGAGCATTCAGGATTAAACTGTGAGTAACAAGGAGAAAATAAAAACACCACAAATTTACAAGCGAGCTAACAGGCTAATTAGCGTTTAGCATATAAGATTAGCATGCTGCAGAAACAAGCACAGGGAAAAGAGAGAGATAGAGAGATGAGAAAAAGTAAAGATACAATACAGAAACATATATAATTACTAAAAGTATTGCTAATTACAAGAAAATATTATATTATTTATCAAATTATTAGTCTAATAAATTGGCTTTATGAAATGAAAGCCAACTTTAACTGAAAAAAAAACTTTATTTATTAAAATTTACTTTAATAAAAAAGTATCTTTCCATATATCTATCTATCTATCTATCTATCTTTATTTATGTACGTGTTTATTTATTATATATTATATATTTATTATATCCCCCAAGAGAAATTTCTGAAAGAAATACTTCCCAGGAAAAAACGTACTGTGAATTTTCATAGTAAACTGTGAATTGCTTGACAGTTTTAATGTGAACTTTCACATTTTGACCATGAAGTTCACAGTTCTACTATGAATTTTTGATGGTAATTTGGCCACTTCATGGTTCTACTGTCAAATTTCACAGTATATTTTTTCCTGGGTTATGATAAATTCCAGTAAAAATTGAGATTTTCAGTTTGAGTCCCATCGCCAGAAATGCTGGATCAGCTTCTAGCTGGGTTTGGTTTGATGGATCAGTCAGAAATGTTACGGGAGAGTTATACAGCATCAGCAGCTCCGCCGGTTCCAGCAGCTCCTTCTTTCTGATTTCCTTCACGTCGTTTAAGAGCTTCAGCTAACTTTAAATTAGAACAGTTAAGCAGGTATGGACTTCTTTCTTTCTTACTTACTTTCTTTCTATTTTTCGTTTTCATTCTTTCTTTCTTTTCTATTTTTGCTTTATTTATTAATTAATTTATTTATTTATTTATTTCTATTTTGCCTTCTTTCTTTCATTTTTTCTTTTTTTCTTTCTAATTTGGTCTTTTTTTTGTCTTTCTTTCTTTCTTGCTTGCTTTCTATGTTGCTTTCTTTCTTTCCATCTTTTTTCTGTCTTTTTTTCTTTTTATCTTTCTTTCTTTCTTTTTTCTTTCTTTCTTTCTTTGGACATTTCTTTTTTTCTTTCTAACTAATTTAGAATCACTAATCAAGTAATTTAAATGATAATGTTGATCCTGTACTTTGGTTCTAACATCGGGATCTCACTCTGATTTGCTTCTGTTGGTAGAACAGTGGATCTTAGTAACAGCCTGCCTTATAAATCAGACCCATTTTATTTACTAAATGGAATAAACTTTCTTTTTAATAAATTAAAGCTGATCAATTGATATATTGTATTTATTGTCTGTATAATAAACAATTCTGTTCCTCTGTTAGGACTGAAGCCCGTAGTCTGATGATAATGATGATTAGCAGCAGGGGAAGCATAGAATGGAACCATTTTACCTCAGACAATGCTGATAAACAAATTGTTTTTTCTGTCTTCTTTATCTTAGAATCTAACGTTAAACAGTGATAACTGAACGGTGGCAATAATCACAGTAATAACCTCAGTAATAAGTAACAGTAATAAGGTTCTGCTATAACAGAAGGTATTGGCTCTGCTGCAATGATCTATGGCACTCAGCCTGCTTTGCCAGTGCCAGTATGTCATGTTATAGCACGAACCTTGAGAGTATTATTGCTTAATTATATTTGATAACTGAGAAATATACATATACATATACAAATACACTGCTCAAAAAAATTAAGGGAACACTTAAACAACACAATATAACTCCAAGTAAATCAAACTTCTGTGAAACCAAACTGTCCACTTAAGAAGCAACACTGATTGACAATCAATTTCACATGCTGTTGTGCAAATGGAATAGACAACAGGTGGAAATTATTGGCAATTAGCAAGACACACTCAATAAAGGAGTGGTTATGCAGGTGGGGACCACAGACCACTTCTCAGTACCTATGCTTTCTGGCTGATGTTATGGTCACTTTTGAATGTTGGTGGTGCTTTCACACTTGTGGTAGCATGAGACGGGCTCTACAACCCACACAAGTGGCTCAGGTAGTGCAGCTCATCCATCATGGCACATCAATGCGAGCTGTGGCAAGAAGGTTTGCTGTGTCTGTCATTGCAGTGTCCAGAGGTTGGAGGCGCTACCAGGAGACAGGCTAGTACACCAGGAGGAGGTCGTAGGAGGGCAACAACCCAGCAGCAGGACCGCTACCTCTGCCTTTGTGCAAGGAGGAACAGGAGGAGCACTGCCAGAACCCTGCAAAATGACCTCCAGCAGGCCACAAATGAGCATGTGTCTGCACAATTGGTTAGAAACCGATTCCATGAGGATGGTATGAGGGCCCGACATCCACAGATGGGGGTTGTGCTTACAGCCCAACACTGTGCAGGACGCTTGGCATTTGCCAGAGAACACCAGGATTGGCAGCTTCGCCACTGGCGCCCTGTGCTCTTCACAGATGAAAGCAGGTTCACACTGAGCACATGTGACAGACGTGACAGAGTCTGGAGATGCCGTGGAGAGCGATCTGCTGCCTGCTACATCCTTCAGCATGTGGGTGGCAGTGGATCAGTAATGGTGTGGGGTGGCATTTCTTTGGAGGGCCACACAGCTCTCCATGTGCTCGCCAGAGGTAGCCTGACTGCCATAAGGTACCGAGATGAGATCCTCAGACCCCTTGTGAGACCATATGCTGGTGCGGTTGGCCCTGGGTTTCTCCTAATTCAGGACAATGCTAGACCTCATGTGGCTGGAGTGTGTCAGCAGTTCCTGCAAGATGAAGGTATTGAAGCTATGGACTGGCCCGCCCGCTCCCCAGACCTGAATCCGATTGAGCACGTCTGGGACATCATGCCTCGCTCCATCCTCCATCACTTGCATCACAGACTGTCCAAGAGTTGGCGGATGCTTTAGTCCAGGTCTGGGAGGAGATGCCTCAGGAGACCATCCGCCACCTCATCAGGAGCATGCCCAGGCATTGTAGGAAGGTCAAACAGACACGTGGAGGCCACACACAATACTGAGCCTCATTTTGACTTGTTTTACATTTACATTTACATTTACAGCATTTAGCAGACGCCCTTATCCAGAGCGACTTACAAGTTATACAGTCTTATAATCCAAGCAATTGGGGGTTAAGGGTCTTGCTCAAGGACCCTACAGTGGCAGCTTGGCAGAGGTGGGATTTGAACCCTGGACCTTTTGGTCCATAGTCCAGTACCTTATCCACTAGGCTACCACAGTCCCAGGACATTACATCAAAGTTGGATCAGCCTGTAGTGTGTTTTTCCACTTTAATTTTGTGTGTGACTCCAAATCCATGCCTCCATTGGTTAATAAATTTGATTTCCATTGATGATTTTTGTGTGATTTTGTATTCAATAAGAATATTTCATTCATTCAGATCTAGGATGTGTTATTTGAGTGTTCCCTTTATTTTTTTGAGCAGTGTATATATGTGTATGTGTATATATACATATATACACAGTGGGGCAAAATAGTATTTAGTCAGCCACTGATTGTGCAAGTTCTCCTACTTAGAAAGATGAGAGAGGTCTATAATTTTCATCATAGGTACAATTCAACTATGAGAGACAAAGTGCGAAAAAAAATCAAGGAAATCACATTGTAGGATTTTTAAAGAATTTAATTGTAAATCATTGTGGAAAATAAGTATTTGGTCACCCACAAACAAGAAAGATTTCTGGCTCTCACAGACCTGTAACTTCTTCTTTAAGAAGCTTTTCTGTCCTCCACTCATTGCCTGTATTAATGGCACCTGTTTGACCTCGTTATCTGTATAAAAGACACCTGTCCACAGCCTCAAACAGTCAGACTCCAAACTCAACCATGGCCAAGACCAAAGAGCTGTTGAAGGACACCAGGAAGAAAATTGTAGACCTGCACCTGGCTGGGAAGAGTGAATCTACAATAGGCAAGCAGGTTGGTGTGAATAAATCAACTGTGGGAGCAACTGTAAGACAATGGAAGCCATACAAGAACCATTGATAATCTCCCTCAATCTGGAGCTCTATGCAAGATCTCATTACAGTGGGGTCAAAATTGATCATGAGAAACGGTGAGCAAAAATCCCAGAACTACACAGAGGGACCTGATGAATGACCTGCAGAGAGCTGGGACCAAAGTAACAAAGGCTACTATCAGTAACACACTACGCCGAGAGGGACTCAGATCCTGCAGTGCCATTTTAAGCCAAAACCTCCTTCCATCAGTGAGAGCATTGAAGATGGAACATGGCTGGGTCTTCCAGCATGACAATGATCCCAAACACACCGCTCGGGCAACGAAGGAGCGGCTCCGTAAAAACATTTCAAGGTCCTGGAGTGGCCTAGCCAGTCTCCAGACCTCAACCCCATAGAACATTTGTGGAGGTAGTTGAAAGTCCGTGTTTCCCCAAAACATCACTGCTCTAGAGGAGATCTGCATGGAGGAATGGGCCAAAATACCAGTTACAGTGTGTGCCAACCTGGTGAAGCCTTACAGGAAATGTTTGACCTGTCATTGCCAGCAAAGGTTATGTTACAAAGTATTGAGTTGAACCAAATTTATTGACCAAATACTTATTTTTTACTTATTATCAGTGGCTGACTAAATACTTTTTTGCCCCACTATATATATACACATATATACACACATATAATATATATGTAATGTAATATAATATATGTTCTGTGAATTTTCATAGTAAAACTATGAATCGCTTGACAGTTTTAATTTGAACTTTCACAGTTTGACCATGAAGTTCACAGTTCTACTATGAATTTTTGATGGTAATTTGGCCACTTCATGATTCTACTGTCAAATTTCACAGTACATTTTTTTTAGGCAAAGTCGCTTCGAATAAACAAACCTGGCAATGCATGTTAACGTATCGTAGCTTCAGTACATTCTAACATTTGGAATGGATATTTTCATAATAACATTGCATAAATGTGACTGATGAGGTTTGGTAGCTTCAACCTTGCTTCTGAGGATAAATAAATAACAAACAAGTCTTTTAGAGTCCTATAACAATTCCTTCTTGTTTACATCTGAGTCCCAGCAGAGGACGTTATGGTCCTGCTCTCCCATTAGCCGCCGTCGCTAAACGAGCAGAGGACAACGCAGTGGGAATTAACGAGCACTCTATAAGGGACTTAGCAGGCAGATATACGGCAGCTCCTCTCAGCCGGCATCATTATCAGGAAATGCAGGATAAATAAGGAGCAGAAGGATGAACGCAGCTCACTGCGGAGCAACGACCAGACAACGATGCTTCATTAATTCAACCACTGGTACAGATTGATTAGCACTGAGATGCATCATGGTGAATCCATTGTGCTACCGAGGATCATTTACGAGCTTATTAAAGAGGGTCTTTAATTAATCTTTATTATCATTTAGAACTTTAAAATTTAAATATCGTAATCTTATGCACACCGTTACTCCTCGTTTGTGTTGGTAGAAATGGTCATAAAAATGTTTCTGTTGTTAAATGTACTAATTGTGCTCCTAAAAAGTGCTGTGTTTAAGTTTACAGTGGTTAAGATGCTGCATTATTAATCAGAAGGTTTAGGGCTCAAGTCCCAATACTGCCAAAAGCTGCCACTGTTAGGCCCTTAAAAAAGTGAAGCAATTAAACAAAGCCATTAAAAGTGTCCTTTAATTGGGGTCCTTAATTGAGGTCCTTAAATGAGCTTTTAATCGAGGCCCTTAAATGAGGCCCTTAATTGAGGTCTTTAATCAAGGCACTTAATTGGGGCCCTTAAGTGAAGCCCTTAAGTGATGCCCTTAATGGGGGCCCTTAAGTGACGCCCTTCATTGTGGCCCTTAAGTGAAGCTCTTAAGTGAAGCTCTTAAGTGAAGCCCTTAAGTGAGGCCCTTAAGCAAAGCCCTTAAGTGAAGTCCATAATAGAGGCCCTTAAGCGAGGCCCTTAAGCAAAGCCCTTAATCGGGGCCGTTAAGTGAAGCCCTTAAGTGATGCCCTGAATGGGGGCCCTTAAGTGAGGCCCTTAATTGGGGCCCTTAAGCAAAGCCATTAATTGTGGCCCTTAAGTGTGGCCCTTAAGTGAAGCCCTTAAGTGAGGCCCTTAATCGGGGCCCTTAAGCAAAGCCCTTAAGTGAAGCCCATAATCGAGGTCCTTAAGCGAGGCCCTTAATAGTAACCCTGCCTCTTTTTCTCTCTAAGCCAATCAGAGCTGGTTGGCACAGCACAGTGTGTGTCTGTGTGTTATTTTGTGTGTTATTGTTTATGTCGGTGTGTGTTTTGTGTGGATGGTGATACAGGTGTGTGTGATAAACTCAGGATCTTCTGCACCTGTTCCTCCCTAATTAATCACACCAGCATCACATCCCATAATAAGCAGGACCTGGTTTCCTCTCCCACTGTGCAGATCGTAAAACAGCAGGTGCAACCGACAAGTTCCTCACAGCGGGACCCGGATCCTCCAGACACCATCAGCACTACACAGGACCTGATCTATCCAGTCACCATCCCATAATATCTCATTCTGTCCTGAATTAACCCCGCTCCACCGCTTCTGCTACATCTTACACAATCAAAAGATAACACACACAACCTTACACATACACGTACTACACATCTACAGTCCCATTACACACAAATACAGTCCTATTACACATGTTTGCATTCCTGTTATGCAGATCTACACTCCTGTTACACTCCTGTTACACTCCTGTATCCCATTGGTACAGAGAGGCACAGAGTTGCTCTGGGACTCACACCATTATTAACGTGAGCTTCTGCTCCAGACCCGGAGCGATGGACCCGACTGTGAGAACATGTTCATCCTAAATCTCCAGCCGTAACAGAGATTTAAACAGAGCGCTTCTAACCGGAGCAGGACGATGGGATAACTCAGCACTGTGTGTGTTTTATTACACCGCTGATTTTAGAGGAAATAAAGATGTGATGAAATGAGCTTCTGTTCTGAGCTGAATACAGAACCATATGTGCATCATTAATAAATCATCCAGGCTTTAGACGTGTTTGGAGTTTGGAGTTCTAAACACAGTATAGTGTGATGCTCTTAGAGGCTCACTGCTGCTGCTGCTTATATAGGACAGGATGACTCAGGTTATGGCACAGAGCTGCACTAAATCAGGAGGGAATGGTCCGGGTCCATTCAGCCAGCACCGTTAGGAACCGTTTCCCTGTTCATTAGAGTCACTCTGAACTTTATACACAACGGTTTCTCCAATCAGGGTCGCTTGGGATTCATTTAAGTGCAGATGGGGAAATGTGTTACTGCAGGGACTTTACCAAACAGAATCCTCTCACCAAACAGAACCTGATGGTGAGACCGGTGCTGGGCCAGAAGTACCACATCATCACTTACCATCATCAGAAAGAACTGATCCCTTACACAAGAGATTCTGGTTCTAGTGTTAGTACTGGTTCTGGTTCCTGTCCTTTAGTAGTTTTCATCATAGGTTTTGTACCAGTAGTCTATAGACAGGTTCTAGTTTTAACCCAAAAAAAAAGATCCCAGTTCTGCCCTAGGTTCAGTAATCTTTCTGTTTTTCACCCCAGGTTTAGTACTAGTTCAGGTTTCAGTTCTGCTTTAGTAAATGTTGTGCTTTCTCTCCTAGTTTTATATTGGTCCAGAGGTCCAAACTGACCATTTAACTTTACTGCTAATTCGTGTTTGGGATTTTAATTTAATTCTATTTCTTTTTTATAACAGAGCATTGTATCTTTATAAATACAGTATCTATATCCACAGCTCTAACTGAGCAAACATAGGGTGGCAAGAAAAATCCCTAAATGTTACAATAGGGCCAAGACTCAAAAAGAAACCCGACCTGCTTATAGCCTAGATGTTATATATATGAATTAAACTAAGTTACCTAATATATTTAGTATAATTAATAGTTTAAATAAACAGAATCTAAATATAAAAATTTAGCGAGAACATATTTAAAGAAAATATAATAAATGAAATAAATATAATAATATATAAACTACAATAAATTAATTAGAATACTATATTATGTAGAGTATAATAAAATAGAGTATATAAAAGTACAGAATATAAGAAAAAACTATATATAAATTAACAATTTAATAAAATCTGTAAACTGTACATTTCTCGTTTTATTATGAGGTATCTAGTTCTGATTCTATTTCTTGTTCTACTACTTGTGCTTGGTTTGAAACAAGGAATATTTTAATAAGTGCACTGAAGTCATTTACTGAGTCAAAATCGTCTAGTCTTGAATTTGGTGTTTCAGTCTTCTTCATCTTCTACACTAGTACCAGTTTGGTTCCAAAAACTAAAGAACATCATGTAAATAACTTATTTTCCAAAAGCCCAGTCTGTAACATTTTACTTTTTGTTGTGGTTTAGCAAAAGCCTTAAAGCTACATCTTTTAGTTCTAGTTGTTGTTGTTGTCTCTATTTTTGTTTTTGTTTCATATTTAGGAACTGTTCCTAAGGTACCCGATAGCTTATTCCAGACCTTTTGAGTCCAGGATGAGCCGTGGATGCAGAAGGATGAAGCTGAGCGTGTGAATGTGGCCTGAATTAACATTATTTAGAACTTTAAAGCTCGATTAATACAGAACGTAAACACTGCAGGTCACGGTGCGACTCTGCACCAAATAACACCCACGACCTGAAGGGCAAAAGAGCAGCGAGTGTGTTGACAAAACCCGACTCTCCTCACTCTCCTCACTCTCCCGTCGGATCACATGACGTTGGAGATGAAGCGTGTTATCGTCCTCACGCTAAAAACCAATTTCTGTCGGGAGCTCACTTCAATTTGATGAGCCGAAGATTTCCGAGAACGACCAAATCATTTTCGTCTCTCAAATTACAGGTTTGACGTGAGATTCAAGTCTCTCTTTCTCACACACACACACACACACACACACACACACACACACACACACACATACACTCTCTCCCTCAGGTTTTTTTTTTATATTTATTTTGACATGTCTAATAGAAGCCTCCAGCAATCCACTAACAGGAAAAATCTTTCCTCTCGCCTCTCCCTCTCTGTCCTCCTGCATTTTATCTGCCAGAGGAATTTGACACGCAAGAACCTCACTTAAAGAGATCACGCTCACCTGACAAATTCAGAACGCTGAATCAGACACGAGTCAGAAGCGTCTGTTTTTCATATTTCACATCTCAACACCATTAGCCGCTCTAACCTGCAGCGCTGCGGCAAAATTAGATATAAAAATATCCCATATTTTTTTTTTTGCGTGTGATGTGGGTCGAATGGAATCGGCTCTCAGTTTTACGGGTCATGTTGGCACCTCGCGAATGCAGATCTGCTCTTGAGGTGCAGCTAGAGTGCTGGGTGTTTGGTATGTTCTTCCACACACAGGTGAGTTTCCTCCTATCTTTGAAAATATTGCAGGTTAGAGCTCGTAACATTACACACAAACGACCCACAGGATTTCATTCCAATCAACCAGGAGCAACTGAATGAAAATCTTGCTCACAATCTTAAGTCTAGACTAACAACGCTTCGACTTTAGGCTGGAATGTGTGGCTTTGACCCCAGTGGTTTGACTCTGGGGTCATCTCTGGCCTGCTCTGTCATTCCTTTGGACCAGAAGCTTGCCTGTTATTGGGCTGAGGATGTCAGGTATAGAGCTGGGTATAGAGTCCCAAGTTCCTGTGGTAATATTCAAGTAACTCAAGTCAAGTCACTGCTATAAATCAAGCAAGACATTCTGAAGCTCTAACTCCCTTTGAAACATTTAAATCAGTCCAAGGACAGCAGGCATAACAAGCTGAATTAAATTTCCAACATTAACAAATTCAAACTCTAGTTTCTTATTGAACTTTTAACTCATCTGTCAAACTCATCAGGCCAAATACACAGCATGTCAGAAATCCAAAATCATCTAGAATTTTCCAGTACACATCCTGAAGAACAGTTTTTGAATATTGGTTTTGTTTTCTCAATAAATACACAATCAAAGCCAAATCAAACATATCTTAAACTTAAACTGTTTTTCTATCCATAAAGTTCACTTTTAAGACACAGTCCTGTCCCTTTCTCTGTTGGTTTCATAGTGATTGATGAAGTCGGATGATTAGGCTGATTTGGCTGATTGCTCTTCTCTTCTCTTTTTACTAATTTCATCAACACCATAATCCTTGAATCCAAAATTCCCTATTTTTGGAATAGCCTCTTCCATTTTACGAGCTTCTTCGTACGTTTGTCTCTGCTGGTTTCCCGCATTCTGAAAGGTTGCCTGGTTTGCAAGGGTTGAAACAGAAATCACCCAATCATACTTCCGAGGAATGTTTCAATTCCAAATCTTAAATCAGGAATACCAAGTCAAAGTCTTTTATCAACTTGTGACTCGAGTCTGACTTGAGTCTTCCAGCTCTAGTTGGTTGGGGCTGTCTGACTGGACTGGGCTTTCGACCTCTTTGAACTAGACTGTTTTGCTTAATGTACGATCACTCAGGTTGGTTGGTTGTTGAGTTTCTGAGTTTCTGAACCCTTCTGGTTCTTTGTTTGCGGCTATGGGTTTGATCCCTTTTAGGTCTGAGTTCCCCCAAGGTTTTTCCTTGCCACTGTTGCCTTATATCTTGCTCCATTGAGATGGTGGCTCTAGATCTTTATAAAGCTGCTGTAAAAAGCTCTAAAGGAATAAATAAAGCTTTGACTTTATCATACAGCAGGATCTTTATGTAGAAATGGTTCTACGGGAACTGTTACCTGTCAATCAAATCAAATCAAATCAAATCATTTATTGTCACGTCACATTAACACAGGTGTGAAAGGTGAGTGAAATGCTTGGGTGCTCAATCCCTCACCGTTGTACTATACAGAATATATACATTAAATGAAGAAAACTAGCGCCAATATATACACTGGAAGCTTGAGTGCAGATTTATGTGCAAAATTATGCAAGTAATGAATATAAGTATGGCTTGAATGATAGAAAGTCCAAAATGAACAGTTCCAGGTATGAATTGTCCATGATAAAGTGCTGAGTGCAAATTGAAGTGGGTTATGTGCATGTCTGTGTGTGTCTGTTGCTGTGTTTATTGTCCTTGTCTATTGCTGTTCAGCAGTCTGACGGCTTGGGGAAAGAAGAACATTTTTGGAATCTTTATCCTACCAGTGATTAATTTAAATTTAAATGTGACAACTCTGAGCAACTCTGAGTCTGTGTGGAGTCAAAATCAGATTTATTTCTATAGTGCTTTTTACAGTGGAGAATTGTTTCAAAGCAACTTTATAAATATCTAAAGCCAATCCTTAACTGAGCAAAGCTAGGGCAACAGTGGCAAGGAAAATCCCTGAATGTTATAAGACAAGAACCTTTGAAGGACCAAAACTCAAAAGAGACCGACCTGCTTAGATTATATATGTAAGAATAAACTTTTAAATTAAGGTTCATCTAATAAATAAGTTTATGGCAACAGGTTAAACAAACATACAATAAATAAAAATGATTTCAGATTAAGATTAAGAGAACACTTTTAAAAATAAAATAATAAAAATAAAATAATAAAATATACTAAGAGTTTATTTTATTTATTAAATTAAAATAAAATCAAATATTATTTAATATAATATAATACCTTTAAGAATTAACTTTGTAATTAAAAGTTATGAATATGTTAATTAAAAAAATTAAAAATAAAATATTGTTTAATATCATATAATATCTTAGAGAAAAATTAATGTGATATGGAGCAGGTTCTCCGGTGCCAACTGGTGATGCTAAAGTGTTTCAGTGTGACTTCATGCATGGATAGTGTCTTGTCCAGGGATGGTTCTCATCTTACACCCTATGCTGCCAGGCCCTGCCTCTCATGATTCATATAGATTAAGCATGCATAAATGAATGAAGGAGTTAATTCATTTCAAACAGAAACCATCCACACACATAATAAAAATATAAAACAAGTTCTTATAACGAGTTCTTATGACTAACCCTGAGTCTGATCTATAATTAAATATTATAATGCAAATGACTCAATCAAAGCGATTATACTAAACTAAAGCTAAACGTTCTGTAACATCCGTCCTGCTCTCTGCACAAAACACTTTAGAGGGCCGGATTAAATCAGTCATGACCTTTCTCTGGTTCTCCATTTATTTATCTCCCATTCATCTTGGAGCTTAAGTGGAGCCGACAGCTGGTTTAAAGAGTGACGTGATGGGATGCTGTCAGCTGAAGATCATCCTGAGAATCCGGAGAGACCGAGCAGGACTAAGTAGTGCTCACTCCAGGACGGATTGTGTCTCTGAACATCCCCGAGCATTTCACACGGTTTGGATTCCTGCTGCTTTTTAATGAGCGGCTCTGAACAAAAGCACCACAGTGTTTAATAAGCATTAAATTCAGCATCTGCTCTAGAGCCCACCTGCACACGGGGGGTAAAAAGGGAGGGAGTACAGCATCGTACTGCTTCGAAATCAGTCCAAATACAGTCAGCTTGTATCAAAACAACAGCTCAGAGCACCACACAGACTGAAATAATCAGTAATTAAGTGGAAATTAGTGTAGAACTGAAACCCCCTAACCAGAGTCCCAAATCCAAACCCCAAACTCATATGCTAATGCCAAATTCCCTAACTAGAGCCCCAAACTCATATCCTAACCCCAAACCCCCTAACTAGAGCCCCAAACTCATATGCTAACCCCAAATCCCCTAACCAGAGCCCCAAATTCATGTATTAACCCCAAACCCCCTAACCAGAGCCCCAAACTCATATGCCAACCCCAAATCCTCTAACCAGAGCCCCAAACTCATACCCTAACCCCAAACCCTTTAACCAGAGCCCCAAACTCATATGCCAACCCCAAACCCCCTAACCAGAGCCCCAAACTCATACCCTAACCCCAAACTTCCAACCACAACCCCAAACTCATAGCCTAACCACAAACCCCCTAATCAGGGCCCTAAACCCCCTAATTAGAGTCCCAAACTCATACTCTAACCGTAACTCCCAACCACAACCCCAAACTAATACCCTACCTCCAAACCCCCTAACCAGAGCCCAAAACTCATACCCTAACCCCAAACCCCCTAACCAGAGCCCCAAACTCATACCCTAACCCCAAACCCCCTAAATAGAGCCCCAAACTCATACCCTAACCCCAAACCCCCTAACCAGAGCCCAAAACCCATACCCTAAACCTTAATCCAAATGCTAAACCCAAATCTTAATCCTGTAACTCCCTGTTCAATGTTGGTTATACATTTCTTTATAGATTACTTTTGTTCATTTTCTATAAACTATTTTAAATCAGGGAAGATCTTTATTTGCTAACACAATAAAATTGGGGCTCCATTTTAGAATCTTTTTAATAAAACCCTTCACTGAGCATCAATAAGAGTTGTGGTAAGTGAGTGAGCTCTCAGAAGATCGAATTATTCATGATCATCGAGCTGATCTACATCCCAAATCATCTAATCATTAATGATTTACAGACCCTCCATGCCTTTGTTCCCTCGTTCCTACAGGACCTTTGTTTCTGTATTTCTGTTTCCCTGAAGAGATTTCGAAATGAAGAGGTTAGATAATAATTAAAGAGTAAATAGAATTATCTCGGCTATACAGTGATGATAAATGTAGATTTGTAATGTTTACACCGAGTTTCTCTTGTGTAATTATGTTATCTATATTAAATGTTTTACTTGTTTTTTCTATCTCCATTTCTCTGGCATTTTTCCGGAACGTAATTTAAAATGAAAAATTGCTAAAAGATGCCAAGTGGAAGCAAGTGGCACAACTGGCAGAACAGATTAGTGTCAATATGATCTCTCTCTCACACACACACACACACACACACACACACACACACACACACACACTCACACACACAGACACACACACACACACACACACACACACACACACACACACAAACACACACACACACATACACACACCAGGTCAAAGGTGGTGTTTGGGTAAAAGTGAGGTACAGTGTGTGTAATTTTGGGTGAGTAATAGTTAGAAGTGTTCCAGCCTTATAAGAACATGAATAATAAATATTCTTAGACTAATCTTTATTCATTAACAAGCTTCTGATCAACTCTGATCATAACCATCACTCATCAGCTCTGTACTCGCTGTATTTATTTATAATTTATCATAATTTCTGAAACAACAGGAGAAGTTCGGCTCTCCTCAGGATTCTACAGGGAACATCTGTTATTGGAAGCGTTAAAGGTTAATAAATAAACAGTTAAAGGTTCAGATTTAAAGCTTAATGTGAGATCCTACAAACCTTTATTATCTTCACGAGGGGAAATAAAAGATCAGGACTGAAGATTAATGCTTCTAAAATCACTCAGAGATCTTGGATCAGGTCACAAATGAGGAAAGTGAGACCCAGTAAGATGGGAAGAAAAACTAATGAGCTGCAAAATACTGCAGCACAGACGAAAGAGTAGTTAAAATAAAACGTTAATAACATTACACCAACAAAAAGCAGGCAAGCAGAACTACAGAGTTACAGTGTTAGCAAGGGATTAAGGAACTATAAGGAACTTCGAACACAGAAAGAGGGTAAGGATTTGAAATCTGAAAAACTCAGGACCAGAGACGGAGGAACAAGAACAAAGTAATTAGCTCAAACTAAATCTGAAGTGATTATTTAACTTTTAGTAAGGAATAGGGGACCAGAAACTACGAATAACTTCGCTGTCATTGTACAAATACAACAAGATTCAGATCAAATAAAAACTACGAATAAAAACTGGTACTTAGTGTCGTAACAAGAACCAGAAACTTAAAACTAAGATAGTGTATACTAAGGACTAAAGAAGTAGGAGACTTGCTGCATTTTTGTTTCATAATTTAAAATAAATTTAATATTACTGCATGCCCAAAATAATTGATTAATCTGTTTTAATATATTTAAATTTACAATAAATTAAAATCTGCCAGTGTGTTACAGTAAATTAGTTGTTATCTGCAGGACTAACAAAGTAGGCCTAAAACATGGCTAAAATTTGTAATAGTTTACTTAATTATACACATAAATAAGTCCATATTATACATCATTATTATTATTATTATTATTATTATTATTATTATTACATACGTTATTATTAATATTATCATTATGATTATTATCAACATTATTATGATAATTATCAAGATTATTATGATAATTATCAACCTTACTATTATTATTATTATTATTATTATTATTATTATGATGATGATGATGATCTCTCAGTAGCTTGAAATTTCAGACAGATTCTTTTGATGAATGTTTAATTTCAGATGACATATTAAAGGATTTTGCTTCGCTCTCTTTAGATGTTTTTGAGGTGTGAATAAAAAATAAAATAAATGTTAAGTGAGTAAGGTTTTGGTACTGAGTGGTTCCTCGTTATGCCTATCTGGGTCGATGACAGAGGGAAACAGGAGCAGCTCTTCATGTCCTGAAGCAGAAGGTCGTCCAAATCTCCCTGAGGAAGCTGTCAGAGGAATAAGCCAGTGACATTTTCCTTATCCGTCTCTGATGTTTTAATCATTCAGCACCTCCTCTGTCTCAGCACTGACTCCCAGCCGATCAATGCGCCCTTTTAAGTGCACTCAGACCGAGGGGTCGATCGATGACTCCTCCGTCATTGGCGTGATGATGGAACAGACAGCTCACTCTGCTTTGTAATTCTAACTGCTGTCATCCAGCTTTTTCTTCTCCTTCCTCTCTGCTCTGGATGATTTAACAGATTTATTTATACATTTTATCTCCTGTCCGGACACCGCGAGTATCGGCTTATCACTCTGACACGTCCTGATATGCTGCAGAGACAACACAGAGCTAATGTAGAGCTAACATAGTGCTAATGTAGAGCTAACATAGTGCTAATGTAGAGCTAACATAGAGCTAACATAGTGCTAATGTAGAGCTAATGTAGAGCTAACATAGTGCTAATGTAGAGCTAATGTAGAACTAACATAGAGATAATGTAGAGCTAACATAGAGATAATGTAGAGATAACAAAAAGCTAACATGGAGCTAACGTAGAGCTAATGTAGAGCTAACATAGAGCTAATGTAAAGCTAACAAAAAGCTAACATTGAGCTAATGTAGAGATAATGTAGAGCTAACATAGAGATAATATAGAGAAAACAAAAAGCTAACATGGAGCTGACGTAGAGCTAATGTAGAGCTAACATAGAGCTAATGTAGAGCTAACAAAAAGCTAACATGGAGCTAACATAGCGCTAATGTAGAGCTAATGTAGCACTAACACAGAGTTAATGTAGAGCTAATGTAGAGCTATCAAAAAGCTAACATTGAGCTAATGTAGTGATAATATAGACCTAACATAGAGATAATGTAGAGAAAACAAAAAGCTAACATGGAGCTGACGTAGAGCTAATGTAGAGCTAACATAGAGCTAATGTAGAGATAATGTAGAGCTAACATAGAGATAATGTAGAGATAACAAAAAGCTAACATGGAGCTAACGTAGAGATAAGGTAGAGCTAACAGAGCTAACATAGCGCTAATGTAGAGCTAATGTAGCACTAACACAGAGCTAATGTATAGCTAACATTGCGCTAATGTAGAGCTAACAAAAAGCTAACATTGCGCTAATGTAGAGCTAACAAAAAGCTAACATGGAGCTAATGTCGAGCTAATGTCGAGCTAATGTAGAGCTAACATAGAGCTAACGTAGAGGTAACATAGAGCAAGCGTAGAGCTAACATAGAGCTAAGATAGACCTAATGTAGAGATAAAATAGAGATAACAGAGATAACGTAGGCCAACATAGAGCTAAAATAGGTAACATAAATAGGTAACATAAAGCTAACAGAGCTGACATAGAGCATTCGTAAGCTTAAGAAAACGTTTATGTAACTTTCTTAACTACGTAAGAATCTTTCAGTTTTCATATTTTCAGGTTGGCAGTGCAGAAACAGGGAGAGTGGCAGTGCCATCCTGTGCCACACTGTGCCACCTTTTAGACATGCCCCTGCATCATTACTATGGACTGAGGATTTAAGTATTAGGGAATTATTAAGAAGGAATACCCTAATTTAAAGACTCCCAAAAAGTGTCCCTGTGCGTGCGTGGGTGTGTGTGTGTGTGTTCTGCTATGGATTGGTTCTGCTGTTCCCTTGTTCTGCCAGAGATGCCCCCCTGTGACCCAGAGCTGGATTAATCGGAGTTATTTGATGTTTTTGGAGTTATTTTGAACCATAGTGCAGCTTCTCCTCTACTGACCAATCACACCGCATTATTATTCTTACCTCTGAATAAAAAATAACACAAACTAACAATGACACACACTAAACCATAAACTATATTCCTCTCTCTTTCTGTAAACAGAGAAGCTTCTGGAAATCATCAGAGACTGAAAATCTACTCACACAAAGCTCTGTGTGTGTGTGTGTGTGTGCGTGTGTGTTCTGTATTTCCACATGAAAGCAGATTATACAGAACACACACACACACACACACACACACACACACCCAGATGGAGTGGTTGTGTATTTATAAGCAGGTACAGTGTGTGACAGATCCTCTGAATCAGGAGTTCTAACGCTTTAGTTTTACTTACAAAAAAAAAACATGATCGAAAAACCAAGAAGCACAATTACTGAACTGGAACTTCATAAAAAAATAACATTCCTAAAATGCAGCAGCTACTTTCAGTGTTCAAATATTAATTTGGGATTTAATAAATCTGCTACAAAGGGCAGTTCCTTCGGGCCTGGGTTCGAATTCTGGCTCTGGTTTCTGTTGTGAACTTTGGATGTTGTTCTTTAGGAACCTGCCCATATGCAATTAATTCTGGGTTAGTCTCCACCCCCTCCCTCATGATCCTTATCAGGATAAAACAGGAGGCTTTAGTTGTTTTAATTAGTCTTTAATTTAATAAATAAAAACATTTCCATCTTAAAAGTCCTGGCTTTCTTTATATAAACACTGATACAGATGTAGCGCCCCCTGCAGGGCACGCTTACACTTATACCCTGTGTTTTGATGGTAGGTCTCAGGGCTCCTTCTGAAGAAAAGGGAGAATAACACATGAGTTGTGTGTCCTGACAGTCCTCACAATGATAGTAATTATAGTAACAGATAGATAAAGTGTGCAGTGTTGCTGAACCACCGGGGGTAAGGAGTCTTCCCTCAAACCAACAAACCAGTGGGGCTATGGTAACAAACTGATGATATATTACCCGAGTTATAGAAATAACTCAAACAAAACCTCCCATCTCCTCGTAAATTTGTTACACACACATACACACACACACACACACACACACATTTACAGTATTTAGAGAGTATATAGAGAACCTACTTTAGTCTTGAACCTTTGTTTTTCCTTTTGTTTTGACTTCACGATTTCGTTTTTATTTACATTTAAATCCTCCTTAATGTTGTTCTTTCTAGCTAACAAACTGATCTAACCAGCTAATCTTGTTTAATCCAAGAGAGTCAATCAGCTCCGTTCTCTGAGCCAATGACCTCCAGCTCCCAAAAAACTACAAACCATGAAGAAGAACCTCAGAGACAAACAGAACACAAAAACAAAGAGCTCTGGTTTTACTGATTGTGGTTTACAAAGGAGGTGAAAAAATGAATCTTATGAAGAAATTAATAAAGGTATCAATAAATCTGATTGGTTGTAATTTAACAACAAATATGAATATAAAACTGCGTGTATCAGTGGAGAAGGCTCACTATAACGCACTAAGTGTGTTTACGTGCACTTAATAATCTGATAACTGCAGAAATCAGATTTGGTCAGTAATCCCATCAATGAGTTTACATGCACTCAGTAATCAGATCATGTTAAACCTATGAGTTTTCAAGACTCAATAATCAATAATCAGGTTTCTACTTTGCAATCAGCCAATAATTTTGTAGAAAGATGTGACGTAAACTTAATATTAAATAATCCAAAAAAAAATTTCCCAAGTGCATACTGCATTTCAGAGTCTACACAAAGTGTTCGCCGTTTCCCTGCCTTTAATTTTGTGCTGCATTTAATTCCATGATTGCCAGATCCCCCAAGAAAAGAGCCACAATAAAGGCAAGTCTTTAGAGTAAGCACACCTGGCAACCGTGTTGGTTAGGCTTGCGTGCATGCTCAGACTGAGAAACCCGACTGAAACCAGAGTATACATGCTCCGAGAAATATGATTACTGAGAAAAATCCATCTCTCTTTGGTGGATTTTTTATAATCTGATTTTCAGATCGGCGTATGCTATATATTGTACATGACTTCTTAAATAAACAGTAACTGCAGAAATCAGACTATGATTGCATTATTAAGTGCATGTAAGGTACTCGATAGGGCATACTGCTTTAAGACACTCTGTTGGGTATAATATAAAATATTCTGTAGGGTATTCTGTAGGGCCCTCTGAAGGGCACTGTCTAAAGCACTGTAGCACACAGTATGGCACTCTGTAGAATATTCTGTAAGGTATTCTGTAGGGTATTCTATAGGGTATTTCATTAGGCACTGTCTAAGGCACTCTGTAGAATTTTCTGTAAAGCACTCTTTAGGGCACTCTGTAGGGCACTGTAGGGTATTCTTTAGGGTATTCTCTAGGGCACTCTATAGCATATTCTGTATGGTATTCTGTAGGGCACCATGCATGGCACCGTTGTTAGTGCACTAAAAGCTGCAGTTGTAAGTGGAGCTGAAAGCCTCTGCAGAGCTTCATTGATTTTCAGGTGACGTTTGGGGAAATTGATCCAGAACGAGGGTGGGTCGTCCCGGGAGAGAGACCAGTCATTCAATCAGAGACCAATCACACCACCAGATTTAACAACCCCCCCCCCCACCCCACACACACACTCTCCTCCCACACTCCCCACCACCACCTTCACCCCTCCAATTTTCTCCCCATCCAAACCACCTGCTCTGAATTTCCAAAGAATGGAAGAATCCAGAATGAGCTATAGGCTTCGGTTTGAATCTGTGATGTGTAGGATGGAGCTTTGGCTGCTCTGGGCTTTAATCTGTGTAATGGAGGCTTGGAGTGGGGTTTAATATCGATCAGCAATCAAATGGCTGAAAGAAAGAAAGATAGAAAGAAAGAAGCTTTATGGATGGATAAACGAGGGAACAGGAGCTCACTAGATAGTGCACAGGAATGTTCACTCGGTAGTGCGCCCTACCCTGCTGGGAGGTTATTAGTGCACACTGGGCTCTTCTGGGGCATCCTAACCTCCTGCTGTGTTTGATTTTTCACCCTAATGATGAACAGAAGTGGATCTTTTCTCTTTTTTCGTCTCTCTTTTCGTTATTTTTGCACAGTGGCTGTAGGAGGACGAGAGCAGATCCCTCCGTCCACTAACGATGCCTTGATTAACGCGGCTCGGCGGGCCCGCTGACTCGCTGACTTATGGCATTATATTTTTAAATTGGCCTCTCCGGAGCGTCTGATAAATCAACACACAGGTCATTAAATGGTTCGTTATCTTCCACGTGTGATTCATCGCCAAGCCGGAGGAGGAGGAGGACGAGGAAGAGAGGAACGGAGCGAGAACAGAACTGCAGACTGATTTACTGAGATCATGACAAAATATCACCAGGGTCAAACAAGTCATCGAGAAAATACCAGAACAGGATGATCTTACCATCCGAACATATGTTATAGCAACAAAAGTATGTGGACACAGCCTAATGATCAAGTTCAGCTGTGTGACCCACGTGCAATATACACAGAGTGCAGGGCCAAAAGTATTCAGACACTCCTTCTAACCAATCATATCAGCTATTTCAGCCTTTCTAACAAGATAGAGCAAGCTTTTCAACAAGAACCATTCAACCAGTTCAGGTACCAACATGCTGTAAGAAGAGCAGCACTGAGATAATCCTAACACAAGAAAACAAGACTGTTTCTGAGCTGTGATTTACTAAATACTGCCTGGTAGAGAGCTTAAACTTTTGCACTATTTTAACGTCAGCAAGTGAACACATAGTGGATGTGTTGGATGTGAGAGAAATGTTTAGAAATAAAGACCTGAGCCACTTGAACAAGGGACAGGGGTGCGTTTCTTGATAACAATTAATTTTAGTGATTTACAAACAACTTTAAGAATGCCTGATTTGTGAGTGTTTCCCATAAGCCTTTTTATTCTCCAAGATTACAAATGGGCTTTAAGTAGCTTTTTGCTGAATCTGAAAACTGAACCACCAATTTACAAACATTTTGTCATTATTATACCCCAAACGTATCACTTGGAAAATAATTATTATAAAACCTAATAAGCAGCTCTGTAATCAAGACCTGAGTCCGAGTCAAGACTGAAACTAGATTAAGATTATTTCATTATACAAGAATAAAAAAAATGGGAAAAATTATTAATTATACATTATATACATTAATAAATAGTATTATTTTTCATCATAGATTCTGTAAAATATAACATTAAATAATGTAAAGCATAAACTAATGATGAATTTTGATTTTCTTTTGTCTTAGTCAATCTAAGGTAATGTAAGTTCAGGAAGTAAGTGACGGTAATGATTTAGTTTCCCTTCTTGTCTTTTTCCAACTTAATCAGAACCACAACATAAAGTCTCCTGAATATAAACAACAACATCCATTATATCCATTTATTATTATTATTAAATAAAAATATCATCATAGTAACATTTCAATCTTCGCTCAAACAAAAACCATCCTAAACTATACCAACTAAATAAAACAGAAATGTGGAAAGGTAAAAATGCTTCTTACAATCTTAATGTCAGACTGTTATAAATAAATCGGGTTCACTGATTGGATCCTGAGTGAGAAGAGCAGGAACATGTTTTAGCCAATCAGAGTGCAGATTCTATTTAGGCCTGTAGAGAAAGCACTGATTTATTCTGTTTGAATGGATTGTTACGACATTACCACAACATTACCTCAGACACACACATCGGACCCGACTGGGCTCAACAAGGATTTCCGAGTTTAAATTACCCCGAGACTGAGACCGACTCCAAATGAGGTCCAGACCTATAGACGTTCAGAATTGAAATAAGGTCCTTCATAGTGCTATGCAATGATGTCCTGAAAATTAAAAATTAACTTTTGATGAATTTGTGTTGGATGATTCTTCGTTTAGGTGAACTTCCAAAACTATTGCACCAAAATCTTTATAATTTTATTAATTTTTGATGTTTTAAACATCAGTTCTCAGACTTTAATTTATTTTCTCCTATAAAAGAAAAAGTGAGTAGTTCGTTAAAAAAAAAAAATCACACAGAATGTAGAATTTTTGTTCGTATCTGCAGGTTTATGAACAATATATGATCGTCCCCAGCTTTACCGCCATCACTGCAACAGCCTATGATTACTATGGCAAATTATTTGAAGATAAATTTGTTTATGTTGTAACCATGGAAAGACTGACAGGCTGGATAATTTAATCCTGGATTCCTCCTGATCATAGTTAATGAGGTATTATAAAAAATTAAACGTTGACATAATTTATATTTATTTAATGTGCACGTCACTGCCAACACATGCTGTAACTTGACATAACCGTCATTTAAATATGATCTTTAATAACGAAATACAATAACTTTGATAACTAAAACAATCAAATGTTTTCAAATGTTATGATGGTAAAATGAGCCCGAATTGAAAAATAAACAGCAGGTGAGTTTTTTAAGGGAAAATTAGCTCCCTCTGTCATTTCTGAAGTAGAACTGCACGTGAACATCAAGTTACGAAGTGCTTACGAACGGATCAGAATATGGGTTTTTGGGAAATCGCATATTTAAGAACGCTTTGAGAAACCCACTGCAGATTATGAGCAGGTGATTTGGCTGGAGCACTTGGTTAGAGTGTCCAAGGACTACAAACATGGATTCCAGAAACTCCTACCATGCAAGGTCTTTTTGCTCTGGTCTGATTGCTCGTTAGTATTTTCAGCCACACACTCTCTCTCTCTCACACACACATACTTTATCAGGAGAGAGGTGTTTGAGTGCTGGTACGGGGGTGATGAGACGCCCCTCCATTGGTGAGAGTGTACCTAAATCACTTTAAAGCTCCAGAAGAACAATTAGTGAGTGTTTAAATGCGCTATTACTGAGAGGTTTATTTCCCTCAGATGGTGTTTAAAACATTCTGGCGTTAATGTGGTGATCAGATGTCGCAAGATAACCGTGTGTGTGTGTGTGTGTGTGTGTGTGTGGGTGTGGGTGTGGGTGTGTGTGCACTCTAATCCTGACACATTACAAGATTTTTATTCGTCGTGTTCATCGATTTTCTCCGGGAAGATCCGAGCTGATTAAAATTCCCTCACACTTCTGTTTCTTGCCTAAAAATCATCCAGTAAAATCCGTCCTCTGTCTTTGTCTGGTTAACACAGCTCAGCCAAAAGTATGTGCATGACCACAAATCCTCCTGCACTGATCTGTTGTTTTAGATAAGCTCTGATTCCAGTTCCAGGGAAAACCTGGAAAAGAAGACAGACATATGACATCACAAGCTATTATGCTTTGCACAACTGTGTTTAAAAGAAAAGTATCTCGGAATGAACTACATATTTATCCTTGAGGCAGGTGGGCTACTGCAGGGAGGTCCTACTCCAGTATTGATGCCAGTTGAGCAGAGGTGGTAAGTACTTCATTACTGTACTTAAGTATTTTGTAGGTATCTGTACTTTATTTGATTATTTCTGTAACTTAATACTTTTTACTTTTACTTAATACATTTCAAAAGAAACATCTGTACTTTTTATTCATTCCATTTTCAAAACAGGCTAGTTACTTTAGCTTTTATGAATCGATTTACTTATCTATTTTATCTATCTATTTTTTTCTTTTTAGAGGTTTACCCACATCCCTAGGATGATGAATTAATATTTCTAAATGTTTAGCATTTTGTACTTTTAAATTCAGTTTCTTTTTAAAGAAAGTATTTTTACACTTCTTGAGTAAAAAGTATTTTTTAAATTAGATTGGCAGTACTTTTACTTAAGTAAAGAACTTCTATTACCTCTGCAGTTGAGTGAAGTTTCCATTATTTTTTAATCCAAGTTAAAGAACAGAAGGATTAATGATGTCATTCTAAATTAGCCGTACGGTTCCTATTTGACGTACCGTGGGCTAAATAGGAATCAGAGAGTCAAAATAATGTTTTTAGAAATACTAAAACATTACACATATTTAATCTATACTTGGTCCAAATGTCTGTTTGTTTGGATCTTCATGGAGAAAGACAATGACCCAAACACACCTCAAAGCTCTGTAACAGAGCTCAGAGTCCAGGACAGAGTTCAGAACCAAGAAACAGAACTAGAACCACCCACTCATCAAGCCTACTGCAATCGACAAGAACCGGAACCAAAGGAACAAACAACCAGAATAAGAACTATAGTCACAACTGTAACCACCACCAGAACTAGAACCAGAACCTAAAACATAGAACAAGAACCAGAACTAGAACCAGAACTAGAACCAGAACCAGAAACATAAACAGAACTATAGCCAGAACCAGAGAGAATCAGAACCATAAGCAGAACTAGAACCAGAACCACCCACTCATCAAGCCTACTGCAGTCGAAAAGAACCGGAACCAAAGGAAAAAACAACCAGAATAAGAACTATAGTCACAACTGTAACCACCACCAGAACTAGAACCAGAACCTAAAACATAGAACAAGAACCAGAACTAGAACCAGAACTAGAACCAGAAACATAAACAGAACTATAGCCAGAACCAGAGAGAATCAGAACCATAAGCAGAACTAGAACCATAACCAGAACGAGAACTAGAAGCAAAGAGAACCAGAAGCAGATAGAACCAGAACCAGTTGGATCCAGAACCAGAGAGAACCAGACCAAGAACTGAACCAGAGAGAACTAGAACCAGAACTAGAGCCAGAGAGAACCAGGCCAAGAACTGAACGAGAGAGAATCAGAACCAGAGAGAGCCGCCCACTTGCTGACCAAACAAGATCAAGGCGTGCTGACTGTCCTGGACTTTCCTCCTACAGCCACCCCATGGAGCGTTTTATGGGGGCACTTCTGACATGATTAAGATCTGTTTTTCGTCTTTTTCTGGTTTTCTGATTTGTGATAAATACAGAGCAGATTTTGATCCTCTTTGTATCTGCGCTTTGTTGTGGGTTTTGTTCTATTTGCAGTAAGGGGGTTTGTAAGGTGAGCCAGACGGTGGGGCATTAAAGCGAGCCGGATGCGGTGTGTAATGGCGTATGATCAGTCCATCGGTACAGTACACCGTGCCTCTGTTAGCACCTATTGTGGTGTAAATCAGCTATTACAGAGCAATTTAGGCCAGATAATGAAGGGGGCGCTGGCAGGGGCTCGGATGGCTGGCGGCTGATTAAAGGTTTCAGGTACGAGCTGATTTGCCGGCATGTGGCGGTGCTGACGGCAAGGTGAGAGAGTTCCTTCCAATTGCGCCTGCAGGTAGAAACTGTTCCAGGAGCCAGTTCTGCTCGAGCTGCCATTCTGGAGCTGTTTGGCAGGCAGGTGGATGGGATGGGTCGGGGGCACCGATGGGCCTCTGAAGGAGATCAGACAGATCTGAGGAGGAAATGAGGCGAAACGGCGCGGGCTGAAACGTTCTGGTGATGTGAGAGCAGTGCATGATCAGATCACTGATAATCATTGTAACCTTCGATTAACCGCAAACTGATCTGTTCTCACTGCAATAGACAGACTACATTACCCACAATGCTACAGAATACTACACAACACATAGAACTCTATTTAAGATTTACTGGTTATACAAAATATAAAACCCAAACTTCACAATCAAACCATCAGACTCTCACCCTAACCCTTCACCTTTTCTGATAAATGATTTGATATTTTAGGTGCTGTAGAGCTACTTGGTTTTCTTTTTCTTTTTTTTATAACGAGCTCTGTGCTTTAGCAGCTGTTTAATGTTTGAGCAGATGTGCTTTAATCTTTTATTTTGGGCTTTATTCTCACAGCATTTCAGGGTTTTTTTTTCTGTTTTATGATTCCTCTTTTGTTAGCAGAGCACCAGATGTGTTGTTTATTATAAAAGTACCACTTAGAAAAACTCGATTGATTGATTGATTGATTGATTAAAGATCATTTTTACACTTTGAAGGTGAGGTTCAGGACAGGACTCAGAACCAGAACCAGAACCACCCACTCAAACAAACCCACTGCTTTCAACAAGAACCAAAAGCAAAGCCAAAACACAAACAACCAGAATATCAACTATAGACACAACTATAACCAGAACCAGAACCAGAAACATAAGCAGAACCAAAACTAGAACCAAAACCAAAACAAGAAACATAAGCAGAAATATAACCGGAGAGATTAGAACCAGAACCAGACTCAGAAATAATAAACATAACCAGAACTAGAACTAGAACCAGAGAGGATCAGAACTGGAACCAGAAACAGAAACATAGCCAGAACTAGAACCAGAAGTAGAACTGAGTCTGTGATTAATGAAGTCCTGCAGATCGCTGTGCTCTAGTTCTCTCGGTTCTCTTATTATTGTGGTTCTGATGGAGCGGCTCATGATCACAGTGAATATTATTAAGAATCAGGCTGCAATGCAGTGCAACAACCCCCAACACACACACACACACACACACACACACACACACACACACACACACACTGTCTTTATTAGACTGTAACCGCAACACAGATTTGGTTGTAAGTTACATCACTGCCCCCTACTGTTCACTCACACACACACACACACACACACACACACACACACACACACACACACACACACACACACACACACTTTATGTATGGTTTAATTTGTTCAGATGTTGTTCTTGTTCAAGCTCTGGTTCTAGTTCTGCTTCATTTTCTGATCTGGTTCTGTCTTTATAAAGGTTTTTAATTTGCTTTTTAAAATTCTTGAATCCTGGATTTGAAGCTGAATTTGAGTTAAATTATGATTCATCACATTTAAGATCTGGTTCTGATTATAGCTTTGGTATAGTGTTTGGTTTGATTCTAACAGTGTAGTGTTTGGTTCTTATTTTAGCTCTGGTTCTTGTTCTAGATCTGGATTTGTTTCAGTGGTTCTGTTTGTAATGCTGGTCTTTGTTTTAGATGGTTCTAGTTCTGGTTCTGTATCAGTGAAGCTGATTTATTCCTAAACTTACCAGACGTCTTTCACGTGCCCTTCAGATGAAGTTCTGTATGAAGGTGAAGCTCCTGCTGGTTCGTTCTAGAAGTTATTTATATATTAAAAACAAACTGTAAAATATTCTATAGCTCAGCAGGAGAGCAAACAGTGATATTAGGAGCACAGTGTGGAACAGGGAACAGAACCAGGATCTAATACACACTGCTCCTGGGATTACTATCACCTGCTGAGGAGGAGACACAAGAGGAGACAGATATGCAAAAGAGACAGAAACAAAGAGGCACAAAATAGAAATAGAGGATAGAGAGAGAGAGAGAGAGAGAGAGAGAGAGAGAGAGAGAGGAAAGAAAGAAAGACCAAGAGTGGACAGAGACAGAAATATAAAGGACAGAGAAGAGACAAAATGAAGATGAAAAGAGGATGAAGTGGAAACGTAGGTGTGAAGACAGATGGAGAGAAGACAGGGACAAAACACCAAGGATTTAGAGCTGAAGTGGAAAAGAGGAGACACAGGCAGAAAGGACGAGTAAAGGAGACAGAACAGGGACGAGAGGAGAAAAAACAGAGGAGACAAAGACGTTAGAGAGAGGCAGCAGATACGAGAGGAGAGGAAAAACTGGACTTTGTTAGGCGTAAAGATTTGAGTCGACTCTAAATTACTACTCACAAACTGTTAAACCGTACAGAGAGAGCATAAATCAATAATCAATAATTTTAAAAAACTCTTCAAGTATTACTCCATCACATACACACGTAACCGTAGCAACGACACCAGAAATAACAAAGCAGCAAGGTTATAATTATACAAGTAAAAGTCTGAAATGAATTCTACATTAGTTTGGATTTAAATTTTGTTAGCTGGATCTCTTAATGAGCAGCCTGACGGTTCCAGTGAGCCGAGCTTCGTCACCCTCACAAACCAGGATCTGGATTTAAGCTGGAAAGTTCAGAGAAACGTAAAATGAAGTCAGTAGAGTAAACCAAAGGTCCTGGACTCTTAATGGATTCTCAGCTCGACTGAAGATCAGTTTGAGTCCCATCAGCAGAAATGCTGGATCAGCTTCTAGCTGGGTTTGGTTTGATGGATCAGTCAGGAATGTTACGGCAGAGTTGTACAGCATCGGCAGCTCCGCCGGTTTCAGCAGCTCCTTCTTTCTGATTTCCTTCATGGCGTTTGCTGGTGTTAAACTCGGCGTCTCTCATTAAACACCATCCAGGGCTGATCGGAGCTTCATTCATGGATCTGTTAAGCCCGGCTCTGATTAACTGCTGATGATCTAGACCTCTGACTTTAACATTTTTGACTCAGAACATTCACATTAATTTAACAGTCAAGCAGGTATGGACTTCTTTCCATTTATTGTTTCTTTCTTTTTTTTCTTTCTTTCTTTCTTCCTTTCTTTCTTTCTTTCTTTTTTCTTTCTTTCTTTTTTTCTTTCTTGCTTTCTTAGTATTGTCTTTAGCATTTCTTTTTATTTATTTATTTATTTCTTCCTTTCTATCTTCTTTTTATTTATCTATTTTTCCTTCTTTCTTTTTCTAGTGTCATGAAACAAATTTAGAATCACTAGACGAGGGACAGAAATTGTAATACTATATAGAGTTTGGTTCTAACAGCGGGATCTCACTGATTTGCTTCTGTTGGTAGAACAGTGGATATTAGTAACAGCCTGCCTTATAAATCATACCCATTTTATTTATGGAATGGAAATAAACTTTCTTTAATAATAAATTAAAGCTGATCAATTGATATATTTGTGTTTCTTCTCTGTATAATAAACAGTTATCGATAAATTCTGTTCCTCTGTTAGGACTGAAGGCCACAGTCTGGAAGCATAGAATGGAACCATTTTACCTCAAACAATGCTGATAAACAAATTTATTTTCTGTCCTCTTTATCTTAAAATCTAACAATAAATGGTTATAACAGAACTGTGTTATAATCACTATAATATACTGGATCTGCTATAATGACCGCAGTACGGCAGCACCAATATCTCACCTTACAGGACAAACCTCGAGTGAATTTTCCCTGTAGGAAAATGAAAATCAACACAGTCTAACATTTCTAAAAACATTTTCTCTTAGCAGAGTTAGAAAGAATTGAGTCTACTTATCTAAGTTTTAAATTTAACCTTATATGTCTTACTTTATTTATTAATATTGACTTAATTGATCATTATAAGATCTTTAAACAGAAACAGAAATGTAATTTTGATTGAATCTGTAATTTCTGAGCCAGATCTTTTGATCATCTCCTAACCCAAACCAGGCAGCATTCTGTTTATAATCAGAGCTCCAGTTCATTTGTTATAATCATGTGTATGATAGTCTCTGACTATAAACAGGTATGTGTGTGTGTGTGTGTGTGTGTGTGTGTGTGTGTGTGTGTGTGTGTGTGCGCATCTCCTGCTCATGTTGTGTTATTGATGGACCGTCACCGAGTCGAGGTTCAGAACAGACAGAACGACCATTAAAGCCGAAGCAGGGAGTCTGAGAGCTCATTAGAAATCCTGCAGAGCTTTTACAGAGCTGAGGCCCTGAGGAAAAAAGTGTCAGAGTGCTGATTAATAAACGTCAGAACCACGTCTGAACTCACAAAGCCCACCTACATCAGCTCATGAATAACGCGTGTAAAGAACAGCAGGACCAGAACAAACGGCATGACAAATCAGCCAAGAACTAAACGACGAGAGCTGAACCTTCAGATTCAACACAATGCACAAATGATTGTAGATTGCTGGAGTAAAAAAAGATCGCTCAAGTGTCAAGTGCTCAAATTCTGGGCTAGAACCTGCAATAACACCGAGTCCGATTTTTATAGACGAAAGAACGCACCTCAGGTTTTGTAAAAGAACACACCCATATTAACAACATCCTTCACACCGAGTCCGAATCTGATGGACCGCGAAACTGAGTGGTTAAAATCAGGCTGACCAATCAGAGCTCGGTCGTCAGACAGAACAGCTCATCAAGAACTTATTGGACGAGCAACAGGCTGCCTCTAAAAACATGGATATTAAGGAAAAGATCTGCTGGGATAGAACTGAAAGGCTGGAGAATGATGGAGAAAAAGCTCACAGGGACTGGATGGAAACATTTGATTATTTATCTAAGTCAGTTCATGATCTCAAAAAACACAAACTAGAGCTTCCTGCACTAGTCTTCACTCATATCTTTGTTTTTTTAAGTTGACCGTGTGAAAAAGACACGGAGAAATCTCCAACACATTAAGAGAAGGGAAAATAAAGAAAGTAAAGGCAGGAAGTTTTCAAAGAGTTTACACAAGAAAAATTGCATCAGACTTGAGGTGAAGGTAACACTATGTAAAAAATCGCATCCATTTTTTCTTACATAAAAATCGTACTCTGTGTGAAAAGGCCTTTAGTCTCAGAACAACCTGGATTCAGGACTTAGGTGCTGGGAATATTTCTGAGAAATGTTTTGATACTGTGTCATATTGCGGTGGAAATTTACCTCTTAAATTCAGAGACTATTCAAAAGATCATCCTGACAAATTGCTTATTAGTCAATTATTATGAACTTTAACAAGCTCAGGTAGTATCATTATGTCTACCATACCAACAATTACCTCAAAAAATAAATTTTGTAGTAAATTACTTTTGAGCAACTTGTCAGGATGGTGTATTGTCTCTGAATTTAAAAGGTAAAGTTCCACCACCATTTGGCATCCGTGGGTGGGCATGAGCCCCCTCAGGAGTCTTTGAGGAGTAAAGATGATAAGAGGATCTCAAAAACCTTGTTCCTCTAATAAAGATCAGAAGGGATTTCTGTATTTCTCCATCTATGGTGCATATCATTAAACGATTCAAGGAATCTGGAGGAATTTCTTAAAAAGTCTAAACTGAAGAGGGGTGATCTCCGCTGCATCAGGAACCATCCTTCATCAATAGCTGATAGAACCACATGGGCAAGGGATCCTTTATCAGACCTTTATCAAGCTCTACAATACAGAGTTACATTCACAGATACCACTTAAAACGTTACTGTGCTAAAAATAAGCCTTATGTTATATCCATGTGGAGGGGAAACCCCAGGTCCCTTCATGCCCCAATGCCAGCATCTCTTTAGACCAGACTGAACACATTATTTAGGAATGAATTGAGGATTTGCTGGAACAACAACTTACAGGACTTAAAGCATCTGCCGCCTGGTCCTGGTGCCAGTTTCAGAGCCCTGGTGTCCAAGCTGAGCTGAGCAAAAAACAGCATTAGTGGGGAGATCATAATGTTTCATCCTAAGTGTATTTAAAGAAGATTTATAGAACCATAATGTCTGTCCAGTATGAGATAGTGACCGTAATGTGAGCCACGTTTCTCTCGTCCGTGTCACTGCCGATCTGATAAAACGTATATAAAATAAAAAGCTCTAAAATAAGTGTGAGATTAAAAAGCAGTGAGTATGCAGTTACAGAGAGCGAGTCGGGGAGAGGTGAGACATTTATCCCATCGCTGAATTAATTTCAATTAGTTACAGACCATAATAAGCAAAAAGAGCTCATTGTCCACACTTTCCTTATTATTTAATGATCTATAGGCCATGAGCGGATCTGCCCAGAGACCAAGAAGGAGAATTAGCTGTCCAACTATTTCTGGCTCACATACAGTTAGGTTAATGAATGTACAGTCATTACTCTTACAGAGAGAGAGAGGGAGAGTAAGCATGAATCAGAGTTTAGGAATAAATCAGTAACGTATTGAAATGGAAATGAGATGGATTTCAGAGAACAATCAAGAACATCCAGTGGACTGAGCCAGTGGACAGTGAACAGCCAAACTGAGAGAGAGAAAGAGAGAGAGAGAGAGAGAGAGAGAGAGAGAGCTCTAATGATATCAGCTAATTACAATAACGATATTAATAAGGAAAGACCTGAATACCAGGCAAACACCCATCACACACACACACACACACACACTCTGACATCCAATCACAAACCATTATGGAAATTTATCAAGAATGTACACAGACACACAGACTCTCTCTCTCTCTCTCTGACACACACACACACACACACTACTAACAGCAGCATAAAATCAATCACACAGCATCAATCTCCATCATCAGCAACAATAAAATAAAGAAATAGTACTAGAACCAAAACAAGAACACAGAAAGGAACCAGGACTAAAACCAAAACCAAAGCAAAAACCAGATCTAACCCTAAACCTAACCTTAATCTTAAAAGATCCCTAACCCTAAACACAACTCAACCCTAAATCAAGCCCTAACAGATGCCTAACCTTAAACAGAACTCTAACCCTAAACCTAACAGATCTTT
This sequence comes from Ancistrus triradiatus, assembly GCA_025084515.1. Classification (NCBI taxonomy): domain Eukaryota; kingdom Metazoa; phylum Chordata; class Actinopteri; order Siluriformes; family Loricariidae; genus Ancistrus; species Ancistrus triradiatus. Next base: position 77,808 of record JAJAGP010000011.1, on the reverse strand, counting down.
AACTCTAAACATAACTCAACCCGAAACCTAACCCAAACACTAACACCTAAACCTAACAGAACTCTAAACCTAAAGCTAACCCTAACCCTGACACCTAACAGAAGTCTAACCCTAAACCTAACCCTAACCCTATCACCTAACTGTGATGTGGTTTTTGTAACCCCCCCACCCCCCATCCTTGTTTTAATTAGAATGAAGTAAACTGTAAGAACTCCCTCCCACATAACATCCACACCCAAATTAGGAACTCTTAAAAGCACTACATTCCCCTAGCATTAGCATGATAGTCCTCTGAAGAAGCATTAGTTTATGCGAAACGTTAGGACTTCTTTTAAGGTATCTGCTAGATGGTATTTTATTCTGTTTTTATTTGTTTTGTTGTTTTTCTTAGCCATAGCCAATTATTTAATAATTTTTTTTTTTTAAGCATTCTTAATAAAAGTTATGTTTTAACCTGCACTGAGGGGATGACAACACAAGTAAAAGATGGACTTAAATGATCTCTAAAGTCCATCGGATAATAACAAGGACAAGCTTTACAACCTTTTCTGGATAACATAAAAAATTTTTTGCAACTACCCACCTTCTCTGCCTACTGGAGAGACTTTCATCTGGAATCTTCAGCAAGAAGGAGGAGGACAAAGGCTGAGACAAGCTGCGGTAACATCAGTTGGTAAACATATCCTCTCACGCTACATTGTTGGTCTGAACCCAGTGCAGAATATTTCTGAAATGATAACTTACAGAATAGATTTACCATTTTAGCGGACCATTTGGAAGCTAATGCTAGTGAAAATGCACCAGAAAGTACAGCAATGCAGATGAATAGCTTGTTTAGCAAATCACTCACAAAATCCTATTTTAAAGTTATACAAGCGATACACCACATTGAAACGGTAGAACAATCCATAGATTCAGGTAAATTTCCTGCAGGTATGTACAGGCAGGTAAACAAACTGACCCAATTTATTAAGCCTTCATCACCAAATGAGGAAACGGCACAAAAAATCCGTCAGAACACATACACCTGGATGAATGCTAACATGCACACACTAAAAGAACACTATACACAAGTAATTGACCATTTCACACAAAGTATACAAGAACACAGGGAGATTGAATGGACAGTGGCAGTGAAATGGGCACGGAAACGTTATGGACAAAAATTAAGAGAAGCCTCTTTAACATACTGTCTAGAGATTATTAAAGGTCAACCAGCTACTACGGCATACGTACCGAGTCCCGTTTCACTTGCCACTGCCATTGAAAAAGAACAGAAAAATTCTCCACAGGCCCAGCCACAACTCTCACCTCAAAAATCTACTATAGGCTCACCTACGGAAATGGAACACCAACCTCAGAATACAACAAAGTCCGAATACTTACCTAATCCAGTTACTGAAAAGCAGCAGACAGTGACACAAGCCCAGTTCCACCACAGAGAGGTGAGTCAGGTAACACCTACAAAAACAGAACACACAGAGTCAAAACAGTTATACTTACCTTCTTCTTCTGTATTCTCACCAGGGTCCTCTTCTGAGGGGAATGACGGGGCCACTGGCACAACCACTGGAAAACAGAAAAGGGAAATGATGATGGGACATGAAGACGATCAGTCTCTAACTAAAGTCCATCCCGATTCCTCCCTCTCAAAAACCTCTACAGTGGTGAAAGCCAGAATAGTGGCTCCAGACTCCTCAGAGGAGGAATTCTTAGATATTAAAAGCCCAGTCCGTAAACCATATAGACACCCTAACACAGATAGAAAAGCAATTGATTGGTCCCTCTCTATTCACAAACCCATTGTATTTATAGGAGACTCAAACCTTAGCCGTATTCCCAAAATCAAAGACAAAAATATACAGGTAGACAGTTTCCCAGGGGCCAATTTCCTTCACCTTTGCAAAATTTTACAAAAATTAAACCCCACCCACAAACCAGAAAAAGACATTTTGGCATTGGGGACAATAATCGAGTACAACATCCACGTAAAACCAAACCTCAATCAAACGCTACAGGGCCCTGTGGGAACCGCATACATAGCCTTTCCTAATGCTACAATTTACACACCATTAATTCAGTTTTCAGATTCTCTGCCTTTACAGGAACAGCGGAACCTGGAGCAGCTGAATGACTACATTGAAACCAATGGGTACTTGCTAGCGGATTTAAATCCACTTCTTTTCAAGGTTGAGGGAGATCAGGTCCATTGGACAGCATCTACAGCACAGCTCATGTTTGATTACTGGTGTCAGCAAATAACTTACTGATATCATTTCACAACAGTTACAGCCTTTAATTCCCAAGACCTACCTCCATCCCTAACCATACACTTAACCCCTATAATTCTAAAGCCTTTACCCTTATTCCTAACCCTAACCCCCAACCTTAACTCCCATACCTAAACCTAACCCCTAACCCAACCCCTAAACTTAACCCCCACTCCCACATCAGCACAATATCTTTTCAAAATAAGATTAATTAAAAATATATCAACCCTGCCCAGAAAGAGGAAACAGATGTTGCCAGTGCAATTAAAACCCAGTCATGGTTATTCTTATTAAACATATTAACTTCTCAAACCTAACCCTATCACCTAACTGTGATGTGGTTTTTGTAACCCCCCCACCCCCATCCTTGTTTTTTTTCCACCTCATACAAAATAAATAATACCTACTTACCTGTAATACTTACGTTCAACATAAAGGTTCCTTTAGTCCCTGGATGAGGACCTTGGTTTCTCCTTGGACCTGAAAAATAAAATAGAAATAACAATTAAAAAATCATCAATTAAGGATTTGGATTCAATGGTCATGCCTTCCCAGTGAGCCTGTGCACTTTTTAAGGATTTATTGTCTTAATAAACTTTTTGATAAGTTTTAAATTCCCCAACCTAACCCTATCACCTAACAGAACTCTAACCCTAAACGTAACCCTAACAATAACAGATCCCTAACCCTAAACACAACACTACCCTAAACCTAACAGAACTCTAACCCTAAACCTAACCCTAACAAATCTTTAACCCTAAACATACCTCAACCCTAAACCTAACACATAACAGAACTCTAACCCTAAACATAACCCTAACGATAACAGATCCCTAACCCTAAACACAACTCAACCCTAAACCTACCAGAACTCTTACCCTAACCAAAACAGATCAATAACACTAAACACAACTCAAGCCTAAACTTAACATAACTCTAACCCTAACAGATCCCTAACCATAAACATAACTCAACCCTAAGCCTAACAGAACTCTAACCCTAAAGCTAACCCTAAACCCAACCCTAACACTAACAGACCCCTAACCAAAAACACAACTCAACCCTAAACTTAACATAACTCTAACCCTAACCATAACAGATCCCTAACCATAAACATAACTCAACCCTAAACCTAACAGAACTCTAACCCTAAACCTAACCCTAACAGATCCCTAACCCTAAACACAACTCAAGCCCAAAATCAAACCCTAACAGATGTCTAACCTTAAACATAATCCTAAACCTAACAAAACTCTAACCCTAAACATAACCCTAGCCATAACAGATCCCTAACCCTAAAGACAACTCAACTAAACCCTAAACCTAACAGAACTCTAACTCTAAACCTAACCCTATCCCTAACAAAGCTCTAACCCTAAACCTAACCCTAAACCTAACCCTAAACCTAACCCTAACCCTAAACCCAAGATTATCTCTAACAGATTGCTAACCATAAACACAACTCAACCCTAAACCAAACATAACTCTAACCCTAACAGATCCCTAACCCTAAACATAACTCAACCCTAAATCTAACCCTATCACCTAACAGGACTCTAACCCTAAACCTAACCCTAACCCTAAAAGATCCCTAACCCTAAACACAACTCAAGCCCAAAATCAAACCCTAACAGATGCCTAACCTTAAACATAACTCAATCCTAAACCTAACAGAACTCTAACCCTAAACCTAACCCTATCCCTAACAAAGCTCTAACCCTAAACCCAAGATTATCTCTAACAGATTGCTAACCATAAACACAACTCAACCCTAAACCAAACATAACTCTAACCCTAACAGATCCCTAACCCTAAACATAACTCAACCCTAAACCTAACAGAACTCTAACCCTACACCTAACCTGAAACCTAACCCTAAACCCAAGATTATCTCTAACAGATTGCTAACCATAAACATAACTCAACCCTAAACCTAACAGAACTCTAACACTAAACCTAACCCTAACATATCCCTAACCCTAAACACAACTCAAGCCTAAACCTAACTCTAAAACATAACATATCCCTTACCCTAAAGACAACTCAGCCCTCAATCAAACCGTAACCCTAACATAACTCTAACCCTAAACCTAACCCTAAACCTAACAGAACTCTTACCCTAAACCTAGCCCTAACACATCCCCAGCCCTAAACACAACTCAACCATAAACTAACAGAACTCTAACCCTAAACATAACCCTAACCCTAATGGATCCCTAACCCTAAACACAACTCAATCTTAAACCTAACAGAATTCTAATCCTACAGCAAACCTTTAACCTAACAGAATTCTAACCCTACACCTAACTATAAAATCTAACATAACTCTAACCCTAAACTTAGCCCTAACACATCCCTAACCTTAAACACAACTCAACCCTAAACATAACCCTAACCATAACAGATCCCGAACCCTAAACACAACTCAACCCTAAACCTAACAGAATTCTAACCCTACACCTAACCCTAAAACTAACAGAACTCTAACGCTAAACCTAACCAATCCCTAACCATAAACACAACTCAACACTAAACCTAGCAAAATTCTAACCCTAACACTAACCATAACATATTCTTAACCCTAAACATAACGCAACCCTAAACCTAAAAGAACTTTAACCCTAAACATAAGCCTAACCATAACAGATCCCTAACCCTAAACACAACTCAACCCTAATTCAAATGCTAACAGATGCCTAACCTTAAACAGAACTCTAACCCTAAACCTAACAGATCTTTAACCCTAAACATAACTCAAACCTAAACCTTACCCTAACCCTAACACCAGCAGAACTCTAACCCTGAACAAAACACTAACGATAACAGATCTCTAACCCTAAAACACAACTCAACCCTAAACCTAACAGAATTCTAACACTAACCTTAACATATCCCTAACCATAACTCAACCTTAATCCAAATTCTAATAGATAACTCAACCCTACACCTAACAGAACTCTAACCCTAAACCTAACAGATCTTTAACCCTAAACATAACTCAACCCTAAACCTAACCATAACCCTAACACCTAACAGAA